>JAACJT020000052.1:2223573-2240369 GCA_009936485.2 Gymnarchus niloticus
GTTACCCCAGTCACGCGAGTGTATCCCTGTGACGGAGTGATAAACTTGTAAAGGTTACCCCAGTCACGCGAGTGTATCGCTGTGATAGTGTTTGAATATCGTGTATGGGCTGTTACAGGTTATACCCACATAGATACGGGTATGTCTGTTAGCGTTGCTGCGTTCGTGTGTCCCCTTCTCAGGTCCCTTCTAATGTCATTCTTCTAATAAAGACGTTTCCTGGCATTCCGCTGCCATGCCTGTGTGTTGTGTCACTTCCCTTCCTCTACATAACTTGCTGCAGATAATCATGAGTTTGTGCCTAATATTTAGGGTTAGGGTGTATCTCCACGTGTTTAAGTATTTATTTTGTTTTACCTCTAAGCAGCTTGCATGTGTGTACTTGAGTATACCGATTCTGAGTTAAGACATCCAGTGTCAGGACAGATGTGGCTTCGTGACAGCGCTCTTCAGCCAGCATTAGTGATGTGTAAAGTGTGACAGTCACTGATGACTATTCTTGTAGTCTCTAGCATGTAGAGGGTGACCGGGAAAGTGTGACTCCAGGCTTCATGTGTGTCACTGTTGCTGGTTCCCACTGTCATGTTAAATAGAACAACTTTCTTACTTCCTCTGCAAAGCTTCAATGTGTGCGGTGTCTGGTGGTGTCAGTGTGGACTTTATAGACTCAGAGGTAATGTGAAGATGACTTGGGCAAAGCAGCACCCTCTTCTTTTGGGCTCACCTTCTTCAGTCACTCTTTGTTTTAATCTCGCTGGCTTCATTTAGGAGAATCTGTTGTCGGTTTATTCGGTATCGTGTCAGCGTCACGAGTTTTTGGATTTTAAGTAAGCTGCCTGGTCTAAGGACAAATTTAAAGATCTGTTTGAAGTCACACTCGTGTCTGTGTGTTTATGTGTATATATATAAATCTTTGAAGATTTAATAATTAAAAGGTACTATTTATGCATAGTAGTTTTTCCCCCTAAGTGTTTCTGATAATTAATTTGAAATTTTGGAGACTGAATGGCACAAGCCAAAGTGTGCACAGGACAATTTGTTCAAATTTGCTTGGACGTTGGCATGATAGCCACAGGAGTATTTCAAACAGTGCTTTTCAGGGACATTTTTGAGTATCCTTTTTTTTGGTTGTTTTTTTTTCTACTGACTGAGTCTTCTGCTGAGGAGAATCACTCTGTTATGGGTGTTGCGGAGTCCGGCTTGGCGGACCCTAGGCATGCGGGAACTGCAGATAGCTCGAAGGACTGTATGTGGTGGAGACCACTGTTGGGAACACTGCGCTGGTTCATGGATTTAAGCTATGTTTCAGTGGGTCGGCCGGAACACCACTTAGGCCAAGGATCCTGGGAAATCTTTATTTCTTTGCTCTAGCACAGTTCTCACTTAAGATCTCATCCCCAAGGTGATGAGAATGGTTTGATGGGTAGAATTCCACCTTGCCTGGGAGACCATTATGGGGAACTTCCTGTTCCAGAATTAAGAACAATTAAGAGAGGGCAACGGAAAGCTATGTTCTGCTCAAATCCTATGAGTCTGAGGGCCTTTTCTACAATGGGGAATGAGCATGGATATTGATAAAAAATTGGGCTGTTGTGGTGGTGCCACAGTGTGACTGTGTTTGAGTCAGTGTAAAGTAAAATATAGATGAAAGCCTCCACTCCTTCCCTATTAATTATTGTTGCTGGGATTGCGCCCTCCTCCCAGAACAAAGGTTCCCTCCAGTTTGAGGACAAATGGGATTTGATGCGACCCATCGTTCTGAAACTCCTTCGGCAGGAGTGCGTGTCCAAACAGCAGTGGTTCGACCTCTTCTCGTAAGTGCATTCCCCTCGCCTTCAGTCTCCTCCTCCTCTTCCACACACTCGCTCTTTATTCTTGAATGGATGTGGGAGTCTCCAAGGCTCTGAAACCCACCTGAGGAGGATATCGTTTAATTGTGAAATATATTTTTCCCAAGCCTTTCAGCAGATGCTAGTAGAGCAAAGATCATTACGCTCACGTTCACTGCATTTTACTTTTAAGATTCTCTTCGGTGGTACTCAAGGTATTTTCTCCTAAAATTACATGATACTGTAATACAGCATGTAGTGCACCATTATACATGTCAGCGATGCAGCAGTGTATTTAATGTTGCCTCACTGCATATCTTGCCTTTCTGGCTTCTACATTTTTAGAGGATCATTTTGAGTGTTTTACCCCATGCATTCTCCATGCACAGCTCAGTACAGGGTCAGGCTTGCATAATCAGACATGTCACACATTTTATGCCACCACCTCCTCGCAGAGACGTTCACGCAGTCTGCCTCTGGGATGACAAAGGCCCGGCAAAGATCCACCAGGCTCTGAAAGAGGACATCCTAGATTTCATCAAGCAAGCCCAGGCGGTAAGGGTCCTCCCCGGGGTTCAGAAAGAGCTGGTCCACTTGGGATTCAGAGCCAGTGGTAACAGGCCTGGAACCATGCCGTCCGTCCTGTCGTCCGCAGCGAGTGCTCAGTCACCAGGACGACACGGCATTGCTGAAGGCCTACATCGTGGAGTGGCGCAAGTTCTTCACCCAATGTGACATCCTGCCCAAGCCCTTCTGCCAGCTGGAGATCACCCTGATGGGCAAACAGGGCAGCAACAAGAAGTCCACCGTGGAGGACAGTATCGTCAGGAAGGTGAGAAACCGGGGAGAACCTGAGGAAGGAGAATGTATAATCTGCCTGTACACAGGTGAAGCTCAGCATGTCCGAGCACAGTCCACTCCACACTCAGTGGTGCCATTTTAAACAGTGCCCTGACCTTTGATGGGATCTCCTTCCTTCTGACCATATGTAACCTGTGTGAGCAAGGTGACTGAATCCACTTACAGTCTGGCTGGGTTCGGTGCTGCAACCCTGCTGCGTCGAGGGTGGGGCGCAAGCTCAGATGTCATGTTTGGCCGCCCTGCGTGTAAATCAAACTTAATGACGAAGTGAAACAGTATCACGATGTGATTTGATACAGTGTGATCTGGTTCAGAAGGACCTGGAGAAGAATTCTTAAAGAGAAATGACATTATTTACACGGCCGGTGATTGGCTGTTCGTCAGTCAGAAATGCGCAACATGCAGGTGACATAGCAATACCTGTAGGCGGAGCTTTCTGGTGTCTGTCAAGATCCAGGTTTTTTTGGCCATGCTGACTTGTAAACCCCCCAACAGCTCATGCTGGACACGTGGAATGAGTCCATCTTCTCCAACATCAAGAGCCGTCTGCAGGACAGCGCCATGAAGCTGGTGCATGCGGAGCGGCTGGGTGAGGCCTTTGACTCCCAGCTGGTCATCGGTGTGCGTGAGTCCTACGGTGAGGAAACGGGGGCGGGAGCCACATGTGGAATGAAACGTGCAAACCTCGTTTTTGATGGCCTTACCGTTCTCACGTAGCTAGCGAGGCTACTTTTCTCAGTCACATGTTTAGCTCGTGTTTGGGCTGCTGTTTGGCACCACACATGACTTTGACACGTGATTCCCTGCAAAATAACCTTGTGTTTTTCCTGTTAGTCATTTGGTTCTTGAGCTCTGGACAAAGGCCTGCTTGTGTGTCATCTATGCGTCGTTATTTTGTAATTTGTGTTTTGTTAATCTTCATCCCCGTGCCCTGATATATTCCCACCAGTAAACCTCTGCTCCAACCCTGAGGACAAGTTGCAGATCTATAGGGACAACTTTGAGAAGGCCTACCTAGATTCCACAGAGAGGTTCTACAGAGCTCAGGCACCGTCGTACCTTCAGCAGAACGGAGTACAGAACTACATGAAATATGTACGTGAGTGTGTGTGTGTGCGTGCGTGCAGGCGTGTGCGCGCGCGTGCATCTTTCTGTGTCGGTCCTGTCATATCTTAGCAGTTATTTAGCACGTGTTCCTCTCTGTCCACATTTGTCTCTGCAGGCAGATGCTAAGCTACGGGAGGAGGAAAAGCGGGCCCTGCGCTACTTAGAGACGAGACGTGAATGCAACTCTGTGCAGGCAGTGAGTGCTGAGGGCACCTGTTTGCGATTCGTGTGATCGCGTGATATTCCGAAAAAGCTGTACAGGAGACCAGAATGGGTTGGGGTCTACAGGAGAGTAAATTTGAAGGTGTTAGAGTAGGTTTCTGTATATGAGTGGTGTGGTTTGTTTGAACTCCTGGATACCCGTTTCCTACAACCCTGGCACTCCTTGTTATTGAATAAACGCTGTGGGGGGTACAAAGGGGTCTTGTGGTCCCCCGAGTATCTGGCGGATTTAATGCAGGCGTTTTGTCATGGATGAGACTCTGTCGGTGGCACGGTTTTACGACCTGCGTTTTAGTTAACTGATGAAGGAGGTGATAATTGCCGACAGTATGATAGCGTCGTTGCTGTCTATTCCAGCTCATGGAGTGCTGCGTCAACGCGTTGGTGACGTCTTTCAAGGAGACCATCTTGGCAGAATGTCCCGGAATGATCAAACGAAACGAGACGGAGAGTGAGTAGCTCCGTCGTGGGGTTGGGGCGGGTAGGGGGTAGGCTTCACTGAGCCATTGGCCTGGAGTGTGTCTGCGTCCCATGATGCTCTGGATATCTGTGGCCAGTGCCGGAGGTTACGGAGAGCTTGGGCCCATTTTTCCCAACTCCAGACCCAGTTCTGTCTTCCTCGCAGAGCTCCACCTCATGTTCTCCCTCATGGACAAAGTGCCCAGTGGCATCGAACCCATGCTGAAGGACCTGGAGGAGCACATCATCAACGCGGGCCTGGCGGACATGGTGGCGGCCGCCGAGACCATCACCACGGTGAGAGGCTCCTGCTTGGGGATGAGGCAGCTGTTTCATGGACATTAGACGGAAGTTTAAGGTGAAACGTTGCTTTGTGTTTTTCATGATACAGCATCTGTGCAGCTGCAGGCCATCTATTCAAAGACTGCTGAGTCATCAGCATTGCTGCCTAGTTGTTGCCCTTTCTCCACCTTAAATCTGTACATACACCATGCCGTTTTTAGCTCCGCTCCCTCAAACACGTCCGGTCTGTGTCTTGCGGCACCCTCGCATTGACGATTTGTCTGATCCCCTTCTGCAAGACTGTGACCCTACACTTCGCTCTTATGGTCTTCAGGAACAAACACCTTTGCTTGTATGTAAGTGTTAACGTCCGTGTGTCCACACACAGGACTCTGAGAAGTACGTGGAGCAGCTCCTCACTCTGTTTAACCGCTTCAGTAAACTTGTAAAGGAGGCTTTTCAAGATGATCCGCGGTTCCTGACGGCCCGGGATAAAGTGAGTCCCCTTCCTCGTTCCCTTCCCCCCCCCCCCCCCTCCACCCCCCCCCACCCCCCCCCCGTTTTGCCGCCCTTTGAATGTTCCCCGGGGGGGGGCCCCCCCCCCCCCCCCCCCTTGGCCGTGACTCTGCCCATGTCTGTTCGCTCACCTCCTTTACCCACAATGCGATACTCCCGGCGCACCATGGTGCCATCGCCTAGCTTCTGCAGCTTGAAAACTCAAGTTCACACCATTATGTTAACAGGCTGTTTTTGAAAAACATTTTCTATGTTAATTCCAAGCAATTCCCAATAAGGGTTAAGAGACAGATGGTCATCAGCACTTTTCTGACCACTGCCTGCATTTTAGTGCCATCTAGTGGCAGGTTCTGATAAGCAGTGCTTCCTCTTATTTAGAAAGCTGGATATTTACCGAACGAAATGAAGATTAACGTCTTTCTTGAGGGCAAGGTGGCAGTCCAACTATGGCGAATCTTGAACCTGTATCCTTAAGTCCTGTGTGTTCTCCTACGGCCCTCTAAAACAAGCTTGCCAATTTATTTTGGGTCCTTTCCTCAGGACCACGCTGACATCACATGCCAGTGTCACCTGACAAGTCACAGAATGAAAATGGCCTTTGCACACAACTGGACTGCAGTCCAATTTGGTGCCACACTGAATAAATTCACTGGAGTACCTTAGACAGTCCTCTCGTCTTATGAATTTACTCGGATACTTAAATGTGTAGTTATCAAAATTGTAACTCCTTCAGCTTAGAACTGCTTGCCAGGGTTGAAACAGACACAGAACTACTTTTGTCAGCCAGTGCCAGGTGTAGTGACTTGTAAATGAGTCCCCTTTCCTCCTCAGCTTGTGGTATCCTCTCATGCTCTGACAGAGATTGTGGTGTGCACGCACAGGTGTTCAGCTCCGATAAAGCAGAGAGGGTATTTGCCTTTTTGCCATAAAAAGTTTTACTTTTGGTGGATCGGCGTGTTTAGGCTGCAAAGGACTGGGGACCCAAACTCAATATCTTAGAGGGTTTTTTTTTTTTAAAATCACTCGTTCTTGCAAAGTGAAAAGTTCACTCAGGAACGTTCAAGCTTGAAAATGCCCATATTTCCAAACTGCAACTTGCACATTTCTCTTGAACGCACAATGTTTTTTGAACATGGTTTCAGGCCCGTTGCTAAGGTGGGAATTTATTATTTTTGAAGGAGATAAAGATGGATGCTTCCCCCCCCCCAAGCATTCCTCATCCATACTGACTTCCTTTGTACTTTTTACAGAGAACCTTTCATTATTCACATTGTGAAAAGACTGCATAGATGCTCCTTATTTCCCTAGTACTGCCTGGTTGCATAACGTTAATTAACATCATCTTTGGTCCATTCAGACGCTTGCTGCTGTCTCTGGTACCCATCTGTTCATTAGTTCTCTTCAGCTGTAAGGCTGATGTTAAGGTGTATTAATGATGGTTAAAGTGTATTAAATGACCTCAAGTTTCAAATGTGCCTCTTCAGGATTATGGAGGTCGAATGTATCCTTCAGCCTTCAGTCTCTGTGTAACTCACACTTGGATTATGTTACATGTGCCAGTAATTCACACTGGCAACTTTTCTTGTAGAGGACACGTGGGTCAGGGCACGTCTGATGGTATCAGTGCACTCTGCATGTTGACAAGGCCTGTAGGGATGTGTGTGTCCCACTTCAGTGTGGGGTGGTCTTCTCTCATCATATGGGTTTCATCCCGGTTGCTTTTTCTGGTTGACTGTTTGTTTCTACCTTAATTGTCCAGTCCATGAAGTGACTCCGGGTGGACTCTCGGCGACTGAACCGGCTTGTCCACATCCTGTTATAATTCAGCCCAGCCTGTCCAAATTGAACATAAGGATCTTTGTCTGAATGTGAAGCTATGTTTATATTTAAAAGCCCATATCACATGTAACACTCCCATGGATTTTGGATTGACCAGATCACACTTACCATGCCAAGTCAAAGTTTCAGTGCTGAATTTCTAAATATCTAGCTTTGCTCCATGATGCCCCTTTACTGTGTTCAATCACTTTCTAATGCCATGAAGCAGTGAGCTTGAAGGTTAAGATTATCATTATGGTCCATCATTAATACTTGAAGATTGCAAATGTTAAAATGGGGAATGCATTGGTGTCTGTGTAACCGATCAGTTGTAAAACCAGTTACCGAGTGCTGTGTCCGTCCAGAGCTGTCTAGCATTGTGGCCAAATTGGCATTCCGCTGATGTTCAAGTTAAAATATTTGGAGGTTGACTCTTTTCTCTTGAGTTTGTCAACTCACCTTTGCTCCCTTGAAGTCCAGTTTAGCCCCCGCTTCACACCAACAGAAAAGTGCTGCCCCCTTCTCCATTCATCTGCCAAGCATTGCTTAGCCTCCACCCCAACCCTACACTACCTGTCTGTCTGACCCCACTGCACCCTTGTCTTGTCAGAAGTGCTTAACGTCTGTGTTGTATTTTAACTTGCATTCCTTTGGAGGCAGGGAATTGTCAAGTAAGTACCACCGGCTGTATAACCTCCGTACACTGGGGGGAGCCGTCTCACCTTCCTACCATGAGTTTATCCACCCACGTGACGCATCTGAAACACATTTGGGGGCACATTTACAGGTCCCACGTCAAGAGACTGGCCGTTAATTTTGGAATTCTCTATCTTATTACATGAGTCGTTAGCGGATATATATGTGTGTGCATATACAGGTATATACATGTGTGTGAATATATGTATAGATCGAAACAGTTGTACTGTTTATAGAACATTAATATGCTTTAGAGGGACACCACTTTTCATAGGCAAGACAACCTGTCGGTATCAGTATATACCAGGGGTGTCAAACTCCCGTCCTGAGGGGCCGCTGTGGGTGCAGGTTTTCGTTCCAGCCAATTCCTGCTTTTACGTGAACCCCTATCATTTAATCATGCCCCTGTTTCCATCATTTTATGTTTGCTGTCAATAACAGACCTAAAAGGGAGCTTGACTCTCCAGAGCTTGTCAAAGGACGTTAAGTTAGTTCAGTAAAAAAAGGTATTACCTGGAGTTTCTTTGTGGTCCGTGTCAGTTGCTAATTATCACAGTAGTGGACACACCTTAGGTCATTACTTCTCGTTAGGCCCTAAAGAGCACCAGTGACCTAATTTGTGTTTCCACTGCTGCGATAATTAGCGACAAATGCACAAATGAGTGATATTAAGAAGCAACACCTTACCCTTTAAAAAAAATCTTTAAAAGATAACAACTAAACCCTGCTGAGAATATGCTGACTGACGCAGTAAATATGGAATAATGGAGGGCATGATTAAATGAGATATGGGTTCGCGTAAAAGCAGGAATTGGCTGGAACAAAAACCTGCACTCCCCTAGGACCGGAGTTTGACACCCCTGGTATATACCATCACTGTTCATAAGCTCCTTCTGTATATACAGTTTGTTGCATGCATATGTCACTTATGTTGTTTTTATATGGTAATTCTGGGCATGCTTGATTTTATGGGAGGAAATCACAGTAAGACGTTGCTTTGTACATCTAGTCATTCAGGAATTTGTAGCCTTGCATGTGTTCTACTGTCCTTATGCTAGGAAGCAAATTTGTCTGTTAATAGAAGAGTCTGTTTTAATGTGTTCAAAATGTATGATTTCGGAAGCCTCATTTAGCACCAGCATTGACTGATTAATTTGGATACTCCTGCCCACGGTGGGTTTTGAAGCCTCTTTTGTCCCGTCGATAATGATAATCCATAGACAGATGTTATTAAAAGTACCTTATGACGACAGTTCCTTAGGTAACTAAGTGGGATTCGGACACACAGACAGACAGTACGATTGTTAGCTGAGCTGATTTTCAGAGGTTGGTTATGGTACGGCCTGGTCCGCGATTAGGGTTTTACGGTACGGCCTGGTCGGCAATCGGGGTTTTATAGCCGCTGCTCTGCTGGACCTTGAAAACGATATTAGATGCGGGGTTGTTGTACATGGTACAGAGCTGAGTTCATCTATGTTGATCTTGCCACAATGCTTGGCCCAGAGGGCTAGTTGTAGTCCATGGTTATTCTGTTGTTTTTCCACAGCAATACAGTACAGTGATATCCCTTAGGTTTTATGACAAGTAGTTCCTCAGTCATTGTATGGAGAGGCTAAAGGAAGAGCAGGCCAGACCTCGGTAAACAATGACTGTCAAACTGTTCTGCCTGTAGCTTCAGTGACATGGGTCTTGAGGGTGCCACAGCACTCCCTCTCTGGATCACACAGCATCTGCCAGGTAGCTTGTCTTCCCATGAGGCCATGGTGCAGATGCACTGACGTAATTCTCTTTCCCTGTCTCTCGCCCTTCCCATAGGAGCTTTAGTACACAGTTTGCCCAGGGACGACAGGGTATGACCCCCCACCCCCAACTCTCGATCTGTAGACTGGTGCATTCTCTCATCTGAGTTATACCCCCCCCCATGCCCTTTTTTCCTGGCATGCTTGAAGAGCATGGTTTGCGCCAGGTCGGAATGACAGTTTTAGCTCCCAGGATGCTTGTGCATGACTTTGGTAGATGCTGATGGCGCCAAGCACAGAGCACTGGTATCGAGGGTCTCATGTACTTCGACTAAAACTCTCACTTGGCTTTGCCTGCTGCCACACAAGGGGATCCAGGTAAATGTCGTCTTTGATCTCTTCCCTGTGCTGCCCACCCGCCCGTCGTGTGCCCTTTGTTCTGCCTGGTCACAACGACATGTGACATTTGTCTCTTCTCCGGCCTTTGCGTCTAAACTGCCTGCAAGAGTGAATTCAAGCCAATTTTCCTCTCCCCCCCCCCACCATTACGCCATCCTTCACGTCAGTGTTAGGCCCTTAAATCCTCACCAAGCAGTATTTGAGAGGAAAAATTTCAAATGAAATGGGGGGGGGGTTATAATTAAGTTATACCCCCCACAATGTCGGAAGAAGACTTGAGCTATATGGGTTAAGCATCTGCACCCCAAACTCTAACCATTCAGATGTTGAAATTGATGCAGGGTTTCTATCCAGCCACGTTGTTGGAAGGCGATTGCACGTCGATCTTCCCCACATTCTCCTTTGTCCTGTGGTCCTGCTAGATATTCAGATTTCACAGCCGGACCATGGGAAAAGCTAGACGGAAAACGTGCACTGTCAACTTCCACAAGGACTGTAACAGGGAGGGGCGAAAAATGGAAAAGACACTGCGATGAGGGGGGGAAACGCTCAGCTGGTAAAATACTGCCTTTGTGACCAGACGACACCGTCTGCATGGCTGATAATGGCCACCCTTTCACGAAGAGTGCCCTGAGCTCTGTGGTTCATGATTAACGCTTTACCCGAGTCTGACCTTGCCCAGCACATCACTCGGGTGATAGTTATGCACTGTTCATACCAAAAGCAGTGCCATAACTAGTGCTTGTCCACAGTCATTGCAGTCTTGTGTCCATTGTTATGGCAACATGGTCTGGTGTGTGTCTCTCTTTCTGTCTGTCTCTCTGATGTGTACGTTATTTAAGAGCGATCTAACTGTCGGCCATTCTCTCCCTGTCTGTCTGTCTCTCAGTTCACAACAGGTTTGTTTGATAAAGCACTGTCTGCAAAAATGTAAGCAATGGTGGCCTTCAGGATTAAAAAACAGTGTACACGGTTAGCTTGCGGTGTAATTTGTGCTCAGTCCACATTTTTAGTTAACGGGGACACATCTGTTTGCTCATTTCTGAAATCCAGCTCTTCTCCAGATGAATTTATGCCACTTTCCACATGTCCATCTTTGGGTGTTTGTTTCAGTTTTGCAGAATTCTTGGTAATGACGAAGCTCAGAAGCTTTCAGTATCACCTCACGCCCCCAAGGTCGGGGGTTCGGAAATGTGCGTGTGCTCCGTGTGTTTTTCCTCGCAGTCCAAGAACAGGGAGTTTAGGTGAATCGGTGGCTCAAAATGACACTCGGGATTAGGCCGTGTCGGTCTTGTGATGGAGTGACGTCCCGTCACGGGAGCACCCTGCCTTCCACCGAATTACACTCTGCATCACCCTTACGGCAGTTAATTGATATCTGGGTTGGATTAGAAATTTTGATTGTTTCAGAAGTAGGGTTATGGAGATTACTGCTGCTGAACATACAGAGGTTTGCTGTAAAAAGCACCGTACAGTCACTGGTGGTTTATTTGTGTGTTGTCCTCAAGCCTTAGGGCATTTGTGCTGTTTTAGGGGTCTATGTAGCCTTGCTGATAGCAGTGACACCATCCCATATGTGTTTGTGTCCCCATAACGTCTTTCTGTGACGGTGTGATGTCTGTCTGTGTCCTGTCGATGGAAAGGTTTCCTGCTGTGTTGTTACTGTGAATTGTGACGTTAGCAGTGTCCTGGTGTTATGAGGGCCACCATGCATACTTGACACAAGTATGAACAGTATGTAAGGCCCCCAGCCCACCCCAGAAAAAAGGACACCAGATGTGCGGTGTGCATGGTCATTGTCGTTGTGGATGAATACCGTTAAACAAGTTCGTACTGAGAAGTGAATGGGATTCTCTGTTGTAAAGTGTATAATATTGTGCCTCTTCTGATTGTTGATTTGTGATCTTATCTCCAACAAGTTTGTTTGGTCAGTCAGACAAAGACTTGAGCACCGCCTAAGTAGATCCAGTTAATTAATATGATGCTATTGTGTGAAGTAAACATCTCCCCTGAGTGACAGCCAATCAGAGCCCATGCCTCTCTGAAAGTTAAGTGTGGCGCCAAGCTCAAATTAGTGAGGCCAATAAAGTAAAGATGTAAGTCCGACTGGAATGAGCAGTAGAGATGCGTTTAGCTTAACTACAGGCCCTCTTTGGGGAAGTGGAATATGATTAAACCCCAGCCAGCGTTCAAAGTCACGTCGTCGGGCGTGGAAACATCATCCCCGCTCCCGCACCGTGCCATACCTGAGCTGCTAGGCTGGCATACCGGCAAAGAGCAGAATTGAAGCTTGCTCAAAAGGGCTGTAGTACTTGATTGAGCTCCCGGTGACGTGTCACAGAGCAGACCTCCGAAAAGCTTTCTGTAAGTATGCTGCACTTACTCTTGAATGATTTGGGTCGAGACAGTTTTCTGAGTCCTGCACACGCACTCCGTTAGCGAAAAAGTTGGGCAGTATAGCATATTGTGAAACATCCTTTGTAGAGACACGTAAATCAGCATGGCTTGGCACCGTTTTCCCTGAGATTGATTTTGATACGTTCTTCAATGTTTGTAGGCCCCCCGTGAGTAGAGCTGCTCCCCAGCCAGAAAAACTTCAGAAGAACAATGTGTTGAAGAAGAAGAAGCTGGTGGAGGTTTGTCATTCAGTGTGGTGATGAGCCAGTAATCCTTGGCGTGTAGAGCGACGGTGAAGGAAAGGGGTATAACGGGGTAGCGGTTGCCATTGCATGGTCCCCCCCCCCACACACACACACACCTGTCACTCTCTGTCCTCTTAACCACCAGGAGTTGGTGCTAGACCACGTGTTTGGATACAGGGGCCTCGACTGCCGCAACAACCTCCATTACCTCAACGACGGCGCAGACATCGTCTTCCACACAGCGGCAACGGCCATGGTGCAGAGCCTCTCCACAGGTGACCCTCACGGGGGTGTCTCCTGACTTCAGGGTGTAGGGTGGAGCCTCTCCACAGCTGACCCTCACGGGGGTGTCTCCTGACTTCAGGGTGTAGGGCGGAGCCTCTCCACACCTGACTATGCTAAAGCGGCCAGTGTTGGTGTGTGTCTGTTTGCACCTTGGTAGCCTGATTTATGCTAAGTAGCGCTGACAAAAAAAACTCGTGTGCGTGTGCATATTCTATAAAAGCTCAGAGGACAATGGAACGCCATAATACTCTAAATAAATGTGTATAGAAATATGTATAGAAATAAAGGAATGACTATGCATCAAATAATCAATTATTTAATAATTACTTCATATGGATGTTGCGGCCTTTCAGTCACATTGAGGGGGGCAGGACCGAACTTGTGATTGGATCTGAATGTTTCCACCGTGACTAAAGTCCAGTCTAGTTGTATTACGAAAAATGGAACAAACGCAACGGTACTGTGTTGCTGTGACAAAGCACTTCTGAAGCCCCGTTGGGGAGATTACGCCTCTTTTCCGCCAGCATGGTTCTGGTGCTGTGCCGGTTCCCCACCTGGTTCACACACTTTTTCACAGAAAAGGAACTCTTGCCTGTGATGTATATATTCATTGATTTATTTGGTTCATTTTGAATATTATGGCATTCCGTAAAGGACAAACATTAACAAGTCATCTGCCTGCATACTGTATGTGACAATAGCTGTGTGTGTGTGTGTGTGTGTGTGTGTGTGTGTGTGTGTCACTTTACTGGAGTGTGTGTTGAGCAAACAAAATTGAAGGGCTCCGTAAGTGAGTGCGTCCGACTTGTAAACGATGTACGTCCCTTGCTTCCTTTCAGGGACTCAGAGTTTCTACCTTGAACACACAGATGACATCCTCTGTTTGACCGTCAATCAACACCCTAAGTATAAAAATGTCATTGCCACTGGACAGATTGGTAAGCATCGTGGGGTCTTTGTGCGACTATCTGTAAGCACATCCCACTGTGTGTGTGTCGAACCGTCTCAGTACGTGCCGTGTGTTTGTGTGAGTTTCCGTCCCCCGGCGTCCTCCCAGACCCCGATTTGTTTTTGCGTTTCCACGCCGCCGTCAGCGCCGTTGACCCCACGCCCCTCTGGTTCATTTGCTGTGGTTTCTTTTGGTGCCTCAGCAGCATCAGAGAAGGTGACTTATCCCAGCTATTTTTTTTTTCAATGCTTCTTCATTTCCCATTTGCACCCACACAACAGGCGATGTCCCAGACCTCCCAGGTAAGCGCGCACCATTCTTCTCCCCCCCCCCCACCCCCACTGTCATCCCGGGCCCTCCCCGTTCCATCCGTGCCTTTGCTGCCGAGTGGAAAACCGTAACACCCCCTCCCCACCACGTCCTTGCATCAACACATGGTGTCTCAGCGATGTGACGACTTTGTCCCGCCCCCCAGGGATCGCCACTTCCTGTTACATTTTCCCCGTTGAACAGTTTACGTTGCTTGTAGTCCAGCAGCACTGGCTGGCGTTTGGTTAAACTTGGTCTCCAGATGGTACCGAGAACAGAAGGTTTCAGGGGAATGACCTGATTACTTGTGTGAGGTCCACATAGCTGCTTTAGGAGGGAAACAGCCCCTGGGTGTCCGTGGAAAATAGAGAGACGTGCAAGCTATTTGACATGGGTTGTCTGTACTATGTTGGTGCCTCTTTATGTACTGAGCTTTACTATTGGTGGTATGTGCTCTCTGTAGATATGGACACGCCCACCCTCAGTGAGGAGCATCTCATTGGTTTTGTGAGTCATGCTGTCCCTCCCTTGCCTCCCATCGTTCTCCAATGTGACTCCATCCATAAACGTCCCAGTGCTATGTATGGAGCACCAGGCTTCAGCACCCCCACGTTCCGGATTTTAGTATGACTCTGAGGGCTTGGGCCTTCGATCATATGTTCATCTCTGGGAGGAACACCGCTTTTGTCCTTTTAGGGGCAATGCTAAGGCCCTCGCCTCAAGTCCAGGGGAGCTTTTCAACTTCCAGAAGCATTTTGCTACCTTCTGGAGGCCATGTTGCCTCGCTCTGATGTGTCTGCGTAGGATGCCACAATGTGTGGTGTAGAGTCGGGGTTATGGCCCTGTCAGCGGGAGTTGGTCCGCAGCAGCGTTTGGGTGTGATTTAGGGTTTGAGGCGCCTTCGATGGTGATGGAGCTCTTCCTCTTCCCGCGTCACAGGCACCACCCCCTCCATCCACGTCTGGGACGCCATGAGCAAGCAGACCCTCTCGATCCTGCGTTGTTCCCACACCAAGGGCGTTGGCTACGTCAACTTCAGCGCCACGGGCAAATTGCTGCTGTCGGTGGGCGTCGAACCCGAGCACACCATCACCGTATGGCGCTGGCAGGAAGGTAGGCCGCTCCATTCCCAAAGCTGTCTGAGTCATGGTTAAACTATTAGGTTACCAAACAGTTACTTGGTCTATCACGCTCTCAGTGATTCCCAACCTGGGGGGCATCGTGTGTTTTGGTAGGTGTTGTCACCGGTTTAAATTATTCCTAGCTAGAAAGGGGAGGGGTCTGACAAAGTTTGAGAACCACTGGGCTATCAGAATGTTACACCATTAATTAGTACCTCGGACCTTTAGGCGATCTGAATGCTAGGCTGATGGTTATATAGTAACGTACGTTGTTCAAACTTCTAGCCTGTTGAAGCACTGAATTAGTTTGTTATCCTCTGCCAAGCGTTCTCTCGCTGACCCAGTCCTTTCCTCTGTGCCACTGCCCAGGTGCCAAAGTGACAAGCAAAGCGGGCCACGTGGACCGGATCTTCGTGGTGGAGTTCCGGCCCGACTCGGACTCTCAGTTCGTTTCCGTGGGGATCAAGCACGTGAAATTCTGGACGCTGGCGGGCGGCTCCCTTGTATATAAGAAAGGGGTACTGTGCGGTTTGGAGGGGACACGGATGCAGACCATGCTGTCGGTGGCCTTCGGCGCTGTGAGTACAGGCAGAAAAAAAAAAAAAAAAACACACGTGAGACTTGAAAATGAGCAAATTCAAAGATAGTGAGGGTAGAGGTGACGTCAGCGTTACCTGAAGCTGAACATTAATTCCTGAATAGCAGCTAGCCACGTGTGACATCTTTGTAGCTTCCCTTTGAAATCGACAGTCACGTCATCGTATCGTTCCAGACACATTAATGGGTCCGTATCTTGGTGCTACGGAGGTCAGGGGTGATTTTTCGCTACACCGCGCTGACTGTGTCATCTGTCTACACAGAGCAACCTCACATTCACCGGTGCCATAAATGGGGACGTCTATGTTTGGCGGGACCACTTCCTGGTGCGGGTGGTGGCCAAGGCGCACACGGGACCTGTGTTCACCATGTACACCACACTGAGGGATGGCCTGATCGTCACCGGTGGGAAGGAGAGGCCGTGAGTAGCGTGGAGGGCCCTGGGGAAGGTGCTCGAGATTCATGTAGCGCTCCTCTTGAAGTGGATGCTTAACTAAACGTTACACACAACATCACGAGTACGGGTGAAATGGAGCTCACTTGTTTCGGAACAGAATTTGTCTATGTTGCTCACAGACTGTTGACAGCAGATTTTTCTTTTTCCCAACTCACTGGCTTTTTGCTTTGCCGCTGTTCGACTGAGCTGAGAGCTGAATAAGAAGCTCAGCATGTGTCCCTCCGAGGTCGGTGTAGTGTGACCGTCCAAAATAGTCTGAGTGGTACCTGAAACACAATACCAAAAGTCACAGGGAATGTTCTTGCCTGCTGGGATTGGAAGAACGTGAAGCAGCATTTCTGCTGTATTTCTGATATCCACTGCTGTACCCCCTCCAGTAATCAGTTTTAGCATTTGATATCCTTACTGCAGTTCAACTTGCTCAGAGTGCACTGTACCCCCTCCAGTAATCAGCTTTAGTATTTCTGATATCCTTACTGCAGTTTGATTTGCCCAGAGTGCGCTGTAC
>JAACJT020000052.1:2240469-2260991 GCA_009936485.2 Gymnarchus niloticus
CCCCTCCAGTAATCAGCTTTAGTATTTCTGATACCCTTACTGCAGTTTGATTTGCCCAGAGTGCGCTGTACCCCCTCCAGTAATCAGCTTTAGTATTTCTGATAACCTTACTGCAGTTTGATTTGCCCAGAGTGCGCTGTACCCCCTCCAGTAATCAGCTTTAGTATTTCTGATACCCTTACTGCAGTTTGATTTGCCCAGAGTGCGCTGTACCCCCTCTAGTAATCAGTTTTAGGGTTAATATGCCGTGTTTCCGACGTAACGACAAACTACTCGTCAGGTCTTTCAGGACCATTCCCGAAGTTTGCAGAAGGGTAGCTGTATTGTCTGCAGTATTGTCGTATGATTCTGCGCCCATGTGATTAAGACGCCAGTCATCAGGGAAGTTCATCCGAGTCTAATATAAAATGGCTACTTTTCCGAAAACCTATCGATGGAACAAATGGGACTATGAGCTTGCCGCCAAACACAGTGCCGGGGAACGAGGGTAGTTATGGTTCTGTGTGTTCTGCACAGAACAAAGGAAGGTGGCGCCGTCAAGCTGTGGGACCAGGAGATGAAGCGCTGCCGGGCCTTCCAGCTGGAGACGGGCCAGCTGGTGGACTGCGTGAGGTCCGTATGTCGCAGCAAGGTGAGGAGTCGTTCCGGGGAGACCGCACATATGGGTTCGAGGCTCAGCCGGGTGCATGTGACACCACTCCCGCTTCCCGCTTTGCCCAGGGTAAAATCCTGGTGGGCACCAAGGATGGGGAGATCATCGAGGTGGGCGAGAAGAACGCGGCGTCCAACATCATGATTAACGGGCACACACAGGGTGAGATCTGGGGCCTGGCCAGCCACCCATCCAAGGACATGTTCATCTCCGCCAGCGATGATGGAACCATCCGCATCTGGGACCTAGCCGACAAGGTAGGATCTTGGTGGTTTACTCCATACGTGGGGTATGGACGGTTTCCTGAGGCCCAACTTTGTTGTGTTGAACAGAAGGGGATATAAAATTGGAGATCCAGATGTGATACCTTTTGTTATCTGGTGGTATTTTTCGGTTTCTGTTAGCATAGATGTTGTGAAAGACGACGTTGTCGTATTCTTAATAGTCTACGTAGCGAGGTGTGTCCCCCCCCCGACTCTGACTTGATGACGTCGATCGGGTCGACCCCTCAGGGCTGCTTGGACAGCTGCGCTCGCAGTACACTGGAACTGTCAGCTCTGATCTCCCCCAACCAGAAACTGCTGAACAAGGTGAGCCTGGGACACGCAGCCAAGTGTGCCGGTTACAGCCCCGACGGCGAGATGGTCTCCGTCGGCATGAAAAACGGCGAGTTCATCGTGCTGCTCGTCAATTCGCTCAAGGTGTGGGGCAAGAAGCGGGATCGCAGCACAGCTGTCCAGGACATCCGGTGAGTTGGAAAACCGGATATGTCTGCCGCGCAATCCGACGGTACGGTAACAGTGCTGATAAGGCGGCTAAATTGGCTAGGAATCGACATAAAAAGGATTTAAAACTTGGAGCGTTTCATTTGTGTTTTGACAGCCATGTAATGAACAGTGAGGAAGCATATCGATAGAGGTACAGTTACTTTGTGGTCTCATCGCTCAGTGCTGGGCTGAATAAGCATCAAGTTATGCTTGATCCATGTTAGGCTTCTGGTCGTGGTTTGCAAACTTTTGATTTACATCTTGAAATGCATGCGGTTGACTTACTGGCGATAACCTTGAAGATTCAGCATTATACTGTCTCTGTACAGTGAAAAACCGGCCAATGAATTCTAAGCCTCATTTAGCACCAACGCTGATTGGTTAGTCCATGATATTCCCACCCGCCTTGGCTTTTTGAAGCCTCGTTTGTACCATCACTAGCCGAAACGTCTGTAACGTGGCTTCCGCACACGTGACCTGAGGTCATTGTGTTACTGCCCCCTTTCAGCTTCAGCCCCGATAATCGCTTCCTAGCCGTGGGCTCTGCAGAGAGCACGGTCGACTTCTACGACCTGACCCTGGGGCCCTCTCTCAACCGCATTGGCTACTGCAAGGACATCCCCAGCTTTGTCATCCAGATGGACTTCTCTGCCGACAGCAAGTACATTCAGGTGAGGGTGGGGGGGCGTGTTCTGGGTGGACCCGTTTGACCACCCGGCACAGTCCCTTCTTTATCGCGTCAGCTGCACATTGAGCAGACTTTGTTCAACACTTGGCATTTACCTAGTCGGGACAAGTGAGGCTTCAAAACCCATAGTGGGTGGGAGCACAGCATTGATTGGCTAATTCAAAATACTCCCAGTAACTATGGTCTTTGAAGCCTCACTTGTCCCATCACTACTTTTGCCTGCCTTTTTGCCGGGAGCCATTAAATTTCCGAGACTGTTCTTCTGTTTACGAAATTCCTGGGCACTCATCTTTTCGGCCTCTGAAAGCTCTTGGCCGAATCCCTCCAACGCGTGCGTTTCCGTCACCCAGTAGACTCCAGTGGTGGCTATATTTAGACACGGTGGTAGGTCACGATTATTTATAACACTGGAGCGAGTGGTAATGTGGAAGCCTTCTGCAGAATCCTTGGAGGTTTCTACAGAGGGATGTGCCTGTAGTTTGAGAGCTTCACACTCAACCTGCATGAGTACATGAGGGGGTCCTGGGATAAAATCCTCCTTTTAACAGGACCGTGCTTCCATAGCTTGTCCACATGCTGCAGGTTTAGCCATGGTGCTCAGCTGACTTTTCCTGTTTGTGAACAGACTCACGGGAACAGACGTGAAACACATGACTCGTTGCTGTTTGTGGAGGGCTTGTGGATTTTCCATGAGTTATCATCATCAGTTTCACAAATAGTGGCTCTTCTGCCTTGCTGTACTCACTGTGGTCCATGCTGATGGTCTGGGCAGGTGTCCACAGGCACATACAAGAGACAGGTACATGAGGTGCCCACAGGGAAGCCGGTGAGAGAGCAGCCACTTGTGGATAAGATCACCTGGGCTACGTGGACAAGGTGAGTGAGGGCCTCTCACGTTTATGGGTGCCTCTCTCTCGGCTTTCTGACGGTCTGATTTGTTCTCACACCTCTGTGCAGTACGCTGGGCGAGGAGGTGCTTGGCATCTGGCCTCGGAACGCGGATAAAGCCGACGTCAACTGTGCCTGTGTGTCACACGCTGGCCTCAACGTGGTCACCGGAGATGACTTTGGCCTGGTCAAACTCTTTGACTTCCCATGCACTGAGAAATTTGTAAGTTATTACAGTGAAGTTTTCAGCAAAGGATAGAAATGTTGAAATCCCTTTTGTTTTCTTTAGTTTTTTGGATTAAACTACAGCATAGATGCAAAATAAAATTTTTATTTTGCAAGGTCCTGTAGCAAAGCTTTGTCCTGACAGAATTAAATGGAGCTCCTTTTCTGGGTTTGACATCCATTTGTCTGGTTCCTCTGTAGGCCAAACACAAGCGTTACTTTGGACACTCTGCTCATGTGACCAACATACGGTTCTCCTATGATGACAAATATGTGATAAGCACAGGAGGCGATGACTGCAGGTAAGGCCGGGGCTTATCTCACACCAGCGAGGTCATTGGCACAGTTCATTTAACGAAAATATCAACCTGAAGCTCATTTTTGATAGTATTATCAATAAAAATCATTATGTAATTCCTGTAAGTATGTGAGGTTAAATTGCAATATGTAGAAGTGGATGGTGGCTTTGCGTGGCCCCCACCTTAGCTTCAACACCGCTGACGGGTGACTGCTGGCATTCCCCCCTCAGCGTGTTCGTGTGGAAGTGCTTGTGAGGAGGAGCTTCATGCCCCCGGCATTAGACGGATCCACCATGCCACCAGTGTCTAGCTGCTAGAACCCTCTAAGAGATGCTGCAAACACAGGCGATGCTGCCCACGGTACTGGAGCAGAGGAGCAGCAGCCTGGCCCTCACCAGAGCTGGGCCTCCGTGCGACTCTCCATCTGTGTACGTGGATAGCTGGCCTCACCAAATCACACTCTTGCCACAGACGTTTTTTTTTTTTTTTTTTTTAAAACGACCTGCTCAATGCACCACTTGTGTTTACATTCCCTTCAGCTTTCCACAAAGTGGCAAAATGTTCATCCCTCTGTTGCATTTAACTGTATGTTTAAAAAAAAAAAAAAAAAAAACCTTTCATCTCAAGCCATTATTTTCATGTCAACACCTTTAGTTTGACAGTGAAACATAAGTGCCTTTTGCAGATTTGTTTATATTGACTAATTGTGTTCACTCAGTGTCATGGTTCGCATTCTTTCTGTACACCTCTGGTGCTATTAGACTGCTAATCGAGGGCTCTCAATAGTATTTATTTGATATGTAAGAAGGATTTTTTTTTTTTTTTTTGCACGCCACCACATCATTCATAGTTTTGTTACATTTCAACAGCTAGCTCTTCCTCTAATATCCAAATATCACAGGGAAAGCTCAGGACTCACGCCAGGCACAAGTACTGTACTTTTAAATAGCTAACTGGGTGTGTTCCTTTTTACGCAAGCTAACAATTGCAACAAGTGGCATTCCTTAAGCAACACTGGGGATCGTCTGACAGTGAGCTGCAATGGTAATAGTGTAACTATTTTACTGCTACTGGTACAGCTAAACGAAGCGACTTTTGGCATCCACTTCGACACGAGGCTTCCGCCGTAGTAAGGGAAGCGTCTCTACACCAAAGCTGAACTATGCAGCGTGTATTGCGACAGTCATGTTTCCTTCTGTGCTGTCTGAAAATAAGCCTTGTCAACCTGTGCCGTGATGTCTTACTGTATCTAGCTATGCGTGACAGTTGTAATTGTTGTGTGGGTCCCTCCTGAATATTGATCTTTAGTTTTTACACTTTGTACATTTATTTTTATGTAAATGATAATTTTGTCTAGTGTCAACTTGATTGTATGATAATTGTAAATTAGAGAAACGGTGCATGAATTTATTTTTCAGATTTAAAGTGTTAATCTGCAATGAATGAAGCAACGTTGTATGAATGGTTATTTTTAATGTAAGTGAATGTGCAATGTTCTATTCACAGTAAAGAAATTGAGTGTTTGGTCTTCTGGGTGCCGTTGCTGTCAATCAGGATGAACACCACTCTGGGGTAAGGCATCAGAATTGTTCTTTGTGCCATTCCAGGTTAGAGGTGCCCGTGTATCTGAACCCACACAACCATGCCGACGAGAATGACAAATGTTCACAGCAGCCATGGAAAGGATTTTTGTCTAAGCTTTATTGGTATTGGTTTACATTTTCACAATGCATTCCACAGACAAGTCTCAGCAGAATTCATCACAATTGTATGAAGTTTCATTCACATTTACTTGCATAACAAACACTGCTTGAAATTCCCAACTTTACATAACTTTGCAGCTTAAGATATTAGGTCCACAGACATTTAAATTTTTAAAGTGTGTAAACGTTTTTTTCCCCTAAATACTTAGCTGCAATGTGGTGAAACGGCGACGTCGTAAAGTTTCTTGCAAAAGTACTAAATGTCTGTTTAAACACTCAGAAGCATGAGTCTATGGAACAGCTCTCCTCTGCTGGGAATCTGCTGAAGAAAGCTACAAGCTTTGTGAAACACTATATAGTCAAACAGTAAAATCACAACACCACTACGTTATCATACTGAGGAGAAAAAAAGACTGCACCCCCGGTACCATTCAATTTATTTCCTCCCCCCCCCCTTAAAAAAACAGCCCAATCGTCGTGTCTGACCATACAAACGGTAGGTGACATATGAAAAGGAAAGGAAGAAAGTGAACCAGCTTTTCAAGCATCGACTTGGGCCAAGACTGGGCTCTAAGCTCAAAAATTCTCCTTTCGGATTTGTGTTCCTTTTCCTTTACTCTCAGGCAAATTCATTTGATCCAATTTTTTTTTTTGCAGTGGCGTATACGGCTCACAAGCTAGTCGAGCAGTAGGGTGGGGAGGGAAACAGCAGGTTAACAGACATTCAGGTTGCCGTAGCACTAGAACTGATGAGCTGGGATGGATTTGCAAACAGTATCTGAAATGAGGGGCGGAACCTCGCAGCCCCCTCCCCTGTTACCCCCGAATCCTGGAGGCTTGCCGGTTGCCGCTCTTTACTCCGCCTTGGGCTTCATCCCAGGGACTTTAGCCTGGATCCTGTCAGAGACAGTTGTTAGGAACAGCAGACGTTTACAGAGGTTTAGATCTTTTCCAGAAATTGGACATATGCTACAATCAGGCCTGAATTCTGAAAAGCAGACAAACCAGGTTAATTCGGAAATCCAGCTTTCTGGAACAGACCTCAGAGCAACAGCCTTAATCCAGCAGCAAAGGAGGTTTTAAATCATCGTTCTTAATATGTCAGCACCACTAATAACTTGGGCAAAAATGGTACGTGGCTGATTGAACTGACACCTACTTCCCAAAGACATCTTTGATGTGGTTTCTCGCCAGGGCCAAGTAATGGTCAATTTGTGCCTGGAGGGAGAGGGGGGAGAAAGTGACAGACAGCACACTTTGCATTAAGAACAGATGAGTGGAGCTGCTCCTTGGGGGTTAATGCTGGAACTTCACGGTAAATTGTCCACATCGACCCTTCGAAAAGTACACAAGGGCACCGTGTTGTCGTCTCCGGTACGTACCTGATGCTTCTCATAAAGAACTGGGGTGCTGAACACTGCAATCAGACCTGTGCCAAAAGCAGGAGAGACCATTAAACAATTCAGTTCACTGTAAATACATAACACACATGTGCTTTTCTTATACTGATCAATCCCACCCGAAACGTCCGCCACCCTGAAAGACTCTACACATCACTATTTGTGCTGGTCACATGACAAGTTAGTCAAACTTGGGAAAAGTTCAAAGCACTTCATCGCCAACAGAAAGCAGTATAACTAAAGATATTTGATAAAAGCCAGCGACACTCAGCATTTCGTTCCTTTATGTATACACGTTAGAGTGACAAATCAATAAACCTTGAACTGAGTGCCTGTACACCCTGGCTGCTCTACTGAGCTTAGCCATTTTCCTGAAATACCAGCAGCTAAACACACCCCCAACCCAAGCTGAAGCCTAGAAGCCATTTGCGTAAAGTTCAAAGTATTCATCCCTGTGATGCTTTAAGGCAAAGGAAATTCATCAATGGGCGGCTCCCAATACATGTGCAGGCAAAAAAAAAAAAAAAAAGCCCAAAGCAGCAGCTACTGGAGGTACTACTATTACACATTGGACAACAGTGACTCACGTCAAGCATCGACAATCATTACGATTATACCACCACGAACCCTGCTTCCTGCAGCCTAGAGCAACCCCCATAACTACTCATCACGTGTTCTGCACCCAAAATCAACTTTAACATACTTTTTCATAAATATGACCAAAGAGATTTTGCCTTAAAAGACAAAAAGCTCTGACAGACAAATCAAACATCAATGTGGTCCGTTACAAAAACAAAGATCTGCAGTGTATCATTCCTCACTAGAAGGTTTGTTCTTTCACCACCACCCCCCAAAAGTCAAAGCAAAACATATCTAATCCGTATGATGCCAACATGGTCATCTATTACTCTACCAGCTAAAGCTGGGAAAAGAACTGCAGTAAACTGAAAATCAATGAACCTGTATCAATTAAATGATGAGAGACTTACCGAGGATGAGCAAAGTGAGGCCGTTAAACAAGGCACCAACGTACGTCAGGATCCACATCAGCACTGCAAACTGCAGAGGGAAGTGGACACAGCAGGCCCTCAACACACACGTGCGCAACACAAGGTCAACAACCAACACGACCCACAGAGGGGCCGTTTCCTTTACCGGTTAATAAAAATGACCAAAGCACACAATGAACACCAAGACTGTCCACACCACATCTCAGTTGGCTGACGGGGGAGACCCTTGGTGAAGCACCACAGGAGTGACACACACACACACCTCTGTGGAGTAATGTTACTGCTGCAGTGGCCAGAGGACATGCAAATGAACACAAAAGTAAACAGGACAGTGCCGCCTCATGGCTAGCTACCCGGCTACTTAACCGGCCGCTCTCCATAAGCCAGAGGGGCACAATGGCGGCTCGACACGGCACTGCTCCTAACCACCAGCTGAGCTACGCAAATGGACAGCGGGAGCCTAAAGCCTGGCCCTGTCGCCGCAGGCGAGGAGAAGGGAGCAGGTGGGCAATGTCTCAGAAGACGGCTGCCCTCTTGCCAGGAATCCCGGAGTTATCCCTGTCGGGGAAGGTCGCGCACAGACGGAGCTCAAGGCCGCTGGAAAAGGTCAGCGGGCCCCTGTGAAACTTCACACCCCCAGGCACCATATATGGGCTCGCCGATACAGTGCTACCGTCTCTGTCCAGATGACCCAGGATACAAAACATGTCGGTATCCTTTACGGCAGGACCGCAGTCTACTGAGCTCCTAATGCTGAAGACCAGCAAATGGAATTTCAGGAAAAAACGACTGCCAGAAACACCCCTAGAACAAATGACGTCATGCTGATAGACCCTCTCAGCCAAAGTGAACAAAATGGCTCGTGCCATCAAGACAAGATTAAATCACCTACTCCCCATTAAATTCATGACAGCTCAGCTTGAAGGACAGCATAACTTAACCATTAGAGCATGCATACTGAGCACCAATTGCATTTGTTTCACTTAGACCGTTCATGCATGGTCAACTTACTGAAAAAAGGTGAATTCTCATCATTTTAAGGTCTGCACTGTCACCTTCACCTCAACAATCACCAAGGAGTTAAATGGAAAGGGTTAAAACTCCTTCCTTGCACCACAACCCCATACACACAGGCAGCAGGAAAGCACCTGGGCCTGCAGTACACCTCAAAAAACGCACTCACTTTCACAGGCTCCAGAGCACAGAAAGGCCAAAACAGGCCCAGGCTACACACGCGGTCATGCTGAGTACTCCAGCCCCCCTCCAGGCACAAACAATAGCGACTGCAACTGAGAACATATCCATCTTTGCAGACGATATTTTAAGACAGAACAAATTCAGAGGAACTAAACTTCATTTATGTACACTCGTATGTTCACCCACCAAAATAGTACCTGCAGATAAGGGCTGCCAGCGGAAACCTTAAGGCAGACAACCTCAGCCACACCCGCATTCTATCCTAACGTATGATCTACAGGAAGTCGAGTACGAACTAACAGCTTCAGATAAATCGATGAACGTAGCCCTGCTTACAGGCAAGGGGCGAAAGCCACGGGACAGCAATGGTAGGTAAGAGTGCAAGACTGGCAGACAGACACCCTAGCTAAGTTTCCTTGTTACCATGAACAACCACCCCATAAACAGTCACCCCTCTAGATGGGGCAGAGTAGAACATTCAGCAGACCCAGGGCTTAGAGATTCACACAGACCAGCTGTCACCTTCAGCCTACAGACAGGACCCAAGAGACACACTGAGGCAAAGGAGAGTAAGACATCACTGTCTACTTCCACAGAGAAATGGAAGACACGTGCATCATCACCACCACAACCCTCACGAGGTCAGAGCAGGTCACCTTCAGGGAATCCACCAGATCCTCCACCAGGAAGAGCCGTCTCAGCTCGCGGAGGGTGCAGTTGATGTGAGCGAGGGCCACGTCGCTGTACTTGTGCACCAGGTCCTCAGACAGAGTCACATCTTGGGCCAGGTAAGTCCTGCGGTGTTTAGGAAGAGTGTCAGGCTTACAGCACAGCGCCAAATACACTACAACACCCCCCTCAACTCAAGCACATTGGGGGAGGGGGGTTTACTTATTAGTCTCTAAAAGTCAAGCTTTTCCACATTCAGATTTTCTCCAGAGAAGATTTAAAAGATTAGCAAAGCTTTCACGGCTCAAAAGCCACACAATTAAGCAGAGCCAACTCCTACCTCCAAAGAAAAACCAGCTTCTGGCAAAACTAACAGGATGCCAATGTTGGGGTCACTTAAAGGTAGCAGCCCACCATACCGCCAAACTCCTACAGGACCATTAAAGCAACGAAGAACAAGCTGAACGAGCTCAAATTTAACAGAGAAGCCTCTGTGGAGATGGGTCCTTCATCTGGCTTCCTTTTAAAGGCAACATTATGTGGAGTCGTCTTTTTTTTTTTTTTTTTTTAAGTAAAATACCTAAAGTCAAAAAGGTAGAGCAACCCCCACTCACACCAAAATGTAGGACAAAGGCCACCAGCTTAGACATTCATCAACATCCAGGAGAGGCAGAGGGCAGAAGCACTCACTTGAAGGGGTGGCCCTCGTCGGACTTCTGCACAGCCTGCAGGACGCCTTTGTATATCCTGAAGGTGATGGTGACGGACAGCAAGGCCAGGGCCATGTAGGAGCAAACGCTGACGATGCTGCACACGGTGAGGGACAGCAGCAGGAACAGGCTGGCTCCGAACACTACGCCCGTCGTCTTGACATCGCGCCAGTACAGGAGGTCCACCACTGGCAGGCGGAAGGGGGTGACAAGGAGCAGAGAGAAAAATCAGCACCTCACATGCTTAAAATGAAAAGCCGCACACACCCCCAAACCGTGAAAGCACACACCTTAAATGTACCAAAGGGAAAGCAAACCACACCCTTCCTAACACTTCCACGTACCAGCTAGGCTCACGCAGTCCTCATCATACTTGGATGTTTTTACCCTGGAAATCAAGTGCTGTTTAAGAGTCCAAGAGCAGAACTCAAACTGGGATTCGCACCTGCAACCCAGGACTAGCCCTGCATTCTTAGAGACCCCTGTCGCCGTACCGCCTTCAGCCTTAGCGACATGCTGACAGCCATATTGGGAGTCTGTACACAGAGTGGGAACAGTACGATAAGCCCTCCGCTACCAGAATAGCAGCACTGCGGGCCTCCAGCTCAGCCTGACGGCTGCCTGATGGCAGGGCAGCTTTGTGATTTCCATTCCTGTCATGCCGGGGGGGGGGGGGGGGGTAAAGACCAAATCCCTTGGCTGATTACATATTAACACATTTCTCACCACAATCTGACCTAAACTAGACTGATCAGAGCGCACTCTGACGGGCTGAGACTCTCACTGTGCTGCAGGACCTAAGCTGAAGTAAAACAGCCCCAGCCGACAGGAAAACGAGCAGGACTGCGGGCAGAACAGTCCGAGAACATCGCTTTAGGAAGCCGTGAAAATGGACCCACGTCTGTCCCGCTCTGCAGCCGCCAAAGAGGTCTACTGACCGTATTCAAGTTTAAAATCCCCTTACCCATTAAGCCACCCGTGTCCGAACCGAACCAGAACGCATACGACCCCCCAGCAGCACCAAAAAAAAAAAATAAAGCCATAAGCCAGCAGAGCCGTTCAGTGGAAACGAAAGCAGCTGTCAAAGCGAGCCGAACCGTGCAGCCGCGTCTCTGTAAGCGAGGCTTCGACACCGGGGCTCCGGCTCTGACATGGAAGTCGACCTAAAGCTCGGCACACGGACACGCTGCGCCGTCGGCCGGCTATAAATAGCCCGGACATTAGCGGCTCTCGCCCAGATATGAGCCTTTCCTTACCGAACGCTTGCGCACGGCCGGTCTACCCCCGTCTAGGCAGACGGCGACGCGGCCCCGCTAACGCCGATCTTTAAGGTGAGGAGGAAAAAGCAAGCCGTCAGTCGGCATAAATAGCGCCGTGAGGGGAAAGGGCAGAGAGACGGCGGACTGACCGAGCTTGGCGTCCATCTTGCGCTCCGAGCGCCGGCCGTTAAACCGCGGGGTGTCTTTCCACTTCCTGCCGGGTCACTCAGCGGCGCCCCCCCCCCGTCCCCGGGGTCCTTCTCTCTTTCTGTCCCCCCTGGGGGGTGTGTGCCGAATGGCGTCGGCGACTTTAAATGGCGTTACGGACCGAGACACCGCAGAGAAACCTAAGGCGCCGAATCACTCGGAGATGGACGCTTCAGCGTCACAATTAGTCATTTTCTAAATGACACCTCAAAAGCCATAGTGCCCCCCCCCCCAATCATTGACTGGTACAATTAGTGATGGTGTAAATGACACCTCAAAAGCCATAGTGCCCCCCCCAATCATTGACTGGTACAATTAGTGATGGTGTAAATGACACCTCAAAAGCCATAGTGGGCCCCCCAATCATTGACTGATTAGTTCAGGATAACCTCGCCTGCCGCAGGTTTTGAAGCATCATTTTTGAAGTATTAAATTTAACCAAACATCGGTCGATTGAGGCCGCCCCCCCCCCCAAGGCCCATGACAAGGACATATTGCAGGACATTAAATACATACCATATTATACCAGTCGATGCAATGGCGACTTGGGCGAGAACGCCAATTTAAAATGCAAAATTGGAATAAATTTACCAATTACCGCTGGGATAGATGACCTTTGTTCATGGCGTTTCAATACTAGAGCTTTATCTACTCCACATCACATCAACTGCTATGAGGTTACGTATCACAATATTTTGCCACGAAACAAGAACACCACGATACGTCTAAGGCGAGTCTTCGAATCACTAACCCCGAGTGAAGTTAAACCTCAGCAGGATGACAAATACAGAAGACTTTTGAAATAAGGCAATAATTTAAAAAAATATATCGATCGCTATCTCCTAATACGTAAAGTTTTAGGATGAGCGTAACCCAAGCATATGGAGTAAGTCAGTAAGCCATCAACAGGACTCTAAAGAACAGTCACGTCACCTGAATGATCAGTAAGCAGTATGCCCTGGTGCGTCAAACATATTCTGACTCGTACTAGGTCGTTTACTTAATAAACTGACTCTTGACTGAACCAGTGTTAAAATGACACCAAGCTATGACATCCTATTCAAAAGGCACATGTCAAGAGTCAGAAAAAATAAACCTTTGTGGGGTGGGGTCAAATTTAGGCTTAAAGCACAAAAACTAGTAAATATTCTTCAAGACATGGGAGCGGGGCCTTTTCTAAGACTACTGTGATGACTGCAGGAACACATCTTGTGACGCTCGGATGATGGCAGAACACACATCTTGGCTCCTTAGGCCCGTGTCACTGTTAAGCAAAGCTATCCACCACCATCCACCTTGACCTTAGGTTCAAGCCGGAAAGCTCCAATTGCTCCTGGGAGTGTCAGTCTATGCCCCGCCTCACGTAGTTCTTCCTCATTTAAAGACGCAGCTTTACCGCCAATCGCACAGGACTGGAACCATACAACTGTTTTCACCAAGAATAGAGGGTGCCAACAGATTAAGGGAAATAGTGATATGTCAGCACGTTTAGACAGAAGAAGCAGAGTCTACGCAGAAACGACGTGTCAGACACAGTAACCCTGGCTGCCATTTAATCACATTCAAATACATTCAATACCTACATTTCATATGCATTCTGCTGTTCCTCATTGGATAGCCAGCCCTCAAATCAAAGCGCAATGTCAGATCACACACCAGCCTGGATACCTCGGAGTGGACCACGGCTCCAGCTGGGATCATTAATATTCCACCAATAAACATGCCTGGTACATGCCCTGGGCCAACTGGGGCACCCCGGGGGCAGATAAGACGTCCCACAGAACTGTAAATCATTGGACACGTGACGCTTAAGCAAAACGTTCGGCTGGAAAGTCCACCACCTCCCAGTTTAAACTTTGCACAGACAGAACCGCTGAGCGTGGTGGACATGCACACTCTGGCCAAAGGTTGGCACAACAGTGCTGGCAAAGCACACGGAGGAGGCGTCTCGAAAAGGCTCGAGCAATTTCGATAAAAGTAGAGCTCTGGAAAGGCAGACTCAAACCTCAAGCAGAAACATTAACCAGAAGCGAGCAAAATCACTGCCCCGTTTTTAATCCTGTGCCAGGCAAAATAAAACTGCAGCTTCCCCCATCCAAATAAAATATTAAAATTAACCAGCGGCTACAGATCTACAGATAGCAAAGCTCCACAGACACGATACCGTGCTGCTTCCAGGGTTTCAGAGTCTGGTTATCCATGTCTTCCCACAGTGGAGCGTCGTAAAGCCTGAGCGGGGGTTAAGTCAGCCAGACATGCCTCCGGAGCCCCGGTGGTGTTTGAGAACGACGGCTACGTTGTGTGGCGACGGCGGCTCCCCCCTACTGAGGGGACCGCAGTTCTCTGGGGCTGGAGCCAGCTGTGCTGCAGAACCGGGGTCAGCTGACCATCCGACGGCAGCATGAGCCAGTAACCAACTGACGCAGCGACTTTAGGGTGCCCCTCCTCTACACTCACTCTCTCACTCTCTCTCTCACCCCGCCATCTGCATCACACACACACACTTTTGCAGAAAACTGGTCAATTTCATCTTCTCACCCATCTCATGACTTTGAGACGTGCTCGTACCGCCTGTTTGGTCTACCATCCAGAAGGGGGTGATTTGCTGTCATGTACAGGCCAGACAGTCAGTCCTGCCGATTGACACAAGGCCTTAACGTCACACTACTTCACACATTCTTCTCTAAACGGGCATTGCAAAAGCCCAATTTCTACCCAATTCCACCTGACCAAGCATGAACTGAAAAATAGGGATGAGGGCAGCTCAACAGACCATACGGACTAACAAAATAATCTACAAGCAAGCAAAGAAAAAAAAAAAAAAAAACACAACATCCGTCATTGACAGATGTCACACACTAAATTTAAAATGTATGACTCACTAAGACTCATTTCTCATAATAGTTCACGTTTGAGAAAACAGACTCTATACTTAGACACAAGGTGGCGCTACAGCCACAGAAATTTTCAAAGACGCCTGTAGCGATGATTAGAACATGTAGCCATACTGCCTTTTTTGTTCTATGTATACGCATTTTACATGGGAAAGCAGCACACCACCTAAAACGTTTCTAAGGGAAAGCGGTAAATGACTATGTGAACGTCGACTCCCACAAATTACGCAAAACCATCTCGACATTTCCTCTCCGCCAGACAGCACGTTCACAAACGCCGTGTTCATTTGACGGTCTCTCAATTAGCCACAATGCAACTGAGCATAAACTTCATAACATAAAGTTCAGCTGTGCTCTATTAAAATAAAAAACAGACTATAGAAATGTGAATCTGATCACAGCAAGAGTTGTGTTGTGCAGCCACACCCAGCATCGTAACAAGCCTACACAAATGCTGTTCTTTTTCGGGATAGATTACGAGAAGCTGCCCCTAGAGCCTGATGACTACACCGATCTCAGAGGGAATCAAATTCGACGACGCATCAAGAAAGCTAAGCACCCCGACCAAGTCACCACTGCTGGATACTCCCACAGCAGCCCCGGAAGTACAAGCGTCTTCGCACCACGGACACCAGGACTTTGAAAACGGACTGATCCTCGTCCGGTAAGGCCTCCACTTCACACACAGTGAAAAGTCTGTTAGCTCCCAAGACCAACGACCCAAAACAGCATATCAGCATTTCTCACAAAGTTTAACCAGATTTTATTTCCCCTTTCTGGACTTTCATCTTACTGCTGTGTGCGCCATTTGCTCATCCACATTCACGCAGTCACCGATAATCTCAGTGTGCACAGCAGTGAAGGTCAACTGGTCCCATAGAACCTGACACATTTATAACAAAGTAGCCAGTGTTCTTTAGAAAGTTAATACAAACTATTTACAATGAGTTCATCGCCCCTGCACAGGCACTGAAGACCGTCAGAAATTCTCCATTGCACATCAACAATGTGGATTTTTGTATTTTCATGAGAGTCAACAAGTAGGTCAATACTTACCCAAGACGATACTTGTGACAAATCGAGAACAATGAGTAAAAAGAACATTGTTCACGAGCTCGTGACCAAACAAACTGCAGCAACACGTGAGCATTTCACATACAGGTTTATGGATTTAAACTCAACCGTAACGCACGTGCACACACACACACACACACACACTTCAATTAGTAAATGGGTTAACATGCTGAAATAGGGAAGAACAAAAATGAATGGACGGTGAAAAGGAACATGAAAGGACTGAAACCATGAGGAAAAAATGAACTGTGGAGGGACCCTTGGGATGAACAGGAATGGAAAAAGGACAACTGACATCCATGCTGATATTACCTGCTTCTGTGCTCAGATGGGACAAGCCAGCAGATGTCAGTGCTTCAGCGTGGCCTGTCAAGGTTGTCTGGTCGTCAACCTTCGTCTGAAGCTGAGGAGGCTTCTCAGGTTCTTCTGTTGTAGAGTGGGCAAGAGGGACAGTCGAGGGAGGAGCGGCCTCCCACACATGGTGCGCAAACTCAGAAGGCTCAAGTGGTTGCTCCAGATCAGCCTTGAGTGTTTGGGGTGAAGCCCTTGAGATGGGCTGGGTTAGAAGCATGTAGGAACTCTGTTGGGATGAGAGTTCTGACTCTGCATCGGTGGTTAGATCTCCCTGTCCAAAACCTGGGGAAGCATCATCATCTGTGCCCATCTCCGGCACCTTTGCGCTTTCCAAAGTTTCTAAAAATTCATCCATAACACCCTTTGCGGGCTTCTCTATGAATTCAAACTCTTCCGAAGACACTTCATGCTCAGACGTCTCATGCTCTTCCATATACGCCGCCTTAAGCACGCTGGCCCGAGAGGTTTTGGATTCCTCAGAAAGCTTGCTCTCAGTCTCGACTTGAAAACTTGCAGGATTCTTTGCCATTGCTTCCAGCACCGGGGACAAGGAGTCCGTCATGGGACTTTCAGAGTCAGATTCGTCAGCCGCGGACGGGCGGACCGGCAGGTTCATGGAAGCCGGAGAGGTTCGAGACTCCAGCGTGTCGAGTTTGACTGCATCTTTACCTGAAAGCTTCCAATCGTTTTCTTCCAAATCCACTGCTGGGGAATCTTTGCTCTTGGGGATTTCTGCCTCTTTTACCAAGTCAAAAGCACCAAAGCTTTTCTCGGCGCATGGCTCAACACTCACATTTTCTTTGGCGGCCGTACGAGCTTCAGTCTCCTCTGCCATTTCCTTCAAGAGCGAGATCTTGGTGTCAAAGGCAAAAGGGTTTGTGGCAGAATAGGTCATCGAACTGCTTTCCATCGGTGCTTCCAGCGTCGGGCTCTGGTCATTATCAGAGCTCCCTTCCGAGGACCCAGAATCTAATTTATCAGGGTTCAACGGGGAGGACTTCAGGATGTCTGGGAGAGATGGAGGTGCTGAAGGCTCTTTAGGCTCTTCCATTAAAGTGGAGTGCACAGGCAAATCCAAAACTGGATCAGAAGCCATCTGAACTAAATCAACCGTTGTTTCTTCTTTCGGCTTAATCTGAGCAGCATCTTGTGGTTCACCTTCATGTGCGTGCTGTACCAGGTCTGGTGTGGGACTTTCAGACATTTTCGCAGCCTTCACATCAGTAGTCGTCTCACCAAACTGTGGAAACCCACCGCTGGAATCCCCGATAGGAGAGAACCCCTGGAAAGGATTCTTTGAAGCAGCAGAGACTTTAATCTCACCCAGAAAATCATCTACTTCCAACTTGCCTCCTAGCAGATCGGTTTCGCCCCAAGATGTTTTGGATGAAAGTGTATCTTTTGCTGGTTCCTCCACATCCTTAACGATAGCATCAGAGTCAATGCGTGGAGCATCCATATTTGCTGTTGGGTTAGAAGATACATATGAAAGGAAAGACTCAGCAGTGATTTCCGGGTTAACTGGTGACCGAGTTGGAGTCGATCCAGTAGATTCTCCAGACTCTGAATCTTTATCCAACAATGCCTTCTCTCTACCAGTTTTTCCCTCATCCTGAGGCCCAACTGAACTACCCAACTTCTCATCAGGACAGGATGCAACTCCACTGTCTTCACAGCGCCCAATCTCTCCTTGATCCACCTTGGACCCTAGATCGATGCCTGAGGTCATAAGCGAATTTAAGAACCGATCACGTTCTCCTGGAGAGAAGGTCGCCATCTTCACATCCTCTTCCCCCCCCCCACCTGAGGGGCTGTGATCATCACTAGCCAGGCCTACTTTCGGCACAGCAAAAGATTCAAACATTTTCAGGTCTTCACTCAAAGGCACATCCCGGCTCGGCCGCTGAGAGAACGGCGTAGCTGACACAGTACAGGAGCCGAACGGTGGTGATATTACAGGGGCTTGATTGGGGCTCTCAGAGAGAGACAGCTCCTCCAAAGAGTCAGGAGAATGAAGAGGGGAGAGAGAGGGAGGAAGTGCAAAAGATCCAAGCTGAGAAGAATCACCCTCTTGCCCCAGTGGCTGAGCTCTCCCCTCTGTGCACGCAGACAGAAAGGAAAATGCCACGCATCAAGTCACATTCCACACCCAAGGCCATGTTAGTATCAGCAACCTGGAAAGCACCATCAGTGACTTCAATGTGCTAAAGAAATTTCAAAACAGCCATTTAGCCTAATTTCTCACAATACTTAACAGCCCTGGTGCACGTGCATGAGATACCCAGGAAAGCCACGGATCAGCTTGACAAGTTTGATGCAAGTCAACAAATGCTAACAACCAAGGGATCAGAGGGAAGCAAAAGGTTCATGCAAATCAGGCAGCACAGCTACATTAGAATAGACTGCAAGTCAAAGACCAAAGTCCACAGGCCCAAGTGTCCAGGGTAAAGACGCATAGCACAGGATCGTACGAAAGAAAAAAAAAAAAAAAAAAGACTCTGCATGCAAACACTTTGACACAAACATACACACAAATCAAAGACGACAGCTAGCAATTTAGGTGCTCAGAAGACAACAAATGCCCACACCAGCAGGCAGAAGTTCAGCATGTCAGAGGAAACACGGAAAGGACAGACAGAATGCTAGGTTCAATCAGTGAAGGCCAGCAGAGAGAACTTGCCTGCAGAAGAATGATGCGCCAGAGTTTGAGATGGAGCAGAAGGAGAAAAGGTGGGCTCATCTAGAAGGAGAAAAGGGAAATACAAGGTCAGATTTCACACTGACAGCTGCTCTGGAGAGCAGACCGAGGACCTCCGGCCCCAAGAAGCTCCCGGAGTGAAGCTAAACGAGCGGCCTGTGAAGCATTACAAGGAAGGAGGAGGAAGGAACAGGGAAGCACACCATGGTTTTGGCTATTAGGAGCAGCAAACAACCACTTCTAAACAACGGGCAGAGGGCAAATGACAAACAGCCAACGAGAATTTACATCAAATGTTTGACATCTGCTGCCTTAGCTGATGTGGCATTTTAGGAAGTGCCATAATAAACATCTGTAACGAAGGAAGCAAACTGTAAATATCTTCCAGACAAGGAGGTTAAAGATCAGGCGAATTTAGCTACACTTGTGACTAATACCGTATAACGTCCCAAAGAAGGCGTGGATCGCCTGGACTCTCGACGATGGTCAGAGTGCGCAGAACATCACAACAGCAATGGATCCAATTCTGGACACTTGTGTGCCCTACGGTTTGCTACCGATAAAGACAAACGGCAGTGGCAGCGATAAAAACAGGCCGACCTGGGTGGAGTTAGGGTTGCGATATTTCTGCAGCGGCTTTCCCCCATAAAAACACCTCTGTTGAGTCTAAAAAAAAAAAAAAAAAAAAGTCAAAAATGATTGGTTTATGGCCACCGCTTCGAATGTACAACCACGGCTCATCGTTTAAGTCGCGAAAAATGAATGAGTGACTAGGGAATGTTACGGTATGGTCACCCTAACGTCAATTTAGATAATTAATTATGACAGTCAACATTAGTAGCTTGGACAATCAGTGATCACGCACAATAATCACAGCATTACTGTTGATTTACAGGTTTTTATTAAACTCGCGCAGTTAAGCTACTTTTTCCCCGCCTATAGCTGAGGTGAACACAATGTTTGCTCCATACGTCCCAAGACTGTCCAAAGTGTCCACAGAACCAAATCTGGCACAACACTATATCCAAAAATGGTCTTCCAAGGTGCAATGATTCACTGATGTTTACTTCATCGACAAGAACTCTGCATTCTGTTTAATTCAAACTGCTCCAGATGTCATCAGTGTCAACATCCTCCAGAGCACTAGAACATCCAAAGTTTCTAAATCAAACAAAATGGCATCGGCAGACAAACTGTCCGTTTCTCTTTGATCAGCATATCATACAACGCTACCGTGTTAGCGCATCAGCCAACCAACCTAGCAACAGTAGGACAGGCTGTCCTGTAGCTACCGCAGACATAAATAATCGATCGCCGAGAATCGATTAACTAATCGGTGCGAAACCTCTTAACCCGTTTTGTTGATCGACTTTTGCGAAAAGTCACCATATTATTTTCCCATAGACTGATTTCATCATCGGCTTTCAGAAATACCACTTTAAACAGTTTAATTATATTTGAGTCATTCTGAGCCCAGCAAATTTCAATAATTTCATTTTTTCCTTTTAAAAGGTACATTTAAATAATTAAATAAACGCACTTAAATTCTGATTAAAAACGGCCCACAATAATAACTTATTTGCATCGGATTTGTTAATTTTGAAAACGGAAAACGTAAAATTCAGGTACAACTGACAGACAATTAGCAACACCCATTCATTCAAATATACATTGCCTGAAATCATAAAACACCATCTCAGACTTGTTGATTGGTAATCAAAATTCAGTCAAATGAATAAAAATCAAATCTCAATCTGTTCATTGGGGGGGGGGGGGGGGGGGTTTTTTTTTTTTTTTTTTAGAAATTCTTTTCAGAATGTTTCCTCTT
>JAACJT020000052.1:2261001-2285752 GCA_009936485.2 Gymnarchus niloticus
GAAAGGTTGGATTTGTTAGCTGTTTTTTTTCTTTAGGTTGGGGGTGTTGTTGATGGTGGCTTTGTGTTTTTTTTTTTTAAGATTAGACATTCCTTCCAGAATGTTACCTCGTCTGTCAACGCTCCACTGTTTCAGTAAAATGCCTGAGAATAAAATGAGAAAAAATGATTAAGCAGCTAAAGGCCAATCAATCAGAATCAGCCTCAATACCCAACGCTTCCCCTCGAGAAGACGCATCGTCACTTGGATGACGTGGTAATGAAAATACCGGGGTGGCCTGCATTCATCAGGAAGGCGATATTAAAAAAAACTCCACTAAACGCTTTTCCCAGACATTTTCATAGTTTCTGCCCGTTCCTTTTTCATGGTTCTCTTCTCCATCCAAAAGATGGGTTGAACATGCATGAGCTGCCATCGGAGGCATGAAAGTGTTTCACCATCCAAAATTAGGACTGCTACATTCAAGCTCATAATTACGCAAAGGGAGGCCAATCCGAGCGTAGATGTAAGCGGTCCTCGGCTGTAATTAGACTACCCGTGCTGGGTGGTTTATTAATATTTTAACTACAGTTGTTGCCTGAGAAAGACTGCGTGGCTTGGGGCTTTTTCCATGCAACGAGTACAAGTCAATCAAGGTGAAAGAACGAGCAGCCATGAACAAAGCAACATGTTGACATGGGGAAGAGGGGGTTCAGCTACAACTGGGCTTACTTCAAGGTTCTAATTATCAGAAAGGAAATTCCATAGAACACGTCGCCAAACCTCCACATGATTAGTAAGACGGTCGATGCGCATTTACGATTGATGCAGCTCCACTGATCACAGTGAAAGTTAAGATTGTCGTTTGTCCACGGGTTTTTGGAAACTGTGGCGCAAGGGGCTGACAATGAACTTTACGTCATGGCTTTTTAAACACTTACTGAATGACTCAGAGGCCTATTAGCCACATGCCAGCTCATTTCACACAGCCTGAAAGACCATTGCAGAAAGTTGAAATGAGCCATTTTTCAGAGGAGGGGCTAAAAGGAAGAGATTGCTGTTACACTTCCTCTCGTGGTGAAACTACACTTTGAAAACTGACAGAAGATACATCTTATACACTCAAGTCTAAGATTACGAGTAGAAAGGGGTTAAAAAAAAAAATTATGAATTCAGATTTCTTTTTATACCCACACTCATAGTCCACCTAAATGGACTTGCGTTACATGAAGTTCTCTGGGTACGTAGGAACCAGAACCAGCACAAGAAAACGGGAAAATATATCCGAAAGATTCAAAGAAACCCATTGGATAGAAAACTGGACTGCCAGTGGAGAAAAGGCGGCACATAAAACACGGACTCTGGCAGGACGGCATCAGCTGTTGTGGCAACACTGAGTCATGGTCAAGAGGCCGAGCACAGAGCCCATGAAAAGATAACTGGTGATGCAGTTAGCAACGTCCATGTGTCACTAGGATAAGGCATAAAGACACACACCCAAGTACGAGTGTCAAATCGCTCTCGGGGTAGGCAAATTAAAAAAATAAATACATAAAAACAAGGGACAAAAGGCCCAGCAAAGCATACGGGCTTCACAGCCGGCAGCTTCATGGAAATCTGACCTGTTTACAGCGGGCGGCACACAGCCTTTCAGCACAGCAGGGAAATGCGAGTCTCCAACACCTATTTGCTTAAAATGACTTTTTGGGAAGGAGACAAAAAAATGAAACGCCATTACCAAGTGCTTCATCCTTCATGACTGCTTGGGCACAAAATCCAGAATCGCTTTCTAAAGGGACAAAGCGTCGCAGGGGGAAAAAAAAAAAATCAGCCTTTGTTCTGAAAGACTAGGCTAATTCCAAGTGCCTAGGAGAGTGCTTTGCTTTGCACCAGTGCCAACACAAGCCACCATTTGGCGATAGCCAGTGATATCTTTTTGTCAGACTCCTCTCACGTTTAGAGAATCACGCCCCTCACAGAAGCTGACAAATTATACCATAAATACCAATTCAGCAATTCTAAGCAGGATGTGGCCCTCAGAGGCTGTCTACACTTAAGCTTTGATAAATAGACTCCATTCGCCCCGGGGAACCAGACGTCTCTATGTGAAACTGCCCTGTATACCACACCATTACAACAGATTGCATAAGAAATATCAGAAACGGACTCCTTCCAAATAGAGAAAGCAAAATCTGGAAGGAGAGCCATCAGACGGCGACAGCCCTGTCCCTGTCCTGGCTGTCATTCAAGTCGTGATGCTTGACCTGCCCCTCCCGGTAAACGCAGTGTCACCTCCAGCGACATGCCCCGTTAATTTCACATCAGTCTGGACTGCTGAAGTCCATCTGACCCCCGGCAGTGTGCATAATACCACATGCGACACTGAGGATGAGGCGTGATGTGGCCAAACAAAGGAGCGCTGGCGGCGTGCTGGTGACAGTGTGCATGAAAATGCCCCCTTCCAAAAAAAATACCAGCCTAAACGGGGCAAGGCCGGGCATTTCAGGGTGTATACGTACTGGATTTTTACTAGCCGAGATACGTTCAACAAAAGGAGTGTCAGGGAGCCGAGTGGCCTTTGCACAGCGTGTCAGCACCCAGCCGTCAGGCCGCCTGGGAGGATCCGAATTCAGGTGGAGCAGCAACGAACGCATTACTGCCCCATCCTCCCAGGCATGACAAAGCAAAGCCCCGTCACTCCCCAGAGCTACAGGCGCAGATCGGAGGCACGTTATAGCCGGGGAGGCCTCCTCAAGTCAGACTGGGCTTCAGGACCTTAAAGCCCCGTGGATCGGCCGTGACGATGCATTTTTCTCGGCCCGCCCCCCCCCCTTCCTCAGGTGCGCTGGTCACCGGTACCGGGGTAAGGAGCTCGGCTCTACAGCCATGACTCGGCAGGGCTGCGACGCACACGTGCGGCTGAGCACCGCTCCATGCAGGGCGGACCCGGCCCCTCATGACCGTTAACCCCTCTTCTCGCTAAGCGGAGGAGAAGCTGCCAGTTAGACGGACACCTCCGGCTTACCGGAAGATGGTGGCGCCGACGGCGGCTCCGCCTGGGGCACCTGCGGTCGGAACGGCGGCTCCGCAGCTGCGGCCGTCCGATCCGCCCCAGCACCGCCGAAGGCGGCCCCGGTGTCCATGAAGAGCTGCGGCCCGGACGCAGGAGCCGAGGAGGCGTGTTTCGACGGCGGATCGAACGGCGTGGAGCCGAAGTCCTGCGTGGCGGCTCGGTGTCTCTCCAGGGCTTCCTTCGCGCCCCCGGCCAGGTCTAAGATGTCTTCGTCCTCCTTAGCCACAGCTTCGTTGTCATGGAAATCGGCGTGACCCGGCCGGGTGTCGGCCATCCAGTCCTCCGCGAAGCCCCGATCGTCCACCCGGGGTGTCGTGGAGGATATCGCCTCGTTGTCTTCCATCTTTACAAGCTGGGGGATTGCTTTTTCCCTTCCAAGCGCGCTGTCTGATTTACGGTCTTTTAAATACCCCTAACCCCCCAAATACTGTAGCGGAGAGCAGCTCGACGAAAGGTCGGCTTTCCTCTTCGATCAGGAATTAAATGGAAGGGATGCGCCGCAGCAGAACCCTGCTGATCGGTAGACTGGCGAACGGTAACGCGCCACCACTGCAGAATATTGAAACGGAGGAGACCTTCGCTGACCAATAGCGCTCAGCCGCCGCTGACTGATGGCACGGCTTACCAATGAGCGTCTAGGGATTCCCTTTCCCCCCCCTCTCCGCCTCTCCGCCCATTCACCGAGGTGTGGGCGAGACCGGCGACGAGCCGCGCCCCTCTGCTGTCTCGTGGGGGGAAGCACGGCTGGCATCTTCGAGCCATGGGAGTGAATAAGGGAGAGGCACTGCGTGCGACAGCGCCTAGAAAACGTTGCATGCAAATAATAATAATAATAATAATAATAATAATAATAAATAATTCGATGCGCCCTGAATAAAGCTCTGTACTGCCATGCAAAATCAGGTTTAGTCGTTGCGTACCAAGCTCGAAGGCCTCGATCAGACGCTCTCTATATATGCCTAGAGGAAATGTAGTTGGGTAACCTGATAACCTGATTGTGTCACTGTAGTTGAATAACAAAACGGTTTACTCAAATTTAAAATGGGTGAAAATGTATATTAAAGTGCAGACCCAAAATATAATCAAAAAAGATAAAATTGACTCTTCTTTGTTTGGGCCGCTTTGTATTTAGATCAGCTGACTTGTAAATTGAGAACAGGGGGAATGGCGAGGAGCGGACGCACCTGTTTATTCAGGCTTTCAGTAAGAAAGAAGTCCGCTGGAAATCAGCCCGCGGTTTTATGCATGCTCCAGTATATCTTCACAATGCACTGGAGGTATGGCTGTGTGTCTTTCGGAATCGTTTCACTTTTAAATGCCTGACTGATCTCATTTTTAGGACTTGGTCATACGTTTCCGATGAACCTCTCCAGCCGCTGAACTTAAATTTGCAAATGTAGTAGAAAACAAAATGTGTTGTGTTTTGTATGTGGTTTCAAATCCATTTCGATCGGATTTATTTTTATGGAGCGCCCTCGCAAAACAATACACATGTAAACACAGATGACAGTGAAATTAAACGCCATCGTTAGTCGGCTCGCACAGCATGGCCAGCACTGAAATGCACATTGAAGTGTACAGTATTAGCTCTTCAGGTGTTGCCGTTGAGCTTAAAGTCGCTGTGTTATTTCCCAGTTTGTTAAACTGGTGTTTCCATTCACCCTCCACCATAAACTTCGACGCTGCGCGCGGCTTTTCTCTGATGGAAGCCGTGAACCCATCGATACCAAACGTCTTGCTGTGCTCTCTACGTCCACCACTGAGAGGTTTATATATTCAATTCATTGTCATACTGCCTTGCTTCACTTCACGGTTGCTCCAAGGCGCTTAACAGGAATGTGTGGTAATTACATTGATGAAAAAGGAAAGGGCCATAAGACAATGGAGGGGAGGAACCAGAAACTCCTCAGCAAGGAGAAAAACACTTCTGGGGGTCCAAGGTCAACTGGCTGTCCACCACCTAGGTAGCATTATAATGCCTATAGGCATTTATATAAGGGTTGTTATAATAATCTATGTTAACGGATTTACATTGTATGTCTGTTGTTAACTGTAGGCATTACAATTCTGCAGTACTGGATTTCATGATTTAAACATTATATTTCACATACGTAGGTTAAGAATCCTTTCCTTGCAGTGGTATAATCTCCATCCACTGCATTAAAATAGCTCCCAAGGTCTATTTACTGGTATGTACGTATGTAAAGGTTCTCTTGAAATGTGCTTACGTTAACCATTTCCCATCAAAGCCTTCTTGGATTACTGTGGCTCGTGAACGTAGACCACCTCAGGTTACAGGCATGGCTGTCGGCGTGATATCAGGCATCCTGGACCCAGGAAATGGATGAAGGAGTTTAGAATGCCCATGCGGAGAACACACGCTCGGCCGATCGTTCGACTGCCTTTAGGCAGACTGATTTCTTTAGCATTTTACATATTCTCCCATCTGCTTTCCATGGTATTGATTTTAGTGCACATTAATGTAACATGGCCTCACTCACCAACCACTTAGAGAATTCTGGCACACGTAGTCATGATTAGCTCTTGCATGCCTTGACTTACCCAGCTTATGTAAAAGCCTCATGTCTCAGCAATGGCTAACTTCAAGTCTGCGAGGTCCCTGTGTATTTAAAAAGGCCGTGCTCCTTCCCTTAAAGGAGACCAAGAACCCATTGTATTTAAGGCTGTCTTTTGAGAGAGCAGTCAGTAATAATCTGCGTTATTACTTGCTGTTAGTCCTTTTGGTACAGGTCTGCAATTTGGTCTGTGATTCTCTGCTGTTTTAGCATCACATTTCAAATCAATTCAAAGCACAATGTAGCCCTCAGATAATGGATTTTATAGTTAAATCCTCCAGTCTTTGTATCACTGAACTTGTGACCGACAGGACTGAACAGAATCAGTCCTGCACGGTTGATCATCATTCACCCTAAGGCTCTCATTTCCTGTAATATTGTTTTTCTCAAATCACAATGGCTAGGTCCCTACAAAGAATGAGGATTAATTTAAGGGAAACACATGCAGGCAATGGCACAAAGTCAGTGTACAATGGAAGGCTTTTCAGATCAATGGCTTATTCACTTTAGAGCTCTGCTGCAGTGTGTCATCAATCTGGGACTGGTAGGGAGGGAAGGGGGTTGTTTTGGGGGAGGCACAGGATAACGCTGGAGCACCCCCCTCCCCCCCTCCACAGGGGACCGTTTCATTGGAGAACCACATGATGGTCCAGTGAGAACCTCAGAAAGCTTAGTCCAAGTCACTTTCCCGAATTCCCACTGCAACTGTCTGAAGCTTCGCAAGCATCAGGTTTTCCTTGATTTGCATTGCGTTGGAAGCTTATTTCTTTTTTTACAGCATGAGACATGTCATAACTAAGTACCTGCTAATGAAGCTGCTAATGAAGCAGCTGAGGACAATACTGGAGAGGCAGCATCATATCCATAAATCATGAATTCACACAGCAAGCATTTTCTTTTCCATAATTATACATAACCGCTTAGCAGGTATCACATGCATTTTGACTTTTAAAACTTCTGCTGCTGTTGTCATATGTAATATCTTCACTTTAAAATAGATGTTTAGGCATGATACTGTAAGATACTGTAATTGTTAGTTTTTTTTCTGTTTGGTGACTTGGCTGGCCTTGGCTCATTGGCTGGTCTAACATCTATCGGCTCACCACTTCCTGTGTGGCATGACAGCCAGTCCCCATGGGACAAGGTGCCCAGTGTCTGGCTGAGTGTGTCTGCGTATGGCACAGAGGTAGTCTCTGCTCGCTTTGCAGTGCAAATCCAGCAGCTGTTCGGCACGTGAGTAGCGGTCAGATGCCGTGGAATTCGAAGCTGGAGTTAAATGGCGTGAACACTTACACCTGCACTGAAGAGCACTGGCGCAGCTGCTCACGAGAGAGGGCAATCAGACAGGCTGAAGAATGTTACGTGGATAAAGATCAACGTGAGACAGATTAGCCAGCTCAGTTGCTGCATGATAGTCGCCATACAAGCCGGGTATGTGTCTGGGTGATAGAGTAATATGATCCTGTCCTCCTCAGGAAGGGAACACCATTTAAATGTAGCACATGAAACGATTGGCAGCCAAAGTGTCAGTTGACCAGGTGGAATTCGTCCATATCATCATGGCTTATTTTTATTGTGAACCAATCAAAAGCTTTTATTCTTAGACATGTAAAAATGACATTTTTACTTGTGATAGTACTAATGAAAATAAACGCTAATGTCTACTAAAAAACGAAAACAACGATGATGTAATCTTGAAAAGAGATGACATGCTTTCTAAATACTGATGTGTCACCGAACGAGGTGGAAGGTCGTCGAGAAGAAAATTGGTGGCCTGATGCCTCAGATGAGTCGCTCTGTGTGAGTCACGAGTCAGCAGCCGGCATGTGAGGAATGGGGGTGGGGGGGTAGTAAAAAGCCCCTTGACAGCTGCCAGGGCACACCCTCCTGGGGGAGGGGTACTGATCAATAACCTGCAGCTCCCGAGAGAAGACCATGTCTTACTCCAGCAGGGTGCCAAGTCTGTACTGAGCCGGTCTGGCCTGGAAGCTTATGCAGTAATTTCCTATGGACAAGACGGTATTATGCAAAATGACGGTGGTGATCTTAGCGGCTGATATGAAGTTAAAGGTTTACATTCACAGGATATTCGTCGTGATATGACTGTACCCGTTTTTCAGTGCCAGCTTGTCTAGGAAATGAGGAGGAAGCTGCCAACCTTTGTGTGGACTCATCATCTTGGATCAGCCTCCTGGTGGCCGTAGTTAAACAAATATATAAATGAGGTTGGAAATGCTAGCATTGAGCTATCATGAGCAGCTTGGTCAGTGTAATTTGTTTTTGAGCTCAAGTTAAATCATACAGCTGTCATTCAGAGGAGCTACATCCAGTGCTCTTTACATCTATGTAGAAAGACAGATCCTTTTACGTACAGAATGAGCAGCTCAAAGAGTTTTTTTCTTTGCTCTTCCAGCATGGAAAGGTTTTTTTTTTTTTTTGTGAAAGGGTTGAGGAAACTTTCCCCAGGTCTGACTCATGCATGATTAATGTATATTCAGATACAATATTAATCTGAAGAACAGATATTTTTGCCACAGAGGATCTCAACCAGACCACAAACTGTTGACAATCACATTGTTTGGCTTCAGGATCTGCCGTGGAGAAGATGGGGCTCGTAACGATGCTCGGCAGGTTGGTGATGAGGTTCTCGGTGAGGAACCGTGGCCGTCGTCCCATTTCAGCTGTCTGTCCTGCAGGGATTGGCCCGGGGAGGTCTAGCTTTCTCAGTGACCCCTGATTGTGCAGATCTGCTCCATCAATTATCTATGAAGCAGGCCGCAGAGTCTAGCCATCCTCCGATCTGCGCAGTCATCAGCCACAGAGATGGCCGATGCCTCGCGATCCCTCGCTACAGCTTGTATACTAAACTCACTTTGAGTAGTCTAAACCAGTTTTTACATGTATGGAAAAAAAATCATACAGTGTTTCTATATACTGTTATTAATGTATATATCCATGTCTATTAATTAGAATCAGGATATTGCTCCTTAGTAATGAGCCATAAACACATAGAGATATATGTTAGCATGCATACATGTCTGCTTCCTATATACTGTATGTACATATAAAGACTGTGAAATTTCACACCCTATTTATAACATGTTTGTTTTTATGTACATATCTAAATATATTTGCGTATATCTGCATGCGTTTATGTGCCGGGGAATCTCTGTTCAACGTGCCAGCCTGGTAATACGTTTTCAGAGCAGACAGAGACCCCCTCCCCCCACTCAGGAATTGTTATAATGTCTATTAATTGTGGAGGTTTTTCACTCAGTGAAGAGAAAGTTTCCTGGCCACATGCTGAAGGGAAGGCTGGGCTTAACAATTCAGAAGGGATGGGCCATTTTCACACCTTCTCTCTCCCTGGCTCTTCACCCTGCTGACTGGTTTCCTCGTGCTGCACCTAGTTGCTGTGGTGATGCTAATTGCCTCGTTACGCACCCGGTGCTGGTTACCTCGTTAAACACTTGGTTGCCTGGTTCTCTAGTCTATTTCCCTGTGTCGGTCCTGTTGGTTGGTTGGTTGGTTGGTTGGGGGGGTAGTCTTGATCTGGAAGCATGCCTTGTGGGTCGTGCTTGATCATACTGCCTGACAAAGTGGTCTGAACCGGCTTCTAGCTCCCTCGGACGTTTAGGCCCTGCCACTGTATGCCTGTCTGTCTGTCTGTCTGTCTCAGTGGCTGGTATTACTATATGTGCGTAGCCAAGAGTGATCCAGTCTATGGAGTCCAGAGTCACCACGATCAATGGGTACTCTGCCTAAGGATGGACAAGCCTTCCTCTGTTCTAGGCTCCCTTGTTATTTTGTGCCTGCACTCTGCTCTGCCTCGTCATGCCATGGTTTGTCTGTCTGGTGTTTTCTGGCCTTTCTGGTTATATATGAGCCTCCCTGCCCTTTGGGTCTTAAAAGGGTTGAGCTGCTCGAAGAACCCGTTTCTGCCTTGCCAGTTGTGATTGTGTGCATGTGTCCGCCAGTGCGATGCGATTGCGTGCTATGTGTCCACCGGTACCGTGACAGTCATCGTGGTAACCCGGAAACCGCATCCTACGGCCGTTGGGCCCGGCTGTGCCCACCCTGAGTTTTGAGGCCTTTTTCACTGCAGTCCGAGCATAGTGCCATAGTACTAACTGTGGGGATTACATCAGTATTAAAGGCATCCTTGCTGTAGCACACTAAACATGCCACAAAGTGCTGAGGTAAATGTTGAGCTACGCCATCACGCTCTGTCTCGGATACAGCACAGTCGTTGATAGTGACTGCAGCGGGGGGGTCATTTTTCTGACTGAGGTCTTGGTTCGTGACTGAAAGTCTGGGCAGACTTTGATAAACAGTGATGATAATGAACAGGGTTTATTTAATTATCATCATCACGGCCCGCGTATGAAATTGACGTAGAGGGACAGCGAATCGTCCATGGTGACCGGATGACAAAGGCAGACTCAGAACAGGAACAGTCCAGAAGAATCAGAAGTGATAAAACCCACTGGTCCGCCGGGCACCGCCGCCCGTGGGAGGACACAGGTGCCGATTTAGGGAAAACGCCTCACACGGCAGTTCGAAAAGACCCTATGGCCTGACCCAACAGTCTGTCAGATGTGACTTGATTTTCAGTTTCTGGAACGTTCTAGTTTCCAGTGTTCTAATACAGGACAAAGAAATATGCCGGCTGTGGGGTTGTCCTGGATCGGAGCACTATTCCAGCAATTGACAGCGGGGTAGGAACAACCCTTGGCTGTGGGAGTTTGGTAAATCCTGGGTGTAGAGGTGGCCATGCACACCGTGTTCCATTGCTAATCCTGCCACTTCTCACCACAGCATCTCAAAGACTCCTATAGCCAGCCCATGACAGGTAATCATTCCCCAGCCTGCCCGTGCCTTTATGCCATGCCGCGGGACCACCGCAGTCTCCCTGCCGATATTCCATCATGCCTTTCAGCTCGATAACCACCAGAAGAGGCCTATAGCCGGCCCTCACTCAAACCGAAGCCTGACATTTAGGTCTGCCACAGACGTACAACACGACGAGACGGCAGTATACACTGGCACGCAGAATTAGTAACGGGGAAGGATTTCCCTGTTTCTACACATTAGTCGTACATTAAATGCACATTAAGTATAAATCATCTGTGTTTGGATCTACCGAATCACAGAATCGGGTACTAATCCGCTTTAGCCTTTCAGAAACGACACAGACGGTGTTGTCTTTCCACAATTCTGCACGGGTCCAATAACAATCAGCTGTAGAACTGACTAATTAATGACATGGCAGAGGGGTCATGGGGTTCCGTTTCAAACCAGAGCCCAGCTGGAAGTGAACTAGATGTCACGTTCATCACCATTATAATGCTGAGTCTTCCTCACAAGTGCTAAGCTGATGCTTTTCTGTGAAGCAGCAAATTTACCCATTTAAACAATGAGGTGTTATGCTGGGCCTTTTCAGGTTTGGTACTTTGGTGCATAGCTTAAGGCTACGACGTCATGTGCTTATCCACTACACATCCTCCATCTAAGTGCAGAGCTTCAAAAGGCTCTTTACGTTATGTCTGTTTTTGTTTCTCTTTACCCATTGCTTTCACCCTTTCAAACTAATACTGTGCTTTATTCAGCTGGTAACGTTATACACATCCATCTCCTCTTATGTGAAAGGAGGCCTCTGATGTGACTGAGAAAGAATTCAAGATTTTATCATCTGGGGTAAAAAGGAGGAAGGTAAGAGAAAAGGAAGAGGTTGGACAATGGAGAATCCTGTCCAATGGACGTGGGTCAGACGGTTGCATGAGACGCAGGAGGACCATCAATATTTGAGAAGACACTTGGCCTGTACTACAGTTTCACCCCTCCCCAAGGAGTTGCAGATTACCCACAATCCCCGGCGCCAGGTCACCACCCCTATGCCGCTACTGCAGCGAACCGGCCACCGGCCAACTGAACCGTGCGTCTGATCGCGAGGCATATGCTACCAAAAACAAGACCTTAGTCAGCCTGACGGTGGGGGAGGCGCTTCTCAAGACAAGATTCAGTTAGCGAGGAGCAGGCAGATCAGGTGACACCGCCCCCACCCCCAGTGTCTGAAGGTTATCCGAGAGCACGGGGCCATTCGACAGCATGAGCTGCGGCTGGCTGGTGCCAGCCAGAGACGGGCTCTCGTTGATGATACCACCACCCCCCCTGCCTGGGGAGGGGGGAGGCGCAAAAAGCCAACCAAAGGAGAATCGCCTGCCAGCTGCGGGATGGGTGGGTAGAAATCTGCAAGTCATCGGGGGGTGGGGGTGGGTGATCACAAGACTGATCTGGCCATCGCGGGATGGGAAAGTCTCTGGCCACTCCCACCACAGCCTGGCCTGGCCCTCACCTGACCCGGGGCCCAGGAAGCCTGCTCCACATACGGTAGCTGCAGAGGCTGGCCGGTGTGTGCTACGGTTCTCTCCCATATCACAATCCAGACTAAAGGAGCCTCGTCACCGCAGCAATGCTCCTGAAAGGAGGAGGCTGTTGCTGTACGGCAAGCACTTGCTGGGGCAATTAACATCTGAAAGGAAGACACTACGAACCAGAACCAGAGAGGCAATTAAAAACAATCCTGTGCCACGATTCACCGCTGTAGCTGACACAGGCACTCTAAAATTAGGAGTTGCCACACTTTCACCAAATCTAGTCGGTCCCCGATAATCACGTTAGTGAATGTCCGAACAATCAACCTCTAAAAATCACAGGAAAAACGTCAATAATTGACCAGACAAGCACAATGAATAAATAGCAAATTTGATTCAGCTGAAGAAATTTCCAAACCCTACAGGCAAGCAAAAACATATCGCTAAACCCTCCCTCGCATCTGCTGCAGCGAAGGCCCCCGGCCAAACACTCCAGCACAGTGCAGCAGCCTCCAATCAGGAGGCAGAGACTCCCAAAGTCCCGCCCTTATCCTCATTCGATCCTCTTGTGTGGCCGTCACATGACACGTCACCTGGGAAGACCCTCTGGATTAAGCTCGCATCTCCCCTCACGAGACACTAGCATCACCTGCGGCTGCCTCGACAGCGGCCCCACGGCATGACGACGGCATATGGATGACGCAGCCCGCTGGTGTGAATTGGGATCCTTCCAGAAAATGTACCACAAAGGTACCCAGAGCTCATGACCAGTCAGCGACCCAGGAACATGCTACCAAACATTCCAGATTGTTCCTTCTGTAGGTCTTCGGTCACATTCAGAGTAGGACTCCAGAACAGATTGCTGGATGTCTCCTGCTAGCACTTGGTGAACTGAAACACACAGCAGCCTCGCAGTTAAATAACACAGATGCGGCAGAGAGAGACATGCCTCAGACAGCATCTCGCTGTTTTATTCCCCAGCTCTGCCTCACACAGCACACTTTAGATATGCTAATCGTGCCGATGTATCACTTGCTCTGCATTCAAACAGGAGAAGGCCTAAATATAAATAGCTGAGTCATGTTAAGCTCCAGGCTTTGAAGTGCTATTTTTTGCTCCACAGACCGATAGGCTGACAGTGATTCCCCAAAGATGGCAGTTGGCAGCTATCACTCGCGTTACATGTAAACAAACGTCAGTTCCTTTAAGGCACTAGAATGATTATGAGTTAACAACTCGTACAGTGGACTAGGTACGAGCAGGCCCATTCGGCCGGGTGTCCGGCGCAGAACCGAATGCGCCACTGCCCTCCCTGATGGAATCACAGAACAAAGAGTGCAGGGATGCAGCACTGCAGCAAGCAGAAGAAGCCAAATGCGAGGCACGGATGCTCGTTCACGGTTCCGGAATGACGAGTCATTTATCCCTGACCGTGTTCCAGGAGGGAATACCGGACAAGCATACGGAGCAGCCGCTGTCAAGCAAGAGGTTCACTGCAAGGCTCTTCACAGATTGAAATAAAAACAGCACAAGGAGCCCCAGCCAAAACATCTCTCTCCTTCTCACAGAGACCGCAGCTGCCACAAGGCCGCCCAAAGAGAGAGAATGATGAGCGCAGATAGGAACCTCGTTAGTGGCACAAAAAAGCAACAACAACAACAACACACAGGAAGTTGAAGAGTCTCTCGGTGCTGGGAGGTTTCACGGTAAATTACGTTTATCTTGCTGTTTAGCTGAAGATTTCAATCAAAAACAGCTTGGCCAGAAGGCTGACAGTAGCTGGAGCTCTGGGCAGGGAGGAGGAGGAGGAGGAGGAGGTGGGACTGGCAACCGCAACGCTGACTCCTGCAGTTAAAATTCAATTATATTTCAATAATAATAACAATAATAATAATAATAATAATAATGTTTCAAAAACCAGACAGAAGGCTCTAAACAGAGTTACCACAGCAATGCACGCACACATCATCGCTACGTTCCCGTAGTTTTACATTTCTAGAAAAAAACACACATTGCCTAAAGTCATTCATGCAAGCAAAAAGTGGTGATAGGGAATGGGAGCTGTTTAAAAATCTGTGATCCTATATACTTTAATGTCCATTGATCTTCTAACCACTTGTCACGTGGGGGTGGGGGGTGCTGGAGCCAATCCCTTGCAGCACAAGGCATAACACTGGAGCACACTTACATGTAAATATGAATCAGCAAATGTAGAAATAATCATATACAGGATGCGATGTAAACACATCATTGTAAAGGACAGTCAGATAACTATGGTTGGTCATCAGACAGGCGGCAAGCAAATCACCCATGAAAACAAAGCTGACTTCCTGCACGGACGGAGATGCGGCCGGGAAGCATTGTCACGGTGATGCAACTAAACAACGGCAACACAGACGCAGGCAGACATCTGCGTTGTGGCCCGAGTGAGAGCTGAGTGATAAACGAGGGCGGCGCTATTGATGGACAGAATGAAAGTAATTAATTCTGATGCTAAACAAGAAAACACAACCAGGCAGACCACAGGATATCCTCCTAGACAGACAAACCAGGAAACAACACTTAATGCTTGCTGTGCTCTGAATAAAAAAACAGCCTCCCCGGTATCCTTGAGCTCCAACTTCAGAAAACTCAAACATAACTGTGTTTAGCTACCTAAATCTCATATAACGAGGACCACGGTCCTTAATACAGATGGAGGCTTTGATCGCCTCTCTCATTGACGGGACAACATCATCTCTCTGTATGTCACACTTGGCATATCATGGGCAGCCTCTTCATTTCTGAATGCCTTCCTCAGAATCCACCACAGCAATCAGCAGTGTATCAAAATACGAACACTTCTTGTTTTTGCTTCTCTGAAATCAAAGCTGAAATCACCCCCCAGCCCCGTCTCAAAATAACCGGGTCAGTCGGTTTGACATCCTGCCTCACAAAACACATAGTCACATGTCCACCGACAAAAACCTGATCAATGAACTGAGGCTCTGTGGCAAGATGGAGACAACACGTGCTGGCCGAACCTGGCCTCGATAGTCATCTGCCCCGCCTGACTGCATTATCGTCGTTCCAGACTGCGCCCCCCCATTCCCACCCCCCGCAGCTGCGCAGTGGCGTCTGAGCAGTCTACACCCCTTCGTCGGTCCCAGCACTCCTCCAGACCCTCCCACAGCAGGAAGCGAGTCATAGTGAGCAAAGTGAATGGAAACATAGAAATGCTAATACAGATAGAGCATGCTCACCCTCCCTTTTTCTCTCTTTTCTTTCATTTTTCCACTCCCCCCATTTCTTTGCTACAACTGCTTCTACATTTCGCCAGGCCAGCCCCAGCCTCCGTGGGTACTGTGTGTGTACACACAGACACACACACACACACGCACACACCATCCATTTATTCAGCTGAAAAACAACTCGGTACCATTTGCGTGGTAGTCACAACATTAATCCTGGGAATGACACGTCCCACAATAAAGCAATCAAAGTATACGAGGAAACATTGAGAGGGGATCTGTTGCTAGAGATTCTGAGTATTGCTAATTTTGGATCAGGTTTTTGCTAGGACATGCTTGCTTGAGGTTTACCTGGCTGGTCCTGGGTCAGTGTTCACCTGTGCAGTTCACAGCTCACTAGCTGTGCCCAGGTAGTCCACAGTCAAGGATGACCAGAGTCTGACGTCAGGAAACACTTCTGAGTACTGTTCCTCGTGAGACGTTCACACTGTATTCAAGCTGGTCATCACATACCACTTCCTGCTACAGCGCCATGGTGTAGCATCACAAAGTCCTTGGGCTGCTTGTACTACTGCCAAACATTCATCAGCTGTCAGAGCCAACTTCAGGAGCACAAACCATTGTTATTGCTTATCTTGGGATTTTTATTCTACTTTAGATGAATCTTCATACAGAGCCCTTAAATCCCGCCCAACACTGCCCAGAAACATCACGTAATATGGAAGTCCTCCCCAACAATGAACAGATTTTCAATGTTGTTTGGGACAAATTGACCGAGGCTCCATTGTGATCCATTGAAAATGGATCCTGTTAGTAAGAATGGTTTTAGGTCTGGTTTAGTTCTTTGTAAAAACTTACTGTTCATTAACAGGGAGAGCAGCAAATCAGGCTTTGAACCTACATTGTACCGTTGGCTCATCAGTCATCAGGGGATACTCTTCATCGTCTCCTCCTTTCATCCGTTTCCCGTTCCAGTCACTAAAGTTTATCATCATGAGTATTAAGAATTCACAGCTCCGTCAGTTAATGTACAAACGACACACTTTCACTTAATGCTGCATGAGAATCCTGTCACGCCCTTAAGCCACTAGCATCACTGCGCTAATACCTTGGTTCTCCGGCTGGACCAGACCAGCAATACTGTGAGGAATGATTATTTTACACATTTGACACCACGTCCTGTTACAGCTGTTTTTGTCAGGACTTGACACAAGAACCCACCCATGAAGCAAATGTAGCATCAAAGCCCATGAAGAGTGGATTTACTGTGCCTGTCATTCAGTGTTTTTTATCCAATGGGACTCTATAAAATAGCCTGTCTTAAAGGGATGAGCTCACGCTACAACTTAAATGTGAAATCGGGTTCAAGCAAGTATGATTTCCAGTGCCGGGTGACAGCGAAAGCGGGGTGAAGCAGAGCTGAGACAAGTTCAAGGAGGAGGATGTGCCCCAGGGATCCAGCTGTACGAGTGGTTAAGATCGGAAGCTGCTTTTGGTAAAATGATTAGCTAAGCAACGCAATGACAATGACCTACATTCATAGACAAAGAGTTATATTTGTTTGTTCTGTCAGGGGATCAGTACTATGGGCTTCATGGTGGGACTATGTTTGTCTACAAAGGGCACAGCAATGACTCTGAATTCTAACATTAGCATAAAGTCCCCCCGCCCCCCCCCAAGTCCATCGAAACCACAATGGAGCCTCTGTCTGCTGGGCGGAGCTAGTTCCCGGTCCTCCTTTGTACCCTTGAGGTCAGCACAAAAACAGAGGCCACTGTCCTTTCATCACTGTCCACAGACGCCGCCAACTCGTCCATATTCAGCTAGGAGAGCATGCTGGGACGCGAGACGGCTGTGCCGTGAATGATAATGCGGTCCTCACTGTGTTTACAGAGTGCTGGCAAACACCTAACTCACACGTCATGTTTTGTTTCTTTCTTTGGCGCCGGGGAAAAATCGACAGTGAAAAATGAACAGCATTGTTCAGGGCAGCGCCTAGTGCTGATGGACACCCACTCCTCTTTCTGGATGTGGTGCTAAAGATTCCCTTTATTTCCAAAGACATCTTTCTGCACCAAATCTCCCTTCCTGTAGCTGTTCGGAAGGAATGTGTGTCTGTGGATGAGGACCAACGCCGTGTTTTACCGCTCACCACAGTCAACAGGCTGATGCTTTCGTTCAGGAGACAATAAGCTGTGAAGAACGCTGATTCTTCCATTCACTCTGCTGGATCTGCCATACCCTGCCCCCCACAACATTACGTCAGACTCACTACATCGTTCCAGCTCCATTGCTCCCTCTGCTGGCAGTCCAGCTACATGAACACGTGCTCCATCAGTTCGGCGCCGTCGTCGCCTGGTGACAGCAACACGGTGCCGTGCTGAGAGGTCAGAACTGTCAGGATCTCCTGGGCCAGCTGAGACCGGTCTTGTATCCCGCAGCGCTCTGCAATCTCACCCCACCCCTCAGGGGTACAGCCTGTGTCTGCCAGTATGGCCCCCTCCAGAGCACCTGCGGTAGGACCAGCCACAGAGCGACGGGTGAACGATGTGACTCTGCGGCACTGGGGGCTTAAAAAGCTGCAGGCCTGGCAGAGAGCTGAGAGAATGACTCAGCGACCTTAAGAAGCTGTGGCACCTCCATTAACAGGAAATTACATCACACTGATCTACTGCAGGCACCTTCACCCAGGGTTTCTAATCTGAACACCTTAGACAGTCAGGCAGACAGAAGTGCAATGAGCGTAAGCACTCACCCACCCAGTCCACTGTGATACACCACACATAATAAAGATACACTTTGGACAACGCCGGGAGGTGACTCACAAGCCCCACGGTGTAATGAGCCTTCCGCTAAGCCTGGTGGCGCTCATACTTTATTCCTATACCTGGTAAGGTGCATGTGTCATTGAGGGCTAGTTTCAACAGGAAAAGACCAACCTGGGTAAGGGGAAGGACGTGAGAGGAGTGTAAAGAGTTTGTCACGAGAGAATTACTGTAATTCACTGACTATTGTCATACTTCTCCTGTGTTTTGTAGTTTATGCTGTTTTCCACTGTTTGTGCTGTTAGACCATAAAACCCAGTAAGACCATTCCTAAGTACAGGTATCTTCGTTTGGCCCATTCGTCTGCATGACTCTCTACACCCCACGTTTTTGTAGCTTGTTATCGTCTGTGCCAGAACGGCCGAGTGGTTTAAGGTGGCTGACTTTAGGTCGACGGTTTTCTATAAATAAGGGTATTCAGGGTCTCTGAATGGAGGTGTGGGTTCAAATCCTGCTTCTGACATACTTTTTTTTTGGATTTTAAGCCTGGGTAGTGTTTCATTGGTTTTATGAGAATGCGCCGAATTTTAAAATCAAAAAGAAAAAAGAGAAGTCTGTGTTGGATGATATTATGCACAGTTTTGTCTGTATCACCATGACACTCTCTGCACCTGAATACAGCACAGCCAGTTTCAGGCAGAGGATATATGTCAGAGCCATGTGTTGAGTAGACCTACATACTTATACCTGTCATCTAGCTGGTGCCGGTTATAGCCGTCCACCAGCAGTTTTATTTCTGGTTCCCCCAGGCCCTGTAATGAATGGCTTTCACCCTCCTCCCTCCAGGCTGCAGTACAGAAAGGGTAAGCCTGGCCACGTCAGCTCACCCGGGCTGCTGCCGTGGATACTCTCAAGCAGCTGGAAGGCGAGGCCCTCGCCGTCGGTGGCCAAGAGATCGAGGGTGACGAGGCCGAGGGAGAGGACCGGGGGCCGGCCCCGGCACTCCGTGGTCAGGCCCTGGATCAGGGCCGCACTTGGGCCACTCTTCAGAACGTACAGGCAGTCATCTGCACAGAGGTAAGAGGTCATAAAGACTGCAGCCTGCATGCAGACACGAGGAAGAGCAATCACTCAGGTCTGAGGTCACGCAAACATCAACTGGAAGAAAACTTACCAAATTTAAGGTGGTCAAATTATGACCTAACACCAACGGAAAGACTCTGGGGGCTCTTTGGTGAGTACAGAACACTTTTGGTGACTATCGGTGAGGTGAGACTCAAGCTTTAACTGGTGTATACTATTCCCAGTCCAAAACATACTATATTTATAGAACCAGCATAGCCTGAGGTAGTAATCCATATGCAGACACACATATGGTGGAAGTGTCCTGTCGGGTGGAATGCTTAACTTAATTAAGCACGTGCTGTGAGCCGTAAGATTGGATCGGGAACAGAAACATTTCCACACTCCAGCATGGTCTGGCTGGGACAGGCGAGGCCGGATCGGACCTCTGTGGGACGACATCACGAGGCCTTAAATCTGGCGTGATTATGGGTCACCCGTGAGCCTGATGCCCACCGGAAGCAGATGGTGGGCCCGCCTGGGGACGGACAGGACCCCTGCTGGTGAGGCAGAGACCAGCGAACTCCCTGGGTGGAGAGAACCTTTTTCTTTACCTTTCATAACTGAGAGATGCTCTGAAGATACTTCCCTAAAGTCCTCATATACATGTACAAGCTGAGCATTTAAAGATACATACATTAAAAACATCAACTAAGCATATTAATAATAACTAATTAGGGTTACACAGATTAAGGGTTTTTCCAAATTCAGTGTTTGTACCTCAATGTTAATTAAATGTTTTTGCAATCATAGAAAGCAGAGGTCCGCCGACAGAACGAGTCGCTTCAGTGTTGCGTGACACCTGCTGTTCTCCTGCACAGTTGATAACGGTAGCCGTGAGGCCTCACTAGAACCCAAGGCACTGGGAACTCCGGGAACCAGAGGCCGTCCAGGTCCTGGCGAGCCATGCCCATCCTGAGGAAAGGCGGCTCGGGTGCTCCTCACCTATGGTGAAAGCCCCATCCCGGCGAATTAGCTCCAGCGCAGTGTGAGTCATGTCCCTCCTGCACAGACAGGCCACCACCTTCCTCCGGGCCCCACAGGCTCCATATACCAGCTGCGCCAGCGTCAGGCAGGTGTCGGCAGCCCGCTGCCCACCTCTCTGGTACGCCCAGATCACATCTCCCAGCTCCTCGGAGTAGGACAGCCTGTGAGAAGCCAGAGCCACAACACACAGCCATACATAAAACAAAATGGCCTTTAATTAATTATTGTCCTCATTAAGGATTAAAGAATCGCTTAAGTTCCAACGCAAGGCTCAGTTTCAGAGGCCTGTCTTATCCTCACTTCTTTTGGGTGATCCAGTGTGTGACCAGCTCCAAGCGGTTATGCTGCAAGGCACACTTCACTACCTCCACAGAAAGCTCTTTGCTAGGCAACCACGTCCCAGCATGCACTGAGGCCATCGAGGCCTGGAGGAACAACAGCAGTGGAGAAACTCCCCCCTTGGATGCCATGGCTGAGAGAGACACAGCAAATAATTAGTGGGAAGCTGTCGGAAAATATCACCTTAAAAATCTGCTGTCAGTGGAATTCTGTCAATTAATCACAGACGTTAAACTAATCTACTTAGAGGAAACATTACAGCCGATTGCAATTTGCAATGCTTAAATAGTTACAAGACACCTGTTTATGCTCTTTGTATGAAAGTGACCTCTGAACACTATTCTAACCACCAACAAATACCCTTACATAAAAGCGTGACCACAGAAGCTTGTTCTGAGCCACCACGAAGCACATTTAAATGACGTATAGCAATTTCGACATACCTCTGAACTTCTGGATGGCCTCCTGAGGGGTTATGGCGGCGCTGTCGTCCTCACTGTCACACTTGAGTAGGTCTGTGAACCTGAGGAAGGGTCCAATCACAGTGTCACATCACGTGCATAACGAGGAACACTAAAGACCTATCACACATTATGGCATCCTAACCGAGCACATCAGTCAGGAGAACATTTAAATACCGATTACGGCATCATAAAGAGACCAGTTTCAGGCTAAATTCAGAATCAGAATATCTTTATTGTCATTGTAACGAGTACAACGAAATTAAGTAATTAAGTAAATTGACAGTGTGATGACATGTTCTGGCCCACGTACTCCTCTAGCAGCCAAGACTCAATGCTGGTTTCTTCACATGGTGTTGACATGATGCATTCTGTACGAGAATCCTGACCTGGAAGATAACAGCTCTTGTTAAAAGTTTTTTTTTTTCATATTTTTCATGTTCATTTTCATTCCTCAACAGAAATGCATATATTCCAGAACACCAAGAATGGTTTATCGAACAAATTATAACAGAGAGAAATACACAATACGCATAAGAATCCAACACGATGATCATAAAGGTGATGCTGGTACAAGTTCTATTTGCGATAAACGGCAAACAAAGACTAACAAAGCAGGTGCCGCTTGAAGCGAATTTAAAATGTTTCAAAATGGCACAAGAACTTTTTGCCCTCTGCAACAGCAGAACTCCACAACCTTTTAGTTCTGAAGTCTGCTGAAGGATCACGGGCAGGATGTCCACCAGTTGGCGCTCTCCTCCAGACTTCTCCCAGGAGCGCAGAGAGTCGTTAATGAACCTCAACTGTGTGTTCCTAATCACAGTCAATGAAGAGAAATTTTACGGGTTATATTCTTAAACAGCAGCATAGAAATGTTGTTTAATATCCCACAGCCCCTTCCATAAATTTGTAACGGCATATTACACTACCAAAGCAAACCAGATAATGTAATCCCATTTATTACCATTAGAGGGCATGAAAGCTGTCATTACCTAGTGTTAGAGCTGCTTTTCAGAACCAACGCAACTGGTATAATGAACTTTCCATCATTTTAATAGCCCACTAGGCCTGAAAATTTACACATCCGTGCTGCAGTTTACTCAATGTGAGTCAAGGACTTGGTAATATTATAAAAACACAGCTGAAAAAGGTGCAATTGCAGTCACGGTACCAGTTGTCTCTGTCCCCTGCCCTCTTGCCCCTCACATGTGGGGGAGAGCCTGAATACTCTCACCGAAGGCCTAGTTTCACATTCTCCCTGAGCAACTCATCCCTCCAGGTCTGAATGCTTGTCTGGCTGTCCAGGTTGGCCCGCAGCTGACTCTTCTTCCTGCTCAGTAGGTCTGCCCTCTTCTGCTCCAGTCTCTCCAGGTGCTCGGACAGGGCATACTGGCTCATCATCTCCTTGAACGTTAGGCCTAAAGAACATGAAGCTGTCTACACTCAACAGCACTGTGGTCAGAAGCTATAACCCCGGAATACTCAGCTAATTAGCCTGGTTTACTGCTTGTCTTTGATTTAGTTACTAATACAGGCTTATAGACTATAATCTATGTAAAACTATTACAAAATTAAATAGTTTTGACATATTTTAAATCAGACCTAATATCTTTACCGAATCAGCTACTTTAAATGACTTTTTAACAAATACTTGTCACCCAGACGAGAAACAGAACTTTCTTTTAAAAAATCCAATTTCTTTTCATTTATAAAACAGAGAGTCTCAATTTTTCTGTCTTTATACCTGGAATGTGAAAAAAAGGCCAGACGTCCTGACATGCAGGGATGTATTGCTCCTGGGCGGATCTTTTCCCAAACTCTGAATTCCTCCGTCTTGTCAGTTGAGTTTGCAGTTCAGATGTATCCCTCTGGATTATCTCAATCCTGTGGTGAGAAGGTAGTGAATGTTCGTTATGCCCAGTGTCACATGATAGCAGCTTACATACAGAGCCATAGCTAGGAATTCTGGGCCCACTAAGGGTTCAAGTTCAAGACCCCAGCGCACCCACCTCCACTGAGAAATTCCTCAAGACCTACTCTCTGCCGCGCCTTTGTCATTCAGCTAACCAGTGCCGCCTGGTAATCCCATCTGCATGAGAAGTCGCAATGCAGACGACTCTCACGTGTCGTCCCTCGATGGTGGAACGAGTTGCCCATCTACATCCGAGATGCAGACTCCCTACCGTTCTTCTAGAAATGCCTCAAGACACATCTCTCTCTGGAACTCCTCTAAGTCATACAATGACTGACGTCTCCTGCCATGGACTCCCACTTAAAGCTCTTGTTTTATTTATTTATTTTTTTCAAGCTGATCCACTCGGACTCCGTGTTTGACTGTAAATACCTTCTGATATGAGAGATATAGCATAGTTCTTAATCCAAGGCTGGTCTGCAGTCATATCTTAGGTAGCTCCTTAAAATGCTGAATATCCTTTCGTTGTATCTGCCTCACTGTATGTTGCTTTGGACAAAAGTGTCTGCTAAATGAATAAAATGTAAAATTGATCTGGGCCCACAGATATACAGCTGTATGCAATATACCGTGCGACATATACATTATTCTAGGGGCCCTAAAATCATCACCACCTCTCACCCCACTAGCTGCGGCCCTGATTACTCGGCTAAAGAAAATAGCTTCCACTTCATAAGTAAACGTTTGTTATGGTCTGGTCATATTACCATTAATTAATATTTAATGTGAGGGAGGATGCCAGCACACCTCTCTCTTAGCTGGGCAGATCTCCTGTGACAGTACATGATGGAGGCGGGCTCGGAGAGCCTGGCTTTCAGCCTCCCTTGAGACATCCTGGCCTCATAGTGCTTCTTCTTAATGGCCCTAATGAGGCTGTCGTACTCTCTCTTGATAACGGCGAGCACCTTTTTATATGCGATAGTATGCTCAATTACCTGTAATAGAACATAAAATCCCCTTTAATTTCTATAGCAGTGTTCACGGAATCAATTTTTATTTTAAGACGTGCTTTCAACGTCTCGTCAAACATGCGCTCGTTAATTGTGGTTGGATCGGTACCTTATCAAATGCAACGCTGTAAATAAAATAGCGTTGTTCATCAGCCCCATTCTGCGGGCCAGCCAGGCTCTGCTTCTCGTTTTCTATAAATTCATAAACGGAGTCTAAGAAGTTTTTTTCAGAAGTAGATTCAGCTGAGTTCAGGACACTGCCACCACTGCAAGGAAATTAAGAACAATATCATAATTTCTTCTGATCTGCCTATAAACTATTATGATCACAGTCAGAAAATGGCTTGTATTACCTAAAAATATAATAATTTGTATCGTTACCACATCTAATAAATATCAAAAGCCATTTAGTGTCTTCGTGTTAAAAATTAGATTGCGGATTGTGAGCATGACAAAGAAGTTAATGCAATTCTTACTTCGACATTTTGATATTCCTTGTAAATTGGCCTTCATCGCGTTTATATAAGACCGTATCATTACATGCCTATGAAAAGCATTGTACGAAAATGAGCGGAAGTTTGAATCTCTAACCAAGAGTAACTAAGGAAATTCAGACGTGAAATCATTATGGGTAATGTAGTTTCAATTCCATTAAAAATAACTTTTAAACATATATACATTATATATGTATACATCACAAAATCAAACACATTTGAAGTGCATGCAAGTGTATTTTGTGCAGGCATATTTAAAGTCTCCTATTCCCTGCTCACGCGCTGGGAGGCTCGTGGTGAGTTCCCGCTCTGCGTTCAAATGAGAAAAATCTTCGAATATAGTTGACTTTCCGAAGATTTGTTCGATCGCAGTGTCATTTAAGCCACTGTTTACTTTTATGTGCAGGTGGAATCTGTTTCAAAATGCAG
>JAACJT020000052.1:2286117-2301471 GCA_009936485.2 Gymnarchus niloticus
TATGGTACAGTTAGCCTTGGTAGAAAATAAAAAGCCCGTAACTCTAGAGTGATATCTTTAGTTTGAAGTATCAATAATCAGACTAACTTGGAGTGGTATCGTTTTTTATTTTCCGTGGCTGTAGCCGTACGTAACTTAGCTATTGTGTGGATATGGAGGGTCTGTTGGAAATTAATGTTTGGTGCGGCCTGCCCGGCTAATTTAAAAAGAAAAAAAGTTGTCTAACACGTAAGATGTCACCGAACTGTACTTAGGATTAGCGATTAGTTAACGTTAAGCTGTCTGGTCTGTGCTAATAGGTTGAGCCTTCAGATACCATCGAAAATGTTAAGGCCAAGATCCAAGACAAAGAAGGTACGAATTTGTACGCAAGGCCTTTTGTCGATTGTTTTGTTTGTCGTCCTTATGAGAACTTAAAATGTTACGTAGAGGCAAGATGGACTTGTAATGGTGGAGTCTCTTTACAGGTATCCCCCCTGATCAGCAGCGATTGATCTTCGCTGGGAAACAGCTGGAAGATGGACGCACCCTGTCTGACTACAACATTCAGAAGGTGAGTGCTGCAGCTGGGCATCCCGCCTTGGGTGCAGGGTGGCCGTCTGAGGGCGGGGACTCAGCTTGGTGGGATAGCTGAACTCGTCCCGGCCGTTTTTCAGTTTCTGTGGTTTTGACCGTGCTCAGGAGTCAACTCTGCACCTGGTGCTGAGGCTGCGCGGTGGTGCTAAGAAGAGGAAGAAGAAGTCCTACACCACACCCAAGAAGAACAAGCACAAGAGGAAGAAGGTCAAGCTGGCTGTGCTCAAGTACTACAAGGTAGGGCCTGCTCCTGGATGACGACTCTGGTCCTCCTACTTTAGGAGAGTTCCAGTGAAACCGTTCTTATGTCCACAGGTGGTAGTAGGTGTTAATGCAGGCTGAAAAACCCTTTATTGCTCTAGTAACATGTCCACTTGTGTGAGGGTAATAAGTTGGGTATAAGAATTAAGCTAATGCAGGGTCCTTGCCTCCATTAGGCTAAAGACCTGTTTGTTTTGAGGGGTTTGAGGTTTGGTTGAAGTACTTTTGTGTTGTTCTGTACAGCATGACATAGCCTGATGTTGTGGCCCCCTCCCCCCAGGTTGATGAAAACGGTAAGATCCACCGCCTGCGCCGTGAGTGCCCCGCCGAGGAGTGTGGTGCCGGCGTTTTCATGGCCAGCCACTTTGACAGGCACTACTGTGGGAAGTGCTGCCTCACCTACTGCTTCAACAAGCCCGAGGACAAGTGAGCATGGACTGAAGTAAATAAATGGGCCTTGTGAATTTACGGAGTGTGCCGCGCTTCATTTCAGTATGAGCATATCAAAGCACAGCGAGGGTTATTAGATTACCTGTTAGAACATCCAGGAAACTGTAAATCCTGCATCTACCACAAAGTACATTTAGGTTAAATAATGGTAGCTGTGCATGGATTGAGGGCACACAAAGTCCAGACCCCTTCTGTTGTTCTGTGCCGAGCAGTTACATATCTTCACACTCTGATGCATCTTGATTCTTTTAATTAAAAATTAACAGTAAATATTCTCAGTACATTACACCAACGATTTACAGCTCAAACATCCAGTGAGAGTTTGCCCCTAGAATCCTGGATCCCAGGAAATTTTCTGTTGTACTTTCACATCCTCAACACAGTGAAGTTCATCTCCCGGCTGGAAGGCCACATCCTCATCCAAGGACAGCCCACACTCCATGCCAGTCTTCACAGTCTGCACGTCGTTCTTCAGCTGCTTCATAGACGTTAGTGAACCTACCCACGAGCAGCAGGAGAAAATTAGAAAAACCACGCAAGTTTACAGTTCAGTTTCACAAGTCATACTTGAGTAACGTTTACCTTCCCAGAGGACCTCTGTGTTGCGGAGAAGCCTAAATCTCTTCTTGCGGTCCAGTTCACCCTTTTTCACCCTACAGCCCATCACCGGAACCTTCTTCTTACCCATGGTCACTTCAAAGACAGCTAGCACTGTAGCCTCTCCTGTTACAACACAACCACCACACAATTGATAATTGCAAGAATTTCCAATTCAGGTGTACTTTGGAAGAACCCGGTGGTGAACTGAGCAAATACGGCAAGATCCTACCTACGATATGCTCTTTAACGGTCGGGAGTAGTCGGTTGCTCAGCTCGTCCTTGAGGTCATCGACGAGCTTGTAGATGATCCTATGGAGCTTAATCTGAATCCCATGCTTGGAGGCCTTCTGCTGGATCGACTTGTTCGCCTTCACATTAAAGCCATAAATAATGCCTGATACGAGAGAAGAGTAAGTTTTAGACCACTGACCACAGGAGTTCTTCCCTCAAACTCTTGGAGGTGACTCAGCTACGCAAGTCGAGGACTGAGGTGCTCAAACTGAGGCAGACTGTGCTTACCCGAGAAGGTTTCAGCCAAGGTGATGTCATTTTCAGAGATGTCGCCGATCCCGAAGTGCACAACATGCAGCTGGCACTGTTCAGTAGCATCATAGTTCTGCAAGATGTTCATGATGGCTTCCACAGAGCCGTCTACGTCACCTACCAACACGCAGCAAGGCGTCACTTCAACCCACACCGACATTAGGCTCAAAGTGAAAGGGGAGAAACTCTTAAACGTATTAAATGCAGTGCATATATTCTCTCATTTAATGTTCACCTCAAAGCCAGTGGGGGAGGTGAATATGCATTGTCAACTGAGCAAAAGTGAACAAAAAAGTTTCAATTTGCATCTCTCTGTACCAAGACCACAGTCTTGGTTCTACTGGTCATTGAGATAAGCAAAAAAAGATGCATTTCACAAAATGTTTTAGGTATTGGAGTAGGACGAAACCACAGTGACGACGCCCCCCCACTGGCATCTGACCTTTGATAATGATGGGCAGGGACAGGTCTGTGCCACCAGCCCTCTCGCTGGGCCGTGCGCTCATCAGGTGCTTGTTGGCCTTGTACAGGGCGATCTTCCTCTGCCTCCAGGACAGGTGGGCCGTGGCCTGCCGCTCTTTCTGGTAGGCCTCGTCGTGCTGCTGCTGCTTGCTCTCGATGACTTGCTTGTCCTCCCGCAGCTTCTCCTGGTTCTCCACGAAGCAGCGCCACTCGACCACCTCACGTGCCCTTTGCTGCCCAGATAGGCCGCAGTGTCAGAGCATGGGCATAGAGGACCCGCGGGCCTTCCGGGAATATGCCTGATTTTACAACAACAACTGAAGCAATTCCTACCTTATTAAGTTAAAGTAATACAAATTCAGCTTTTTCTAACGCATATAAAGCAAAGTCGTAATCCCTGAACTTGTCAAGATGTTAATCCCCATTTCTTATTACAGCACATTTCACACCTCAGGGAGTAAGCTTTGTTTGCCTGAACTTTTTTTCCCCGAGTTTGGGAGCCAGACGTACGAGTCTGCGATTTCGTCCTCGACTGAATCAGAAGGGCATCCTGAAGATAGATGCTCACCTCAGATTCCACCTCCAGGATCTCCTCCCCAGCAGCAGGCAGATCTTTCCAGCCCACGATCTCCACGGCGACGCCAGGCCCGGCCTCGTTCACCGTCCGGCCGTTCTCATCGTACAGGAAGCGCACCTTAGCCCAGGTCGTCCCTGCCACCAGAACGCAGCCCTTCCTCAGGGTGCCACGCTGCACTATCGTCGTCGTAACTGGCCTGTCAGGGGCCAATGGGGGCTGTCATTTCTCTTGGGGTCCAGAGTAATATATTCCTACATTATCTACTATTTTGTGACTGAGCAAACAAAAACCCTGAAAACAAGTAGATCGGTACAATGTCTTATTTACAAAACTAAGACTAGAGTGACAAATAAATTCACAGCCGAGTACTTCAACAAAACAAATTCAAATGAAAGGCATAAACCATCCGGTAGCACATTCTCTTTCTTAGCCACTGTACTAAGGCTCAACATGCAAAAAAAAAGAAAAAAAGAAAAATCAGATAAGCCAGTCTATCCGGTTTTGTGCTACCATACGAACAGCTGCCAACAGCTAGCAGGCTCACCCCTTGCCCTTGTCGGTACGGCTTTCGATGACTGTGCCCTCCACAAGGCCCGTGGAGTCAGCCTTCAGCTCCAGCACCTCAGCCAGCGTGACGGTGGCCTCCGCCAGCTCCAGTAGGTTCTCCCCCTGCAGCGGGGAGAGGAACACGTGATTACAGGAGCCACCACCCGAGAACAGCCTGTTCCTGAAGATTCCTCCACTTTCACTTCAACCAACCTGACAGTCACGAGAAAATGAAAAAGCGCCACTGCCAGAACCTGACTTGGCTCATTTGCAAAATCATTTTTTTATTAAATCAATTATTGGATATTTAACTCACCGAGAACCACGAAACATTTACTTAGACCGGAGGATTAACTGTATCTGCACACATTTGCCAATGAACGCTAAAAATAGTCTGACTCAAATCTGACACAAATCATCGTAGGTCTGAATGTAGTCCAGACCTAGATCTGGCTCAGAATGGAGGTCGGGTTTCAGGACGCTAGGAGATCACCAAAAAAGCGGTTCTGGGTGAAATCCGGAACATGAACCTTAAGGGCCGACACGTGGATGGCCTGGACATCTCCTCCCAGCTCCTCACAGACCACGTCGTGGTCCAGCAGCTCACGTTTCACGCGCTCGGGGTCGGCGTCCTTCTTGTCGCACTTGTTCACCGCCACAATGATAGGCACTGCCAAGGACACGGCACGCAGAGGCTCAGAACTCACCGGTGCAACCTGTCTTCACCCACTCCAAGACGGGCATGGAGAGTACCTTTGGCTTTCTTGGCATGCTGGACGGACTCAACGGTCTGCCTCATGACACCGTCGTCCGCGGCCACAACCAGGATGACGATGTCAGTGACGAGGGCCCCACGGGCTCGCATGGCTGAGAAGGCTGCGTGGCCGGGCGTGTCCAGGAAGGTGATCTTCTCTCCAGAGGGCAGCTGGACTGCAAGACACAGCCCGGGAAACATCCAGCTTTTACAATGAATGCTGATTACAGTACTGCACAGATTATACTGCAATCCAAACTTACACTGTCATAATTTACCTATTTTTACCGGCAAATATTCCACTGAATCAACCTCCATTATATAGCCCGATTGTCATTTCAAGAGAAGTGTCCCGCTTAAAACAAGCTGTTTAAACGCCAGGCTCCCTGCACTAATCGACTACAGCAGTGTGACTACCTCCGTGGCCTTAAAACTGCTGCTCAATAGCGCTCCCTACCCAGGAACGCCCCGATGTGTTGGGTGATCCCTCCAGCCTCCATGGCTGCAATCTGGCTCTTCCTCAGGCTGTCGAGCAGCGTGGTTTTCCCATGATCCACGTGGCCCATGATGGTGACAACGGGGGGGCGGGACACCAGCACTGCGGGGTCAGGTGGAGGCCTTTGGAACAGGAGCACACAAGGAATTTAATGCAACCCTCCTTTCCTACGTATTTATGCATTTTATTCATACGCAGTTACGCATTTCACATGTTTGACAGTTAAATAGCCAATGCATACAACTCTTTAATTAGACAAGACCCTGCATCTCCAGTGAAAGGAGAACAGAAATAGAAGAGAGTGACCAAATGACAGCAACAAGTCCAGAAACAAGCCTACTGTTGTTCCACATCCTTGCTTTGACGGAGTTTGTCCACCGCCAGCGTCGCCCATTTGAATTTCATGCCAGACATCTTGACAACCTCCTTAATCAACTGCTCCTCCAACATCGAATCAGGTTCGAGGGAATCCAGGTCGACAGAGGTGTGTAAAAGGGCTTCATACACATGATCTGAGATGACAAACAGACACAAGTTTGAAATTTATTACGACTGCTGTGTTCTTGAGCATCAAAGTTGGGGTCACCCCATCTCCCCAGTATGTGTGTGTTCTCATGCGGCCGGGCATCCAAACCTATGTCCTTCTTCATGGCTCCAGCCAATTCAACCAGCGTCATGCTCTTCTTAATCTCGACCTCCTGCTGCTCCTGTTTTGGTTTGGATTTTGAGATCTTTCCATGCCCCTTGAGCTGATAAAGTAGAAACATGACCTTTGAAATCATGTCCCACCACTATGCAAAAATACATACAGTAAACGATGTAGAACTCAAAGAGATGGGCCACCCTGAACCAAGGCTTGCCGTTTTTCAACGCAAGATTCATCTTCCTAAAAAAATTCAGCAGTAGTTGGAGATGAAAGAGGAGACTCTTACGGGTTTGTCGGCCAGGAGGCGAGAGTTTGTGTGGGGATAGGGGTGTACGAGCACAGCAGAGCTGGAGGTGAGCCAGGAGCACAGAGGGTGTCTGCGAGGGGTCAAGCTGGAGGAGGAGGCCCTCTGGACTGTCCTCCATACCTCCGTTAAACGCAGGGCACGGAGCTGGCTGAGGGTGCGACTGGAGCAGAGTATAAGCTCCAAGCTCAGCAGAGCCTTCACGCTCATCATCGCTCACTACCAGGAACAGCAACAAAGTTATCAACGTTTCATTTCTGCCGAAACATGGACACACTTCCTGGTCCATATAGCCATGACTGCATCCCTTCATCCCAGAGGCACGGAATCAGATGGAAAACATCCAGCACGTACATCACCGCCAAAGCGCTCGCTAAGTTTCTCAATTGCAAGTGGACAAACAAGCCCTCACAGGGTTAAGCACGTCGACAACCATCATTCTAGTGAAAATGCACTCACCTACTGATTTATCAGCATGAATTCACGACACACCGCCCGAAAATCGAAGCACACGCCCACACCGGCACCGTATTCAGATGTCACCTGCCCAAGACCACGCGCGGCGCCATGACACTTCTACCCACAATGCAGTTCGGCTAGACTCGCCACGCCTCTCTCGCCCCTTTAAGTCGTGTTGTTAATTAAGTGACAAAGAATTTTGCGTTACTTTGATCAATTTTAGAAGGAAAAATGAATTAAATAAGTCTGAAATTGAATTTTCGTACTTAACTTTATTACTATACTGCTTATAAGTAATAATGGGACTTTCCACATGCATTCTGATTTTTCTTTTAGATTTCTCTGCATTTCCTCAGAGAGTTTGCAAAATTAATCGCGTTCCAAGTAGTCTAACCTAATTCATTATAATGAGGTTATCTGATTCTGAGCAAAGAACTGGCAGAGTTAAAAATAATGGAGATATACGTGGTCGTGTCACGCCTGCGCACTGGATTTACAATACGGACACGAAGTTGGCATTTTTCGGTGCATGCAGCAAGTACTGAATTAAAGAGAAGCGGGTCAATGGTTTTATTCTATCGACGAAGCTGTATTTAAAAACTGTTTTTTATATTTAAATATAATATTACGATGGGATCACCGGGACTTCGGACTGAGTTGGAAGAGTACTTAAAACATCTTAACATTGAAACAGTCTGCGTTGAACACCCGGAGGTAATGATGCTAAATAAAAATGTGTTTTAACTGATGAATTAAAGAAATATATTGCAATTACCAAGTGCTTTTGTACAAACCGTTTTAAAAGCTAGCTATGGCTGTCGTGGCTCATAGTCCAGCCTAGTGTTAGCTGCGTGCCTGTGATACCTACACAAGACTCCAGGGGGGCGCATCTGAGACGCGTTGGCGCACGGCTTAAACTTGTATTGATGCGCCTGCAATAAATATTTGGGCCGCCAGAGGGCGCAGGAAAAAGAAGGGCTGTCGATGCACGCTATTTCAATGTGTGGAGGCGCGCCTGCAATACCTATTTGGGCCGCCAGAGAGCGCAGGAAAAAAGGGCTGTCGATGCGTGCTATTTCAGTGCGTTAGAGGCGCGCCTGCAATACCTATTTGAGCCGCCAGAAGGCGCAGGAATATGAAGGGCTGCCGATGCACGCTGTTTCTTTTTTATTTTTCCCCGATTTTTTCCTATTTGGGCCGCCAGAGGGCGCAGGAAAAAGAAGGGCTGTCGATGCGTGCTATTTCAGTGCGTTAGAGGCGCGCCTGCAATACCTATTTGGGCCGCCAGAAGGCGCAAGGAATATGAAGGGCTGCGGATGCACGCTGTTTCTTTTTTATTTTTCCCCGATTTTTTTCCTATTTGGGCCGCCAGAGGGCGCAGGAAAAAGAAGGGCTGTCGATGCACTCTATTTCTTTTTATTTTCCCCCGACTTTTCTCCCTAATTTAGTCGTGTCCAGTTTCCACCCATCAGGTGGTCTCCCCCGTCACACGACGCCACCGACCAGGGAGGGCGAAGACTACCACGTGCTTCCTCCGAGGCACGTGAAGGCAGCCGACCGCATCTTATGGAACTGTTGCACATGCAACGACGGGGGCTCCGTAACACGCTCGGAGGACAGCGCTGTCCGCCCCCCTGTGTACGCATGTGCTCACAGACGCCCTTGAACGGCTAGCGTCGCTGTATAAGCGACTGGATAGAGTAAGCCATCCTCCCTTCCTGAGAGCACCATCCAGTTTTGCTCTCTTGGGCTCCCGGCCATGGATGGCTACGGCACCACCGGGATTCTAACTCGCGATCTCCCGATGATAGGGCGATCGCTTTAATGCACGTTATTTCAATATGTAGGGGCGCGCCTGTAATACCTATTTGGGACGCCAGAGGGCGCAGGAATTACGCGGTCGTGGCACAAGATTCCAAGCAAAGAGTAAAAGGTGTAACACCTACAAACCGACGCCAGATGGCGCGATGTGGTTAGAAATGACTTTTAAAGTACCTAACCAACTACGCGCGTCTTGTTATATGCGTCTTATCTTAGTAACTGTGCTGTTTAATAAAAATATGAATTTTATAAATGTAAACGATATACATTATTGTAAATGAAATTGCAATTTATTGAATTATATGGAGTTCCGAATAGCCCTGACCAATCTGCATAAACTTGATGTTCGGATATCAATTCGTATTTTTCCTCAAACTAGGTGTTTACTGTTGAGGAAATGATGACTCATGTGCACCACCTTAAGGGAGCTGTCACGAAAAACCTTTTCCTCAAGGACAAGAAGAAGAAGGGCCTTTGGCTTATCTCAGCCCGTCACGATCGTCAGCTGAATCTGAACGACTTGGCCAAGAGGCTGGGTGTTGGCAGCGGTAACCTCCGCTTTGCAGAGGAGTCTGCTATGCTGGAGAGGCTCAGAGTCGGCCAGGGCTGTGCTACTGCCTTGGCACTTTTCTGTGATAAGGAAAAGAGTGTAAAATGTGTGCTGGACAGTGACCTGGTCAGTGGGAGCCATGAAAGGGTGTATTTTCACCCCATGACCAGTGCAGCCACTATGGGGTTGACGCCAGAGGATTTACTGAGATTTTTAAGGGAAACGGGACACGAACCAATTTTGCAGAGCTTTGATTAGAAGACTTAGAGCTTCGTCTTCACAGTACATCCTGTGTGTAGGTGAAGTAAGGCTGTAGTTACTAGGGTCAGTTTTTAATCATACAAGAACTGTAATTGGCCGTTATCTTTTACTATAACTTACTACAGTTGTCAATGTACTTTCTACCATTAAAGGGAACTTACCTGATTGGATGGTTGGTTACGATGCTAGCCGAACGACTTTATGACCACTGAAGTACACAGTTCAGTTCATTGGGCTGCTCAAGTGCCCATTCACTTGCATTTCCAGGGAATCTCATTTCACTCATCTGGCAGACCGGAGGTGGACTTATGGCTCCTAGCGTGAGCTTGTCACGCTTGGTAGGCATGTGTGAAGCTCTTACTGTTACCTGTGACTACGGACCCCGTCAGCTTGCTTCACACGTGATCAGCTTCCCCTTTCACAAAGGAAGGTGTAAGGCCACCTAATATACTACTATACTACTAAATCAATGCTCCACGTTTAGTGTAAAACCAGCCATAATTTAAAACGATTAACCAACACAAACGAATCTGAAAGGGTGCTGAAGAGCATTAAAGTCATCAAGGTGATGCATTTAATGTTATTTAAGCATCGGCTCAAGGCTTCGGCACAGGTTAAATGATAGAGGAAATGACTTAACAGCTTTGCATGTCTACTGTGATAAGACTACACTAGTAAAACTACGAAATTTGGTCACACTTAAGCTTTGGGCATTTCATATAGCACCTGCAATCTGCATCATCAGCGAGACAAGTTTGTCAGGTCTGAATAAGGCCATTTACGCAATTCATTAGGTATGCAGCCTGAGAGGAAACGGTACAATCCCACCCCCACAAAAACCAAACAGGGAGGCAGACTTGTTCACATCAGAATGCCTTTATGTAAAACTGTTGAAAAAGGAACAAACTATTCAAAGTCACAGTCACTCATCTAGAGCGATGACCAGAATGGACAGACACACCAGCTGGGTCCCTTTTGCTCAGAGGCTTTCTCAACTGACATCAACGAATGGAAACAGCATAAAATTCAACTTAATGTGCAGAATGCTCCTCATGGTATTTTTTTGGTCTGTTGGGCAGAAAACAGGAAAACACATTTGCGACGACATTGCATTTCTTGGGGGGGGGTGCACACATTAACGAAATGCTCCATGCAGTATGTGGTTGAACCCCTCTTCCCACGTTCGGTGTCCACATGCTAATTCTGTGCAGATGCTTGAACGAAGAGTTCAGCCGTCCCTCACTGGAAGGGTGTGGTGTGTGCATGCTTGTCATTCTCATACTGAGGAGGCTGGGGGTGGTCCACGAAGAGGCAGCACAAATCCTCTGGCTCCTTGGAAACAGCGATTCAGTCTCCCAGGTGACAGCACCATCACAGAAGTGGTCCGCTGAATGTGCGTGTCGGCAGTTTGGCGAAGTCACACCGCAGTGTCGTTGTCATAGGCTCGATACTTAGAAAAAAAATTGCCACAATATAATTTCTAGGTTGGAGTCCTTTTTTCTCCTTGATTCAAGGAAAGATAAGTAGTCTAGTTGAAGGGTTCTTACGAAGTTTATAAAAGGGATTAAGACTCAGTGGGAACCATCTCAGCAGACCAGATACTTTCTTTTTGAAAAATGGGCTGGAAACTGACAGCTTGACAGGCAAGTTTCCCTATTGAGAAGGCAGAATGGAAGGAGTAAAGAAAAGGAGGACAGGAGAGAGTGAGTTAGCAGAGGAGAGACCACCACATCAGGACACACAAACACCTGAGAACCACCCACGGCAGGCACTGAAGGTGGTGGGATGGGGGAGGGGTGAAGGCCTACTGCTCAGGGGGACCATGCAGGGATCCTTTAAGACCACCCAACACCTACACTGAGAAAAAGTGTCATCACAAACTCGTGTTTCAAAAACACTGCAATCGAAATAAAAATATACAAAATACATAATACAATATAACCAAACTCAGGTGATCAAAAGGGAGCCATTGATAGAATGTGCTCAGAAGCACTTCCTCTGCAGGGAAGGGGTACTTGCAAAATGCCAAGTGTCTCGAATGGCTCCCCCCAGAGGCCTAGAGGCTCCAGGTCTCACAGTCCAGTGTGGAGGGAGGGCCCCTTTCCCAGTCCCCCAAACAGACAGCCCCCTGCCAAATGCAGGAAACTCACCCCTGGAGCCCATTAGTGGCAGCGTGTCTATGTATGGGAGCTGTGTCGCTCCCCGCTCCTGCTTTTTGACTTTCTGCGCTCAGGCAAACCTTCCACATCTGCAGAATAAAGGCATTTTCAATTATTCGTGAACACTGCTGGTCACCTGTGTGATTACCATTTGTGACACTTAGCAACCAGAAATAAATACTTTCAAAAGGCCCACTCATTATGTTAGCGATTGGGTGTTCACTTCCTTGTTGTGCACTGACTGCCACCATAAATTAGCGTTCAATACGAAACAGCAGTTCAGCATCAGTGAAAGCTGCCTCTGCACTGGCTTTACATTTAAAAAGCTGTTTTCATACGACAGCGTCTTTCTCTATGCCCTCAACACAACTGGCCTGTGGGCAGTACAAGTGTTTTTTTTTTTCTTGGAAACCAACAGACTGTGCCTGTGTGCGCACGTGCACACACACACACACACACACACACACACACACACACACACACCCACACACACACACACACACACACACAGCGATTCATTTCGAATGTGTGAATCAAAATGATAGCCAGGCGCTCACAGGCAAGGAAAATAAAACTGCACACCGATGGAGTGATGAACATGCAGGCGGGGGGCCTTCACGCTGGCAGGCCCCGATATGAGGGGATACACACCGGAACATTCCACAGGAGAATAGGAACGCAGCCCAGAAAAGCATTACACCTCAGACTGGAGCATGACAGCATAAGCAAAAACAAACAAGGCATTTATGGTTTTTATATTAAAAAAAAAAATAATAAAATAAATTGGGTTACAGGAAATGATCCAGGCCCATTACATGGTCATTTATAATCCACGGTAACATACCGCCATTAAAATGCAGGGTTCATTAGGGGCCTTGTACTGCACACAATCAGCACCGATCAAGGCCCTAAACACACACGGCTTATTCTAGAAGCCTCTTCATTATCCAGCGGCCCACGAGCCCTCAGTACTACAAAGACCTGGCTGGTGGGTACAAAAAAAACACACACAACGTTCCTAAAAGCAAAAGGATCCTAGTGTGAAGCTTCCCAGAATCCTCAGCAACGATCCATATTATAGCCAGGAAGCAGTTAAAAAGTAGTTGCTCCTGGTGTAGTGAGATTAACCAGCCTAAAGAGTGGCATTACGATACCTTTATGCACATGCACTGTATGTTAACATTAGGCCATTGTGAAAAGCCCCCTAATGGTAAATTAAATTATGACATCCTAATGCTGTGTACTTCAGTATAAATACAACGTCTCAAAGACCTCAAAGTCACAGTCAAAGCCAATCAATTCATCACCTGCTTTCCCTCAGCAGTCTTTTAACAAGTCTTAATGAAGTTACAGCAAAATCAAGAGCAGGGTCATGTGACCAGACAAAGCAAAGCCTCCGGCCAGCCAAGAGAGCAGGGAGACCTTCTACAGTCCCGAAAGTCCAGACACTGGCTGGAAAGAGTGTTCATGGCAATCACAAGACAAACAGGGAACACGTGGATGCTTCAACAAACCATGCAAACAGGTTTACTGCGCTTTATTAAAAAAAAAAATAAAATAAAAAATAAAAAAACTGAAGGGGGAAGCATAGGACTGGAGAAGCAGATGGGTGCTGTTTCTGTGCTCATGCATGAATGACCGTACTCAGAATGAACAGTCACTTGTGACTCCTCTTCCCATGGATGAGTGCAGTTTGCAAGATCGGTATCTGACTGCCAGTAGCTGGAGTATGACTGTACCATGGTACTGATCCCGTGCTCAGGGAAACCTCTGAACACGCACCACAAAGCGGCCCTCAACTTAAACACAGCCATACTCGTACCACAGGGATTGGCTGTCGTCAGAGGTCAAGCTGGGAGACTGGGGGTCAGCAGACTCTGGAACGGCACCAGCGGTGTTACCATTAGTCTTATTATCAGGAGGGTCCGAAATCGGGCCCTTTACGGGTTGGGGCTCGGGTGCGGTTTTACTGGGCCGGGAGGTGTGCTTGACGGGCAGGCCGCTGATGTTACTGACCAGGGAAGTGTTGAGGGAGAGGAATGTCTGGCTCTTACCAGGACCACTGAAGGAAGGCTCACTGAAGATGGTGTCCATAAAGACAGAATCTACAGTGAATGCGGACCCAAAGAAGGAATCCAGGCTTGAGAGATCGGAACCCTCTTCCTGGGACATGCTGCCAGTCAGGGGCAGGCTGACGGATTTGGGGAGGGCTTGGGCGGGCACGTGGTGGGAAGACGGATGATCTGGGTGGTACTCACTGGATGCGGCCTGGCCACGGTGGCTGGCCTTGCCGGGGGAGGGGTCCACGGATACAGGCAGCCGTGTGTCCTTGGACATGAAGTCATGGATGCTGGTGCGGCGTGTGGAGCCTTCGGCGGTGGAAATGACACTGCTGGCACGTGGCAGAGTGGAGGAGGATGAGTCCAGGTGCTCCGACACAGAGACCGTCTTCCCCTGGGCGTTCAGCGCGGGCCGCGCCGAGTTTGAGCCTTTGACCCGTGTGCTCTCTGCCTTGCGCAAGTTGGAACGTCCTGCCTTAGGGAGCCGACCATCAGGGTTGGAGTCTGTGGCTGGTGCCCTCCCGCTGGCTGAGCGCAGGATACCCCGGGTACCCCGTTCGGCTCGGTCCCTCCGCAGCGCCTCACTAGAGTCCATCGAATGTCGGGATGGCTCCGTGGACAGGGTCTCCTGGCTGCCATTCTAAGGAGAAAACGATCACACACCTGCACTTAACACAAAGCAGAACGTTTACAACTGTATTCAGCTCACTCTCAGCTTTAGGAATTACATTTACACCAAGTACTCGAGAGGCATGCAGAAATTTGTAATTAACACTTGTTTAAGTATTAAAAATACTGTTCATACTAATTCATCCTTCCAGCTTTCAAAAACACCAACATAGTGATATTCTGTATAAAGCCACCCAGTGGTGATGTGCTGCAACTGCAGGCATTTGATATTGGGGGGGGGGGGTCATGTGAAGCCACCTATGGGTGATGTTCAGTACTACAGGCATTTGTAGGTCACCTCTGGAAAATTAACACTTTCCTCCAGGAACATCACCTCACTCCCAGGTGAAGCTGTCCTCCTCCTGGCCAGCGCGGCGGGGGGCTCCAGGCTCCTGCACAGGAGCATAGGGCTCTGACGAGAGGCACGCTGTGAGAGGGGCTGCTGCACAGGGCTGCTGCCGCTGGACCATCCCTCGTTGTCCAGGCTGAGGCTGAATTCTCCGCTGCTCTCGCTCTGTGGCCGACTGTGGCTGCCATTCAATGTGCCTAGGGCCCAGAGCAGAAAGCAAGGGTCACACCTCCTGAAGTGCCCAGGCTGAACCACAGTGCAGGTCAGAGGAAGGAGTACCAGGAGTGCAGGCCAGAATCCAGTATGATTTCCCAGCATGCAGCATGCTCACAGTGATGCTGTGACTTGGCACGCTTTCTTGGCATGACCTGCAGCTGGGCTCACGGTCACATTTAGTGTATTTCACACGGGGGCTTTTCGACAGCAGTGTAAAAATGCTGCTTCCATTAGCTGTCAGGATAACGTCAGGCATTCATGTGCGGTATCTGCTGCTAGACACGCTGAGTTTCTCTATACTAACCACCGGCAAGTGAGAAGCAGGGAAGTTCTAGCACTTCTTTCCTGTTACACACCCACACAATATCAGGAAGGCAGCGTGGCCAAAAAGTGTCCCCCCCCCCCCATTAGGAAACCCTACATGTAAACTATAGACCTAATAAAAAAAATCTCCACTGTCCTGATTACACACACCTGCCATAATCCTGCCCTGTGTTTAAAAAAAAAAAAAAAAAAAGGGGGGGGGGCATTTCAGCCTCTTGGAGATGGCAGCTTTGTAGGATATTCGTGGTTCTGGCTGTGCGTCAAAGGCTTT
>JAACJT020000052.1:2301778-2328423 GCA_009936485.2 Gymnarchus niloticus
ACACACACACACACACACACACACACACACACACACACACACACACACACACAAAAAAGACCCAAATGGACTGCGTCCTCCTTTATTAAACTTTTTTAGTTATTCTGAAGAAAGCTGCAGCCTTCTGGCCAAAACGAGGAGCCTGCAGAGTTTATGATTCGTCTGCTAAGAGCAGACAACGCCATTAGCCTCATAACAAAGAGCCCCTCCACCCCCACCCCACGAGCAGACAAAATCCCGTCCTTGGCTTGCGCCCACCCTCCCCAGCCGGGAGGCGCCAAAACCCGGGGTGCAGATCTGAGCACGTCCGACTCCGGCTGGCCGGGGAGACAGACGACCAGCCTGTTGGCCTCTGTGCACCCCCCAAGGCGGCCGCGCCCTGGCACGGGCGGGCACAGCGGGACGGCCAGAAACCATCTGCTTCTCCACACAGCAGCCGGGTCCAGCTCAAAGCGACGCCGATAAGATTTGTGTGCACCGAAGCCCCGCTCACAGACAGAGCGAGGTCTCCGCCAGAGATGCTGCATCTGTAGGAAAGCCCTGCGTGGAGAGGAGGGCATTCAACAAGTAACCTAATGAGCAGGAGGAGGAGGAGGAAGAGGAGGAGTTGTTGTTAACACCCAGGTCCAACCTGGCAATCCCAGAAGTTGGAAAGGAGTCTGAGGAGTGACTGACTCTAACCCATGTGACTCTACAAGACCAACAGTCAGCCTGCAGGACAGCATCCTAAATGTAACGATATGAGAGAAAAAAAACAAAAAAAACTGCTCTCTGGATGTCACAGCTATTGTACTCCAGTGGAGTGGATGCTGGTGACACGTTCTGTACACACAAGCGGAACCAAAGGTGACATACACAGAGAGGAGAGTGAGAGGCGCCTAGCGGCCATACCTTTGACCTCGAGGGAGGAGGACTGCGAGTTATGATTGCTATAACTACTGGTGGTCCTGCTACTATGGAGGCTGGTTGGTCTGGAGGCTGGAAGGGGATGAGAGCAAGGGCACACATCATGAGGGCAAAAGGAGGAGGGGGAGGGGCAGCAGATGGCCTGTACCGGGGGCAGGGGGTGGAGTTACCATGCATCGCCAACATGCCAGCCCACACCAAGAAACCAAGGGTCTTATGGGAAGCCAGAGAGCCCAGGGCATTTTGGAGGGGGGTTCAGTGGAGCAGAGCAAGGACTGGGGTGGGGGAGGGTCATTAGTAATAATAAAGGTGGGCTACATCTCAGGGAGGGTGGAGATGCACATGAGCAGATGACTTACAGCAGACATTACAGGGAATTCTGCACATTGTAGATGGAGACACAGCTTCAGCACTGCTAACATCCTGTGGTCCTGGCAATTCAGGCACCTGCCTGCCCCACCCAGCACAGCCATCTCGCGCGCCACCCACCTGCCCGCCCCACCCAGCACAGCCATCTCGCGCGCGGGCAGACAGGCTGGGTGGGGCTTAACTCATAACTCATATAGCACCACAGTGTCTAGATCGCCAGGTCCCAGGACATGAGAAACGCAGGTTATGAGGAAGCTGAAATGGCTGTTAATGTCAGGATTGGCTGCCCTGTGTTCCCACGTGGTTGGTGTACGACCCAAAGCCTCCCAGAGAGTTCCGTCTCTTACCTTGACTCCTCAGGCCATTGGCATCATCCAAAGACGTTGGAGCCACATCTTCACAAGAAGCGTTGTCTGGAAAAAGACGCGGCACAAGGTGTCAGGTTACTGCATGAACACAGAGCACATGTGCTGTGGTTCTGAAGTCAGCCTGTCTAAAAGCAAAGGCAGGGGTGGTGCAGGACACAGGCACAGCCAGCAGAACATACCGGAAAGCCAGAGAGAGCCACTCAGCTCTAAACCATTTCCACCTGCCCACTCCATAAAGCGCTTCGCTTTCAGATTGATTTGAACCAAGCTCATCGGTGGAGCTTGATTGGCTACTGCACTGCCTTTAGGAACCTGGTGTACCCAAAATACCATTACAGAACAGCGTCTTTCATAATGGCACAATGTCCCTTAAAGAGACTGATCATCTAAACCAGTAGAGCAGCTGGGGGGGGGGAAAAAAAAAAATAAAAAAAAATAAAAATAGATAGATAAAAAATAAATAAATGATCACTGCAGAGAAATGTGACTCCTGCACTGTAAGCAGCCTGGCACGGCTGGTGAAAGAGTGCAGTCTGTCGCTTTGACCCTAAAACAGCTTCGTTTTTCGCAGCAGGGTGAGCAGGCAAAAAACATGCATTTTGAATGCCAACTCACACACACTCTCGTCCTCAAACCAGTAAATGTCTGTTTTCAGATCGTATCAGACTGACACCCTTTCTAAAAGGTGTTGACGCAAGAAAACTTAGGGGGTCTGAGGGTGGACTGCCCAGCTCTACCTTTGGCTCTGAGCCTTTGCTTGGACCTGTGGCCGGTGGGCAGTTGGAGCGTGGCGTAGTTGATGGCCGTGGTGGAGTAGGCCATGGATCCCAGATCCTTCCGGCGCTGCCTGCTGGCCGCCGCCTCCTCCGGCCCGTCCAGATTCTCAGAGCTACCGGCCCACGGACCCCCCGCCAGTGCCATGGTTTGCAACAGGTCGTTCATGGCTGGGATGGAAATGCAGAGAAATCAGCGTGGCCTGGTGACGTCCTCGACGCCTGCTGCTCCGGGGAGGGGTGCGGCCCCCAGAAACTGGGCCCCAGGGGGCCGAGTCTGTGGGGAGCAGCCCCCTCCTGTCCAGAAGCGCTCAGATGGCAGGGTCCAGGTGACCATGACATGCAGTGAGCTGAAATGAGCCTGAAGACTTGGAACAGTAAACATGAGTCGGACGGAGAGAGAGACAGATGAGAAAGATGGGGGGGGGGGGGGTCCCAAGGGTTAAAAGGCTCCCCAAGGTAATATGATAGCGCCCCCAGGGTATCACAGGAGCAAAGCCATGCTGGCAGGGAGAGCCCAGGGTTACATATATGGAGGGAGTTGCTCAGCTGGTACTACAGGCAGCCACAGGGCTTGGAGAGTGGGGGGCGTGGACAGTGCAAACTACACATATCCAGGAAGCCCGTCACACCCAGGTGAGGGAAAGGGAACAGTGTTCCTCACTGGACGTGGTAACAGTACTGTCCTCCCAAGGAACACGGTCAGCTCCATCGGGACCTATCTGATGCCACATCCTGCAGGTACCATGGATGGATGGGGCCCCTTTATGGCAAAACACGCCCACTGGAGCTGTCGCGCATCGGTTACACGGGCACGCTGTTTTTGAGGGCTAAACTGCGGTGGAGGTTAACTGGTCTACGTTTCACCCGTAAGCCAGCGAGAGAGCAACGGCAAACATTCGCATAGTGCACAGTCCACCAAGCCGACGCGTGCCGCCATCGACGATGAGGGACAAGGGTCAAGAAAGATGTTTGCAGAGGAAAAAAAGGAAACGCAAAATAAAAGCAATAATTAGGAGAACAGGAGGCAGGTGCAGCTAAGAAAGATGTAGCCAGACTAGTGGAGGTCTTACACATGGAACGGCGATAGACGGCCTTGACTCTGTCTTTCTCCTTCGGTCTGTTCCGCATAAAGGGCAACCGTTTCAGTGCAGTCACTTAGAGTCATAGCAGGTGGTGAGAGAACGGACAGAACAGGAAAGATGGAGATAAAGAGGGAGGGGAGGGAGAGAACAGATGGACGTTAACAACGCAGAGAACCTGAGCCAGGCTGGGGGGGGGGTGGTTCACCAGCAGGCCGACCCGCAATGTCGGATAACGGGTGCACACGTGACACTCATACACACAAGACAATGTAAACATGCCCATACACACACACACACACACAAAAATGCTCATGCGAACACGCACTCATTGGGCACCAACCGCTGTCCCTCTCACACTTGAACGGGTAGCGACGCTGTGGGTGTGCTGCGTGTGCACCGGGCGGAACAGCAGACAACGCACGGCACGCGAAAGGTGGGCTATTAAATGGTGCAACGGGCTGGGGCGGCTGCAGGGGAAATGGCTCCGCACCACAGGACGGTGGGAGAGGGGGCCTCGGGCCCCAGGTCCAGCTGCATCTTCCAAAGCGTATTTTTAACTAGCCCAGCAAAGTTAAACTTTAATGTGAACAGGATGAAGCGGCACGATAAACAAAAAAAAAAAAAAAAAAAAGTCACACCCAGGATCCAAACACGCCCACTGCTGGTGGTCAGTACTCGGTGAGCACAGGCAACACACAGTTTGATTGTAAACACAGAGGATCAAAATTTTAATCACTCAGTTGCTGAAACTTAACACAGGCGGGGGGGCAAGTAAATCAGGACAAAACAAAGTTATTTGGATTATTAATTGGGGGGCAGTTCTGCTCACTGTAGGGAGCTGTGGCTGGTCCAGTTTTATGTTGCCCCTACCTAGGGAAGGCATTGCACCTTTTAACAAAAGGCAGAACACAGAGGGAGGATGAGGTACGAGTCGACCACATAACCTGCCACATGGCACTAAGAGAACGTTCCTGGGCCTCCTCAACCCCTTTAAGCATACCATTTGAGGCACACCGCAAATGGATGTTCTGCCCACTCTTCCCTTCCAGACCGAGAGAGGAGAAACAAACACACAGCGTTAGGCCTACGAGCGACATCATTCGGTAGGAAACGTGTTCAAACTGTCCAGTCTGGACGGAGAGGGGCCGCGTCTTCCTCTCGAGAGGCTGAGGGGCCCGGCGTACTCACTAGTGCTCCTCTTGTGGGACAGGGTGTCATCCAGGGAGCCCAGGGAGGAGCTGTCCTGGCTGTCATGGGTCAGCGGGCCCGGGAAGCCTTCGCCAGACTCGGACCGCGTGGGCGTCAGTGTGCGCATGCGCTCCCGGTTCTTGGGCTTGATCAGCTTCTTCATCTTCAGGGTGATCCAGTTACCGCGTCTGGTCGGGTGGCGAAGGGAAGGATGCTGAACTCGTGCCTCCTCACACCCACCCAGACATCACCGTTGGAAAGCACACGCCAACATTAACATCCTCATCCCATTCCTAGATTTGCGGTATCACTAATTCACCCGTCGAAGGAGAATCTGGAAAGAGCCCAGAGATGGACGGGGTATGGCTGGCTGGGCGCTCAACACAGCGGCTGCTTATTTTAAATTACGTGAGGCAGCCGGGGATCCAGATAAAAACGGGCAACAGAAGCTCAGCATAAGCGAGGCCTATAATTAAAAACTGCAAAGCATATCTGACGGAACAGATCGTGCCCCCGGCATTGTGAGCGAGACAGCGAGGTTACCGTGGGACAGATCACTGTCTGACACACGTGGAAACGGTGCCTCTCTCTCGCAAAGGCGAACCCAGGAAGCAACGAGGCCCGGACCGTGAGCGGCACGTGGACGAACCTCCTCGGTGGCGACGGGTCGTAGAACTTGTACTGGTCCATGATCTTCTCTTCCAGCTTCTCCTTCTGCCTCCTCAGCTCATTCAGTTTGTCTCTGGAAAGACGAAAGTGTGATTTAACCCGTGGGATTTACAGGTTACCCAGTAATGACTTTTTTTTGCCTCTGGCCAGTCACATTCTATCACGAGGCTTTTTTCAGGGGTCTTGGTTGGTGCACAGCAGTGTATGACTTCACTGTGCGACCCAGATAACTGGTAGGAACCTTACATGTACTGCCTCTGTTCCACATGGAAAAGGTCTTTGCTCTCCATGGTCTGCTCCAGCAAGGTGCGGTTCTGAAGCATCAGCGTTTGGATCTGGTCCAGCAGGTGCCGGTTCTCCTCCTCTAGGTTCCCCTTTAGCTGGCTGAGCAGCTGCACAGGTTCAGCACAGGTTTGGCACAGGGTTAGCACAGGTACAGCACCTTGCCATAACATGTGGCCACACAGACTTCAGCGGCTGGTCGAGTTTCATCGGGACAGTTTCCCGACACGTGCCAATAAAACTGATCGCGTATCAAAAGGAGTAACAGTTTGACTGGAGAGATGAGGGATTTTGCTTTGATCTAACATGAGGACAGGAGTCCCCACAGCCCACATATGCAAGTATCAAGAAAGCGTATTCTACAGATCACATTCTTGACATTTAGCAATTTATATACACCGTAGAAGTTATGTGGCAAGTCTCTGTCAAACAGTGGGGTGGAAGCACCATCCCAAGAACACAAATCTATATCCTCTAAGGCACTCCTGAGCATCACATATGTCGGCAATTTAGCAAACAAACAAATCAATCACAAGTGTGAAAGAGGAGCTGCCATTGTGGTATAAGGTAGCCATCAGCAGAAAGGTCAGGGGTGCGAGGCGGATGCATGGTGTTCGGGTTGGCCCACGCACCTCACACTGGTTGGTGAGCTTGGTGGAAGTGATGTCTAGCTGCTGGTACTGCTCCTTGAGCTTAGAGTAGTCAGCCTCCAGTCTGGTCTGCTCCAGCTTGCTGCCGTTCAGTTGGCTCTTCAGGGTCCGGTGGTCCACCTGCAGCACCTCGTTGTCCTTCAGCAGCTGGGCGTATGTCTGGTTTAGCCTGGGAATACGAACAGAGAGGTACCACTTCAACCACGAAGACGTCCCCTGTATCCCAAGACTTACGGCAAAGGATCCCCACGTTAAAAACGTATTCCCCACCCACAACAGAGAGCTCAGCTGCTCACCTGTTGTTGTCCTCCTTCAGCTTGTGGTATTCTGCCACCGTGGCCTCGTGGCTCTTATTCTCAGAGATCATCTTCTCCTGCTCGGCCTTCAGGACCTTCTCCAGCTCCTCCAGTTGAGCCTTCTGCTTGAGAAGCTGGTTGTATCTAGAGTCCACAACCAGACGAAAGCTGATCGGATAAGCCTGACTTACGGCTTTCCAAAGGAGAGCCTCACCTGAACAGCCTTGATGGATTCTATATGCACCATACAATCAGCTGGTCTGAGGTCTGCCAGGGTGAAGGTTAGTCACCCTTGCATGTTTAGTTCACTGTCATTCTTCTGATACCCCAATCGATGTCTCTCTGGATTAAATGTTTATCTACACATCCATACATAAATAGGCCCACGGGCAGAGCTCTGGACAGAGACCAAAAGAGTGGTGCACAAAGACGCAGGGCTCTGTACGCAGACCCCGGCGACTCACCGGTCCTCCAGCTCGCGGTGTTCCAGCTCCAGAGTCTTGTGGGCCGACTTTAGGCCGCCGTGCTTGCCGATGAGAGCCTCGTACTCAGAAGCCTGGCGCTCGTGTAGCGCAGCCAGCTTCTCGTGGTCCCGCAGCAGGAGCTCGTAGGTGGCACGCAGGTCCTCGCGCTCCCTTAACGCCCCCTCCTTCTCACCCTCCGTGCTGGACAGCTGGCTCTGCAGCTGTGCGTTCTGTGCCAGCAGGGCAGCGCTCTGCGAGTTCAGGGTGGAGTTCTCCACCTGTGGGCAAAGGGAAGGTGCCAATCAGATCAGCAAGGAGGAAAGGAGCCAACAATTTGACACACAGCTGCTTCATCAGCTACGGGCATGAAAATTAATACATTTTCATATGTTCCCGTATTGCCAAGAATGAACAACGGGCCATTGTTGAGGGGTGTGGCAGTATCAGGTAGCTTCCAGATGCATGTCCGGCACATCTCACCTGCAGTCTGGCATTCTGCGTCTGCAGGGTGGTATTGTTCTCCTGCAGCGAGGCCGTCTGTCGCTGCAGTGACAAAATCTGCGCCTGCAGGTTGCCACTCTGTGTCTCCAGCTGCTTCAACTGTGTGCGCAGTGCCTGCTTCTCTGCCTGCAGGGTGGCGTTCTGCGGTGACAGGGCACAGACGCGTAAGTGACACCATCTCCGGACATTGCAACGATCATACGGCAGACCTGGCGAAGCGCAGAGGCTAATACTTCATGGCGTTTGACCAGTGTGCGCGTACAAGGCAGGCTGGCACACTTACGTTCCTCTCCACCTCGATCAGCCGATCTTTGACCTTCAGTAGCTCCCTGGTCGCCTCGTGGCTCTCCTTCTCCCACTTGCTAACTGCCTGCACCTCCTCCTCCCCACCCCTAGGTGGGGTGCTCTGCACCATGCGCTCCTCCTCCTCTCGCTGACGTAGGGCCTCATAGTTCTTCTTCACCTGCAGCAGAGGAGTGCCATCAGCTTCACCGGAATATCTGAGCCCGCCCTCCCAACAACCTTAAACTGTCACCCCCAGTGCCACCTGCATTCAAGCTAGTCAGGCATTTGTAGTCACCTTCTCCTTGACAGCCTTGCCTTAGTTCCACTGCTTGTGCCATAGAGACAGTGCCCTGCGATTTGAGCACGCCTGAACACATACCAGAACAGCAGCGTCCAAGTCTCTGCAGACTCACCGTCTTCAGCTCCTGTCGCAGCTGCTGGTTAAGGTTGGAGGACTCCTGAAGCCGTGCCTCCAGGGCAGCGATCTTCTCCTCTTTGATTTCCAATGACTTCTTCAGCGTGGACTCGAGCTTGGACTCGAGCAGCTTGTATCTGCTGTGGGACAAAAATAGACGAGGACACAGCTGAGACAGTATAGTAGAGTCAAGGAAGGTTCGAGTCTCTCAAGGTACCCTGACATGGGATCACAGATGTTACAGCTGTTTGAAAAATGAACTGGGCTCATTGCAAGCTACTGGACTAAAACGAGATGATGTTCCAAAACTAGATGAAGATGTCTTGATAAAGGAAAACAGTCCATTATCAAATGAATATCAAAACATGAAATACCCCCATCACATCATCTTTGAGCATAATTTCAACGCGATACTCTACAGCCAGTTACGCAAGGGTTAAACCTCCCATTCTGACTAAACCAGTGGAAACAAATAAAAGGGGCAGAATTATGTCACTACATCACCGAATGCCAGCGATTAACAGGCTCTTGCTCGAGCGGGTCTGAAAGCCAGGTCGTAATTGTCGGGCTGATTGCGAACTTTGGCTGTGCGAGCGTGAATGCGTGTTTGCATGCGATACCTGTCGTCTGAGCTCTGCTCATCTTGGAGGAGCCTCTCCTTGTTCAAGCCGATCTTCTCCAGCTCGTTGGTCAGCTTCTCCAGATCGTTGTTCATTTGCTGAGTCTTCAGTTTTTCACTCACCAGCTCCTGTGTATTGGAACGGCACACAGACTTGGCACTACCATCTTTGGTAATCAAAATCACTTCTGAAAACACAAATGACCAGAGTGTATCGTATCTATTGGCCAATATATTGCACAACTGGCAAAAAAAAAAAAAAAAAAAAGTGTCCATATCACCACTGGACGCTTAAAGCATGGCCCTTAATCCCAAAGCTGCTCCGGGGCACCAGATAAATGGCTGGCCCTGTGCTCAAAACCCAAGATTTCTTGGTTCATTTTGGCACTTTGGGGATTAAAGCTAAATGTAAATGAAATTAAGTGCAGTCTGTCCATTTCAAATTGCTGAAATTAAACCAAGATGTGTCATCATTGGGTCACTGTCATTACCTCCCGTAAGGTCATCAAGGTCTTTTTGTCTATGGTAGCCTGCTTGACCAACTCTTTGTTCTCCTTCTCCAGGTCTTTGACCCTGCCGCAGGAGTCCTTGAAGATGCTCATCTCTTTGCTGAGGGTCCGGTTTTCCTTCTCCAAGTGGGCGATGCGGAGACTGTCATCATCCAGCCTGGAGTCCCGGATCTCGGCCTGTTGCCGTAGACGCTTGTTCTCCTTCTCCAGCTGCTTCTTGTCCTTCTCCAGTTGTGAGGTCTCCTGCTCCAGCACCTTGTTTTCCCTCTCCAGCTGCTCCAGCCTCTTGCTAGAGATCTTCAGTTCCTCCAGGTTCCTCTGCAGGCTCTGGTTCTCCGCCTCCAGGTCCTGCAGCTCACCCTCCAGTTGCTGGATCTTGCGGCTGCTGTTCTCCAGCGCCTTCTGCAGTCGTTGGTTTTCCGTGTCCAAGCCCTGACAGCTCACCTCCAGCCTCTCCGTCTTCTTGGAGGAGGCCCGGAGCAGCTCCAGGCTGCGTTTCAGCTGGCTCCGCTCGTTCTCCAGCTCCTGGTTCTCAAGCTCCAGCTGGGCCAACCTGGTGCCGGCAGAACGAAACGCCTCGTTGGCACGCCGCAGCTCCAGGTTCTCCTCCTCCAGCTGAGTGTTCTCCTTCTCCAGAGCTTCCAGCTGCAGCACCGTGCCCCGCAGGCCGTCCAGCTTCTTCTTCATTTGCCGTCCCTCGGCCTCCAGCTGGGCGTTTTCGTGCTCCAGGGCCTCCACCTTCTCGCAGGTGATCCCCAGGGCGGCCACACGCTTCTGCAGACCCTCGTTCTCCCGCGCCAGCCGCAGCGTCTCCAGCTCCAGCTCCTCTGCCCGCTCACCCTTCTCCTTGTACAGCTCCAAATCCTTGCGCAGTTGTTTGCGTTCAAACTCCATCTTGCTGAGCTTGCCGCTGGTCTCCTTGATGGACTCGTGAAGGACCCGGTTTTCTGTCTCCACGTCTCGGACCCGAGCCTCGGCGCTGATCTGGGAGCGCTGCCGCAGGGAGGTGATGGTAGCGTTAAGATGCTCATTCTCTTGCTCCAGTACTTTCATCTATGGCGTGAGGAATGAATACTTGCTAAATGACACGGGAAATGACACCCTGCCACTGCTGAAATCCAGCACCATAATTTCTCAAAAATTGCTCTGTCATTTAATTTTACTGTGATGTTGTTAAATGAGTCATTAATTCGGAAGGCAGAATGAATAACACGCCCACTGCAGAGCTATAAAGATAAACGCACACCCTCACCGGCTAGCCGCTTTTAGATAGATCACCCAGCTGTAATATTCCTCACCACCAGTACCCCTGACTGCTTGAATCAATTCCAAAATGGCTCCAGCAGTGAATTAACAGATGAGGTAATGCAAGATGCATTTTTAAAAACTGCCTTAGCTCACCTGCACTACAGAACCACTGAGGCCACTTTCTGCGAGATCTGTTTTTTTTTGAGGAGGGGCGATTATAGCACATAGACACCCTCGGCACATGTCCGGCATACACTGTCCTCAGCCCGGGAAACGGGTTTCGGGTACAAACGTGAGCTGTAATTACGACCGGATGAACCGTAAGCATCGGGGGAACCCAAAGACGCTCCTGCACCGCTTAACGAAGCGGCAGCGAATGCACCACAGCCATCCCCGGCGAGAAGGTGAGGGGGCGAGCTTTGGTCAACAGCCTCAAACCGGTCTCGGTGGGCGGGGGAGTGGCCTACCTGTCGCTCCGAGGTCTCCCGCAGGGTCTCCAGCGTCTTCTCCAGCTGGGCCTTCTCCTTCATCAGGTCGCCGCTGAGGCTCTCGGCGCTCTGCAGGCTCTGCTTTCCCACGAGCAGCTCACTTTCCAGCTGCTCCAGCTGCACCCGGTACCAAACAAAAGAGTTTGACGGCCCAAAATGTCACATGGGCCCTGCCCAACATTAAATATACCTACTTAATCATTTAACACACACCCAAGCAACAACCATGTAATTAACATCTTCAATTTCAATGTCCACTCTCCACCAGGAGGACAAGTTATCATTTAGATACCAAGTGCCATCGTAATAGGTTTGATGAACAACTGCCTTGTTTGTTTGTTTGACTGCAATCTTTAGTGGAATACAATGCTCATAAAGTCCATCTAACAGTCAGCCAGTTGTGTCTTAATCGGCTCCAAGGCTTCCTATCCCTCTGCATTCATTATTAACGAGACGGTCCACTCATGACACATTGCCTTTAGTGACTACGTTGTACAGTGAGTGACGCCCATCTACGGGGACATGGAATCAAGCTACCCTTTACACCACGGCAGCCCCGGTCACGCATGGCTTAGTCAGGCAGACAGCGGGAGCCAGGCTCTGCAGACGCAGCCCGGCTGCATCAATTAACGCTCATTTCTCTCCAGCTGATTAACGACGGCTGTGGAGGAGGAAGTTCTGTATCATTTGAGCGGCTCACTCATTATGTGTACTGCAACGGTAATTAGAGGCCGCCTGAAAGGATCTAATTTAACTCTGCAGCTGTTCCTGTATGCGTGTGTGCACGCGTGTGTGCGTGCGCACGCAAGCTGCTTGTTAGAGCAAGCAGGTTGAATCACAGTCACTCAAGTCTTCCTAAGCAGCTTTGCATTCTTCCAGCCAATTGTGGGACATCTGGGAAAAAGCTCAACTAATCTGAGCGAAACTCAAACTGATCTCAAAGCTGATGGAATGTACGGAGTCGTCCGTAAAGTCCTGCATTTGAAACCTGAGGATTTAGTCTTTCCTTTGTTTAGCGATCAAGACGTTTTATGGCTTTTGTTCAGGAAAAGCTTGCTATTATCTGGGGATTGGAAAGTCTCCCATATGCAAAAATAATTGCTTTAAAAAAAAAAAAGTACAGCTCAAGGATGTATTTGACTCCATCTGACTTGGAGGATCTGGTTCTTTACCACCTAATAAAAACGTAGCAGCACCAGCCCGGGCTTCTTCTCACCTTCTGGGTAAGCCTCTTGTTTTCTACCTGGGCCTTGAGGAGCCCTGGCCCACCATCCCCAGCCGGGTCCCTCGCCACCTTCAGCTCCTCCACGGTCTTCAGCAGGGCCTGATTCTCCTTCTCCAGCTTCAACAGTCGACTGGATGTCAGCTCATTCACTTCATGGCCCAGGGACTTTCGAGGCACTGCAGACAAGAGCAGGAGCCAACTATCAGAAGATGCCGGCTAAACACACGCCGCTACTACCAACCCGTCTGGATAACGGTGACAATTTATTTACGGAATCAGAGACCCAAAAATTGGAAACCTATTATGGATAAATTAGTCTGTGTCAACACTGTTCTGCAGGATGGCCATTTAAGACTTATTAGCTATGGGTGGCCCAAGATCGGCCTGAAAACAATTTTATTAAATTACTTGAATCAATCAAGCATAATTTAAAGTGGGGAGCTGCCCGCTTACCCTCCGAGATCTCTGGCGTCTTGGAGAGCTGCTCCAGCTCCCAGCCCAGGTGCAGGGACTCCTCCATGCTCTGCTTCTGGGCCATCTCCAGGTTGAGGTTCGCCTCCAGAAGCTCCTCGATGCGCTTCCTGTCCAAGTCCCGGTCCTGAGGATGCACATACATAAGCACTTTAGAAGATGACACCTTTCACTTGCAAGCCCCGCACCATCAACACAACCACTGATGATCTGAACTTCAACATGCTTCCACAATGCTTTGCCACCCCCCAGACGAACCCACACCATTTCCATATCGTGGATTTTGGCCTTGAGCTGCAGGTTCTCCTTCTCCAGCTCATGTAGCTTGTCGGAGCGAGCCCACGACCCCTCCAGCTGCTCCTCCAGCATACTCTTGGTCTCCAGCAGCACCTGGTTGTCTTCCTTGAGCTCCTGTGAATCCACAAGCCACACATGTCCTCTCTTATTCCCCTGAAACCCACTTTTCAAATTAAACAGACAGACAGAGACAGACAGACAGACCAACACAAACGGAACAGCATGAGAATGGGTGAGATCAGTCGTCTCCGTGACACAGGTACCTCCACCCTGGCCTTGTAGAACTCTATGTCATGCAGCCTCTCCTTATAGCGTCCCACTTCACTCTCCAGCTTGTCCACCCGTACCGCCTTCTCTCTCAGGGCGTCCAGCTCATCACGGTACGCCCTGGCAGAGCGGGCCTCTGTTAGCAACTGCATGTTCTGGAAGATGAACCCAAACAGGTGGAAAATTAAGCTGCTGAATGCGCTCTCTGTCTGGCGGGCTCTTCACAGAACCACGTGAGAAACGTGACGATGGCTCCTCAGGGCAATTTAGTGACAAGAGTGTGGTATCCATGACGATCTGCAGGGTCCCACCGCTCCGGAACTGCTGTACCTCCTGCTGGATCCTCTTCAGCTCCGCCTCCATGCCCTCCACCTCCTGCCTGGAGTCAATCAGCTGCTCGGTCTTCTCCTCTCTGCCAGTAAGGGACAGACGGACATTTCAGCAACGGACAGAGGGGCAGGTGGTTATGCAGCACGGGATGACGACATCTGGACAGGAGCGGACACTCATCACGCAGGCAGAATCAGTGATGTCCAAATGTAAATATAATCCGCCACAATGGGTAAGGTCTGGTACCTTTTCAAAATATTGCAGAGACCCACGGCCCAGTCAGCTTGTACTGCAGTCCAACTACTTTCCGGGGATTTTACATTAACTGAAATAAAATTGACCTGTATACAAATAAACTGTACTTAAAATATGGTGTGTGAACACTCCACCCATCTCGTACACCTTGATCTCCATGCTCACATACTCCCCCTCCACCTTCACGGACAGCCTGTACACACGCTGAGCAGTCTGTATAATGGACACCAACTTGGAATTTTCCAGAAAATCCAGTTCAAAAACAATGCAGAATCAATTGTACGCCACACAAAGAAGCAGCTTCACAGAGTCCAGATGTTCCAATTGACCTTCTCTTTCCATCCACGAGGACAAACAGGCAAGTAAAACCAATTCCGGATCGCCAAGCGCACACAACTCCCATCACTGACGGCAACACGCTTATTTAGCCACGATTCTTTAACCAAACCTCGGTGCTACAAGTACATCCTGCAGGGATTTCAGGCACAGAAACGGCAGGGAGAGCAGGAGAGCACACAGAATACTGTGTGCTCACACGTGTGAGAGAGATGCTATAGTAAGATAGCGATTAGCATGGCATACGAAAAGAAAGATTTAAAATCACATGGTGAACCCCTTCAAACATTTCTACTCGGTCAAAGAAAAACTCAGCGAGGGGGGCACCAATTGTTGCCTTGCCACTGATATTTGTATTTTTTTAAGCCCGGATACATCTACAATACCAAAGGGTTTCCCTTTTATTAACCAAGCGATCAAAAGAGGAAGCTGATTAAATCAGAGCACAGCTCACTGAAGCTGACTTGGTAGTATGCAAATCTCTAACTGTAAAGCTGGGCGGATGAAGCTCCAGGTTCCTCATATACTCCTGTTAACATGCATGAATATTAGCCTTCCCAGCTCCTCACTATATATGAGGGATTATTTATTGAACCGCAAGATGCTGCTGCCTCTCCGTTCCTGCGAGGTCTCACAGAAACCCACGCATGCTGAGATTCAAACGTATGCTAAGCAGTTCTTGGTGTCTGCTCAACAGGAAAGCCCTCGTTTGTACGAGTTGTGGCCCCCGGGGCACCAAACAACGAAGACGGCGGCATCGCTTGGAGCTCGCAGAGCCTGTTAACACGTGTCAGACTTGAGATGTGGGCTGAAAAAAAAAAACAGTGCTGGTAAAACCACAAGACCACCAGTAACATCAGCCAGCCCCTTCTAGGCTTACCATCTTGCTGCACAGAAAATGGCGGCGACCAGACGGCAAAATACAAATGAAGTCAGTTCGACTGCCTCGTGATCAAATAAAGAAAACCACAGGAGCCGAAACCTCTAGTAAAAGTCCAAAGCAATACGGAAAGACTCGGCAGGCCTGACATGAAAGCAATCCACAGGCCACAGCTGTCTGTGCAGTTTTAGGAGGAAGCACTAAGCGCCTGAGAACACATCTACCATGCTTCCATCTCCGCTCCATGAACCGCGGTGTGCCCCTGCCCGATAGAAGCTATCCACACTGAGCCTCAAAGCACCCTTTCAGTGCCTCAGTGAATGCCGTGGCATCCAGCGTTCCCGTTTCGGTGACGGTGGATGAGGGTCTGCAGGTGAAGGGAAGAGGGAAAAAGGAATAAGGAATGGGACGTACTGGCGGCCCTGTTCTACACTGCGGCACCAATGCTCCGCAAGCATGTGGCTTGGGTCACTGACTTCTGTTTATTGAATAAAATGACGTATTGATTGTCAAATAACCATAAAACCATCAAAAACCTCCGCTGTACAATACTGTGTAAATGCATAAAACTCTCAAGTGAAATTCAGTACATTCACGCCTGACCTCAAAGACCCAGAAGCTTCATCAAATTTGCCTCGAATCCCCCCTCCCTGTCCTCTTTGGTTCTGCCACCCCATTCCCTTTTTCCTTAAAGAGCGTTTCCCTAGAGCATTCCAAACTGGAGGGTGGCGGAGGGAAGCTGGAATATCAAGACTCCACTCCCCCCCTCCACGTCTGAGATTTACTGGGAAATAATGAGTCTAGCGGCTGGCTGGCTGATGCCTGCTCCGGGCTCAGACATCGTGCAGGGGTCCCATAAGTCTGACGACAGGCGGTCTACCTCATCTCCTGCTCCATCTGCAGCTGTTCCCAAAGATGCCGAGACCAATCGCTTCAAGCCCCCCCTGTCTAGAACGCGCGGCACCGTGAACCTAACAGGAGAAGCCAGCGGACAGGCAAGGCAAAGCTATACTGAACCCTAAGCCAGGGGACAGACAACAGGAGCTTATCGCCGCTTCTCTCGGCAGCCTGACTGGAGGTGACGTGCCAGCCGTGCAGCCCCCACCCCATCTGTAATCTTCAACAAACACCGGGCAAGCTTAACCCAACATCTAACAGGCTCTTTGGTTGAGCCGAGGGGTGGGGGGCAGATTTGTAATGGTTACCCCCTCATCTCAGTCACCGCTGACAGCAGCAAGAGGGCATCTCCCTTTCTGGTTGGAGGCATGAAGAAAAGCTTAAATGGGCTCTCAGTAAAAACAGGAACACTATGTAGGTCGACCCTTCACAAAGCCATCTCCTACCCTGGCCAAAACCCAGACACACGTTATCAGTGCTTAACCTTTATGTGTCTGATGGAGAAAGGCTCCCTGGCCAGGCTGTCCTCCATTCAGACACAGGTCAACCTCAGAATTCTGCCAACGCTCTTAAAAAAAAAAAAAAAAATATGACTCAGTTCTTCTAACAGCAAACATCTGTCAAACCTATAATCAGCAGTCACCAGACTCGTTCCAATCATTTATTTCACAACCCGATATTCCCACCCCCCCAAAAGTGCAACTGGTTTAATTATCCCAAATGCTTACAAACTAAGTTTTTTTTTTTTTTTGGATGAAAACTAAGACCAAGAACATCGTGAGATTCACAATACACAATATTTTTACCATGGAAAATATGGAAATCATTCAATCAAATCACCCATTTACTTCAATACAGTTATTTTCTGCTTGGAAGTAGGAGGGGTCACCAACATTTCTGAAAATGTTTGCCCCAGGGGTGCACAGGAATAGAACAAAGCCAGCTTTCTTCAAAAAGCCACTGGCATACTGCTGGTTCGCTAGACAGGAATGACCCGCGGACGTGTGGCTGAGCGCAGTCACAGTGCATCAACTGAATGTACACGTGAGTGGATGTCTGACTGGAGGAAGGCGGTCCTACGACACAGCGAGGGCCCTTACAGTTCTTGGCGGAGCCGCCTTATCTTGGCCTTGGCATCTGCCAACTCCACGGAGAGGTGCTGTCGGCTCTCAGTGCGACGCATGCTCGGCGAGCCATTGGGGGACTGGGCCCCTGCCTCCGGGGGGGAAGACCGGCCGCAGTCTCTCTCCTGGGTCAGCTCCACAATCGTCTGGAGGGACGAGCAAACCATTGAGTTCAGAAGGGCAAGACAGGTATTGTCAGGGAGCAGAAAGGGGCTAATGCTGGGGCCTTAAGCAAAGTACTACTATTACAGACCGTGTAACGGCATTGACTGAAATAACAGGATTCCACTAACGGGATAATGAGCTGCCGAGGCTGGATAACAGACCCTCGGCTCCGAAGCCAGGACAGACTCACATCTCATCTGCTCCCATCATTCAGGGATTTTTTGATTACAGATGTAGCCACCTTAAGGTCCTCTGTCCCTTTCAGGGAGGACCCAGGGCACCCACAGGTGGGACCTCAAGCACAATTAAGAAGTACCTTGGGTATGTATAATCAGAAGCTAAGATAGTAATTGAATTTCCTTTCTTCCTATTCATAATTCATTGCCCAGCAGAGCAAGTAGCATTTTAATGAGGGAGAGCCTGCCCTGGGGTCGATGGTGTCATCTCATCGCCAAACATGGAGAGGGGGGACCCTGTTTGGTATCATCAGGAATGCCTTTGCTAAGGGGTTCATTTCCGGCCTACTGTGCCACATGCTGCTGTCAGTCATTCCACACACACACACACACACACACACACACACACACACACACACCTTTCATTAACACGTCCCAAAACAGATGCAACTCTGGAGGTCTCAAGCAATTTCTTCAAAAACATTTTACCAGGAGGCCCTCTGCTCAGGTCCTGGAAGCTCGGAGGGTAACGTTCAAGGACAGGTTCTTTACCTCCAACTGCTCATCTCGCTCATCCACCAGGCGTCTCAGGTGGAAGACCATGTTCCTAGAAAGGGAGTCGAGGTCCTCGTGGGACACGTCCCCCGTCTCCACCCACTGCAGGTCGAACACGTTTTCCTGGTTGTGAGTCACCTACGTGCAGAAGTTCGGGGGTAACAAATTACAACCGGATCAGTGCTACCTGTTTGGAAGCTTCTCATACTGTTCAGGAGCAAAGACCAACAACAGAGAATGCAAATCAGGGGACGGGTAATAAAAATAACCCATTATATTACACGATCTGATACGACCTATCAAATGCTGCTTCATTAAATACCTCTTGAATGTGTGATGCTATGGCCGCCTTTGTGTCAAAATCTAAGGTCTGGATCTTCTCAATGTATTCCTCCTTCTTCTCACACTGCAACAAAAGGACAGCAGAGAGCTATTAGGGTCCACAACGGATACTGAGGTTTCGTTATCAAGGCAGCAGATCAGCCTTTTTCTTTTTTTAAAAAAAACAAAACCAAAAAAACCACACCGCTAGGTGCAGTCTCCACGAGAGTAAGCTTTGTCAATTATCATCGCGATGCTCACATAGTACAAGCCCCCTGCTGCTCTATTGGACTACGATAATCTGTGCTTTACTTTAGCTCAACGAGGGATCAGAGACAGTAGAGAGATGTACACAAGCACACATAAAGCTCACTGGCACACAAAAAAAAAACCCCTCGCAAAAGGTGCTCTTGGGGAACTGCGGAAGAGAGCGAGATGACGCTGAAGGAGAGAGGAAGAGCGAGGGAGAGGGCACCTGAACGGCACAGCCCAACAGCAGGAGCAGCAGCTTCTTCATCTCGTCCAGTGCTTGTTCTGTAAGCATAACACCTGCATTAACGCGCAGCTCAGGATTACGTTTACTCTGCATTGTCCCGCAGACAACGCAGCTCCTAGGGACACTTAAAATTAACCTTGCTTACACCTGTCTCGCAAAGGCTCCTACTCTTTTACCTTTGGCTCAGGCTCACAAGTTAGCCAGATCTTGCAAAGATGATTAACCGAAAAACAGTGACGAACACCCCACGCATGCATGGATGCAAAGCCAGCTCATATGGCTACCCTCGCAACTTTTTTCAGAAGCAGGAGATAAATGCGTGGGATATGATTAACCATGGCGGGAAAAACCCTGCAGTGTAAGCACACCCTGCTCACAACAGAGGGGCAGCCTGGTGTTCAGGGCCGCAGGCATCCACACACACGCTGTAATCAACCCGCCAGTCAGGATGTGTATAGAGAGACACCTTGCTGGCACCCTGTCGGACAGAAGCGTTACAGTCCACCTACAGAGCTTCAACGGATATAAACCAGGGAAGGCTGGGAGCACGGAAAAACAGACGAGTTACTTAAGGGAAAAAAAGCAAATGTGGCAGTTAACAGGCCTGATGGATGACGACGACAATGATGGACATTCTTAGGCAGCTGCCGAGCAGTTAAACTGTGGGTGCAAATCAATTCATCTAGAGGACCCGTCTGTGGATCGGCGAGCCGACGGTCTGGTCCTCAGCTTGGGTTTTAAGTCGGCTGACCAGACAGGGAGGGGTGCATGCTGGATCGGGGGACCCAAGATGCCAAACAGCGGCTTAAGGAGTTTAAGGGCTTACTTGCAAAAAGGACACGCCAGCACTCGCGCAGGGAAGACATGGCCCTAATGCGACTGGCAGATGTGTGCCCACAGCTGAGTCTGAGGGACAGTTAGAGGGAGAGGCTGGTTTGTATACGGGCGGTGGAACTCAAGGCCATGGCTCGCACCGCACTACAGCCGGCCTGGAAGTGCATCGTTGAAGTGTTGGCATGAGAAAAGCGTGGCTGAGAGTCATGGAGGGGGAAGTAAGCAAGGTTAGTGCACTACCAATGCCTCCCAGGGTATGCGGAATTAATTTCTTTTTCATTCTTAAGCTCACCAAATTACATTTATGAATTTGCAAACAGGATATCCACTTCAGAGGGGGAAAATTAAAGCCTAAAAAAAAAAAAAAAAAAAACTTTTAGCTAAACCAACAAATATTTAAGGGTATATTTTGGCCATGATTACAAACTAAGGTATTTTCTTTGGAAAAAGACAACACTGACCTAAATTTCAAACCTGTCTCCAAACCAGTAATCACCAGGCCCTAAACTGATGTAGCCCTTGTGTCCAACATACTGGACTTAGTTACTCTGAACGGTTTCCAGCTATCGACGCCTAGCCTGACCGATGACCTCCTGGTGGTCACATGACCCTTATAACTATGCCTCACTTTGTCTTGTTTGGGGAAAATGAGGAACACAGAGTGAAACATTCAGATCTGTATGTTAAAAACACATCTGTGGCTTGGACGTGGAAATACAAGCCGGAAAGCATAACAGGTAAACGTTACCTCCAGAACCACAAATCTTTAAACCACACTATACCCCATTAATGCCCATCAAATTTCTTTTACTAAATATTTTTAGTTCTGTACACCAAGAGACATTCTATCAAACAGGTCAGATTGTAACAAAAAAAAAAAAAAAACAAAAAAACCCATGACCGTGAGACCTTTCTATCGGCAGCAAGAACTTGACCGAGCCTGAATCTGAACAGTCATACATGACCGTACACATTATCGAGGCGGTTATCAAAGCCAAACCTCAAAATGGGCTGAAGCTCTGGCTTCCGCTCAGTGAAAACACCACACTGCACAGAATACTCCATGTAGACCAGCTCTTCAAATTTCATTTAAGGATGCATTTGCTATTTGTATTATTCTTGAGTGCTGTGGGCCAGCTAAACGTTGCATATTCAAACACATTCAACTGGAATAGAGATCAATTACTTTATAGCCTAACATAAAGTAAGATATTTTAAGGCAGCGAGGTTCTTCAGGGAAAACAGCTAATATGCTGTATGATCTCATTCGTGCTCCAAGCATTTGGACTTCAAGTCAGAATAAAGCAGTTCAGGAGTGACCCCGTTTCCGCTATAGGAAGAACTGGATTAAGATACATTATGTTGTAATGTCAGATTTACATTCAGTGGGGGGCATACTGGGGTACTGATTAAATATTACAACATATAAAACAACAATTACATGAACTCCTTGCCAAAAGAACACGCTCAACGGTTTAGTCATTACACGCTTAAATTCCCTTCCTATTGAGACCCAGCCACGACCTGCAGTTACTATACTTTCAAAAGCAGGGCAAGTTACCCAAAGAGACAACCTTGAGCGTGATTTCACAGTGTATTGGAACCGGTTAATACTGCCATTCAGGTCTGAATCGCGCAGAAGAGTGCAGGACACGCGCTACGACTAGACGGAAGAGAGAATATGAACACGGCCATGGAAATTCTCTCCCAGCGATCGCAGGGACTCGTCCTTGTGCGTCCGCGTACATAATGAAACCCTCGTGCAAAAGGCCAATAATGCACTCTGTAGAGGAACATGTCCAGGAGGGCTGAAGATAAGAAGTGTTGGCAAGATGAATAATTTAAGAGAGACTCACTGGAAGTGAACAAAGAACATGAGAGCGGCGGGGGGGGGGCCACAGAAAAATGGAGGCAAGAGATTAAAATACAGGATGGAAGCTGGAAATTTCCTGTAGATGGAGCCCAGCGAGTGGCCAAATCACAGTAGGCATGACAATGCGCTCCCATCCTGTCAGGAAACACGCGGTTCACACTGATGCTGGGTGAGCCACCCCCCACCTCCTCAAAGCCCACCCCCTTCCTGCTCATCCATTGTTCACAGGAAGAGGAAGCAGATCCTTCTGGAGTCACCAGCGTACTCAGCATGTGTCAGACAGACCTCTTGACATGAGCCCACTCGTTTGCTACGGCTTTGACGAACGGCCGCGGTTAAGTGTAGCTGACTGGGGAGGGGCCAACTACAAGGGCTTGCTGGCTCATCTCCCTTGAAAAAACCTTCCCTAATGTTTAAATCGACAAGAGTTTCAACATCCAGTATTGGGAAAACCAAACCAGACAACACAAAACGGCCATTTCATTCAAGTGGGATTCAACGGGATTTTATTCCTTATTACACCAACGCCTCGCACTACCATCACTGTACATTATGCTTCTTGTATACAAATTCATACACTGTACACATGTATTGTTGTCTGAAGTGATGCTCCACACCCACGGCAGTAACAAAAAATGACTTACTGACAGCTTTCACACTGGTGTCGGCCTGCCTGAGGGAAACGGCCTTCTGTAAACAGTAGTTATTGTTCAGCTTAAGCCTGCCGAGGCAGCTGTCGCTGTCTGAGCATCTGTGACATACACACATCGCACTTCTACACAAAAAGGGTCACGTTTCCACAAGACCGTGCTGAAGTGTACCATAGTCAGCGATGCTTTTATTACCTTAACTTTTTAAGAAGCGGGAATTTACAGAGAACCACATCGACGTTCATAATACCAGCAAGAAACGTTAGTTTGCTTTGTGCAAACAGCAAAAAAAAAAAAAAAAAAAACTAGGAACAATTAAGACACATGTGAAGACACCATGTCTTCACATTCACTGATTCAAGCGCTTTGTGACCGTGCTTCGTGTTAAAAACGCTATATAAATAAAATAAAACTGAATTGAATGTACATCAGTCAGCTGCTGATTGCACTGGAACAAACATTTAAACTCCAAAATGAAAGATTCCTTTCATAAATTTTTGCAGCAAAGATTTGGCCACTGTCTATGAAGCACTAACTACATCTTAATACAACACATACAAGCTGTGCCACTTGCCGGTTCATTTGATGCTTTGTTACTGCCCTGCACATCCCCTGGGTTCAAAGGTTAAACAAAAAGCAACACCGGGATTTGGATATGAGGGAAAAATTTCAAAGGTCATACATTAACTTAGTTATGAAATCTTTATTAGTTGAGATACCAGATGCTTAAAAAAAAGCCCCAAGCGGGCCGTATGAAGGAAGCAGCCCTTCCTGTGTGTTGTGAATAAAGTGGACTGGAGTGACCTACCAGTGAGAGGACTTCTACCCAGCACCAGGACGTTGGGAAGGGGCATCATGATCAACTGCTGCAACATCTCCTGAAAGAGAGATGGGGAACAGAAGCAGAGGAGTGTCAGGGATGAAGTTCATAGACAGCAGACCCCAGACATTATTGGGGGGGGTAAGAATATTACACCTCAATCCCAGGCAGACCACAGTGTTCAAAGCATTTCGGGCTTCATGAGATGATGTTGCTGCTGCTTTTGACACAATGCAGTAATTTTCTTCCATGTGCCTGTTTCAGGGGCTGAGGGATCACCCGCACCTCACATCCTCCTCTCCACGTGTGAGATCACTTCTACCCCAGCCTGTTGGCTTGTGACGATTTTTTAAACACAGTAGCTCGAAACAAAGTCTGCAATGCAATTCAATTCATGTCGGGTTCAGAGGCCATCGGCAGTGGCAACAAACACTAAGAGCCTGCCCTTAAGGGATGTAAAGGACGGAAAGCCGTGGAGGACACAAAGCATCACTGCATGAGGTCACCGTCACTGGGCCCAAGTCAGACTCTCGGCTGTCGGGTGACCATCCATGGTCTCATGCTTAATTGTAATGATTTTGCGGTTTAGCAAAGCAGCCAAAGATAAGAACCACGAGGAAAAAGTAATAGGTTCAAGCTGCACAGACTGCAACGGGAGTTTAATCCAGCAGTTTTACTAAGAATATTCCAAAGTATTTCTGGAATATCAAATCAACCTCTTAGCTAACAGCCACCATATCCATTGCTAAAGAAAATGTGAAAGTACAGAGTTCTGATGATTAAAAATATATAGCAGCTCAAGGTATCGATTCAGATAACGTTTAAAATGAGGCACTCTGTCTACCGAGGGGTATTCATACCCCACACGTCTCAACCAAATCACCGGACTGCTGCCGGCACGAGAGAGATCCTTCCATCACAGAATTAAAACCGTAAAAACACTGGGTATACAGTGCTGGCAGTCCAATGAGAGACGAGCCCTTCCAAAATTTCACCAAGCACCTCTCTGCCAAGGCGCCCACATTCACTGATTCAAGACGATGATGCAAACATGGACTCCAGCCAGAAACGGCAGGCCTGCTGGAGGTGCTCGTCCATAACTGCCATGAATTTCCTTAAAATGTCTGAACAAGATCCAAATGCCAACCCATATGCATGTTGTAACCGTCTTATCTAAAAGATCCGGTCCAAAACAAACGTAAAACAATGGCACTGGAACCAGAGGGCATGGAGAACATTATGATGATACATTCAATACAAGAGGAGGAAGAAGAGACTATATTGTCACAGGCAGACTTGTGGAACACATCACACGAGCCGGTCCACTGGGAGCCGGAGCGGCTCTCTACTCCTGGGATCGAGCTCCTGCAGGCCCAGCTGGGTGGCTTTCATGACTGCTAGTTTACCTCCCCCACCAACACACGCATAGACACTCGCACGCACGCACGCACGCACGCACGCACGCCAGGAGAAAGACTACCAAGGTTAAGGACTGGTAAGCAGGCTGGTTGCTGGCACCCCACCATACAGCCGTAGAGGTACCAGCAGAACATATGCACATGACTCATATTCCATCAATCTGATCCGGTTAACAGGAATGAATGAACACCACTGAAGTGTGTGGAGCCGCTGTGGAAAAAAGTCATAAATTAGCTAAATGAGGAGGGGCAATTAAACAGAAAGCTATTCAGTGCAAGCGGTTAAACCACCCAGAAAAACTCGGCGCGGCTCCGAGAGCGGCGGGACATCGGCAGCTTTGGTGTCAGGCCCAGGCCCTTCCTGCACTGACACGCCCATCTGGAGTGAGGCCGGCACCTTTCACCGCCGCCTTGTTCGGTATGTTTATGCAGCACGAGGCCAGCAAGCTCAAGAGCACGCAAACCCAAAATAGGGCTGATTTTATCCACAAAGCTAGACATGGGTGAGAGGCAGACTTAACGGCTATCAGACAAAGAGGTTTGGATTTTATCAGCTTATCATAGCAATTACATACTTTTGTGACATAGTGAGTGTTGTCAAGAGACTCTGGCAGATGGACGGTGCCCAGTGTTGCTGCAAATACAAAATAAACGATAATATAGCATTGTACCTTTTGACCACAGAGGTGAGGCTGCCTGTACGCACGATATTAGAACCCATGATGATCCGCCTGCGGGTGCTGGTAAACAAATCACACCATCTTGAGCAGATTAAGGTCACACAGGCTCTGTCGGATACCCATTTCTGCTCCCTTACTTCCTGGCTAAGAGGAGCCTCGTCTTCCCCTTCTGCAATGGAGACATTCTTCTCCTCAAAAGGCCCACCGCTGAATGCGCTCTAGCCACACATCCGCCCAAGGTATCCAAGGATAAACAGGCCCACGTTGTTGGACCCGCTGGGCCACCAGCCACCCATTTAGCTGGCATCCAGCAGGAGGGCGTCCCCAGCTGGAGGTGGTACCCTTAGAGGGGGTGGGACAAACAGCCACAGACGAGCCCAGCTGGGCAGTCAGGAACAGAATGCCAAGCCTCCGAGACTCAACGTAAACCTCTGAGCATCGAGTAAATAAAATAAAGGCCGTATACAGCATTCAACGTCACAGAGCAGTTTAGCTATTTTCATGCTGTAACAGATGAGATACTCCACTGTAGCTGGGTGCTGCCGAGTGCTAACACAGTTACTAAGGAAACCTACGGCCCCCCCAGTGAGTTTGAGAGGGCGGTGGGGGGGGTTTCCCAAATGCCCGCTGGGCATAATTAAACCTCTCCAACTACCGCCGTGGTCCCCAGTTAGCCTGTTCACATCACAACAGCCCGAGACGCATTACTAATGCGGCATGTTTACAAAGCAGGGCACGCGTGTACAGTCGACTGAGGCATCCCTACAGCCTATTTCCATGGCGGGGTGGGGACACACTATTTTGTGTGAACCTCTTTCTGCCATTCATTTTGATAAGAAGCCATACGGACAGCACAACGATGCCTGACTCAGCAAAGCAGTGAAAAAGTGCCCCAAACAAATTTGCGCCCCCACCAGGGGCGGTTTCCCCCACCTGTCACCCACAGGGCTTTCTTGCACTGTGGAGGCAGGCTTACTGAAGCACCGCCCATTAGTACCCCAAACTGCCCCCTCCCCAGCTCCCCCCGTTCCCAGTTCCCTCTTTCTACACTGGATTTATTCAAGCACTCGACAGCCAGGCCTGCTCCCCTACAACAGAAAGACTGATCGCTGAGAACGGCCTCTTGGCAATCACCACGACAACACACCCTTTCGTTTCTCGTCAGTAGAAACGATAAAACGGGAGCCTTCATACGTCTGTCTGGAGATGTGGGGGGGGGAGAGACCCATAAATCCTCCATGCCTTAGCACTGCTAAGCTTAAGTAGGCATTTATTTGGATTATAGCACCAATTATGGCACTTCCTGCACGCTCCTCCCGCGTCGCTTACATTCTCCACCCCCCCAAGCGGCTCAGCAGTGCTGCCAGCACAGCGGGGAGAGAGCGGCGGCTGATTAGGTCCCGGTAATAGCAGGGTGGGAGATTATTGCACGGGCCACATGCATAATGCATGGGTGAGCC
>JAACJT020000052.1:2333805-2352671 GCA_009936485.2 Gymnarchus niloticus
ACACACCCCCAACCCCCAATCATCCCGCCCTACACCGAACCACAGGCACTCTGAACAGGGGGGGGGGGGGGGGAGGGGGGTGGGGGGGGGGGGGGGGGGGGGGGGGGGGGCACACACATCTATTTACATCTATCAGCTACAGGGGGGCACCCTGGGCTGCCCATTTCAGTTCCCCTGGAAGCAAAGCCCACTGGCCTAAGAATAGTCTACTATTCTCATGACACAGTACAAATAAATATGGCCCGGTGACCTCTGAACAGCAACAGAATGACAACATTGTCTACTTGAAAGAGCAAAATTCCATTAAATCGAGTTGCCCTCTTTGAAAGGTTAACCCAGTGATGAGGAAGTAAACTGATTAACTGATTCTTCAGACAAAGCAAAGTGTACCACATGAGTACAGCTGGTTTGCAAGTAGATCTTAGGAGGTTTATGGCAGGACCAAGTGTCACGACTGGAAGCGCATCAGAAGATTAAAGCTCAAGAACGTCAACACACACTTCCATCGCCTCCAATCTTCATCTGCAGCATTTCGATATGCACGTCATGAATTCAGCCGCCTATGTCATGGAATAAAATGCATTTGTACAAATCGTTCCGTTGCCGTGTGAAGTAATATTATGAAGAACTACCAAAAATGTGTAACTTTATTTTTTTAAACACATATTGGCTAAATTAAGAATTTTGTGGACAATAACAGAGCTTTGCTCCACATGTATCATCTGCCTGAGCCCTTGGGCGGGTCACGGAGTCCGTTTTAAACTAGCAGAGCGCTGCCTGTAAATGGCAGGGTGACTCAGAGCACCATGAGCATCCGAAGACAGCAGCCTACCAACAAAGGCCAGCTGATTGAAGCACGCAGGCTGCAGGGACTCCAGCAGTCGGCCTTGACTGTCTTTTACAGCAGTCCTTATCTAGGCAAGAAGGTAACCGAAAAAAACCCAAGGTCGTCCAGACTCACACTACTGATGTTCTGCTAGCTTTGCGCTCCTACATGAGCTTATGGGGTAAAAACCAGCTGGTGCTTTTGTCCCAGCAAGGTACTGAATCTCTGCTGAGATACTGATGCTTTTCTCAAAGGTGACTGACAATTTCATCTACCTTCCCTGTTTGTTATACATCAGAACAACTCGGGTTAAATTACTGCTCAGTTGTACCATAGCAGGGCCCTCCAGGCAGTTAAACAGTCAACCCTCACCCTATGTCCCTTATTACTCTGCCAGATTACTGCAGCAATCCCACATCTCCTTACCACATTCTTATTAATAGGCAGCGTCCCCTACCGATAATGGCACCCACTGATATCTCCCTTGCCAGTGCCCAGCCCAGAAATATTAAGTGCCAGCTAAGCTCCCAGAGCTGAAGACATCATCAAGGACAACAGACGAGAACATCCATCCTAGCAGACTTAAGAGGCTTTGTTCCTCTCCCCCCCTTTTTCCAGCCTCTGGTGACTCAAGTGACTGAGGAAGCATAATGGTGGTGGGGGGGGGTTAATGACTGGTTCCCTCACACCCTCGGGACACTGACCTGCCGAAGGACCACAGACATCAGGCCCAAGTCCCCCCATCTACGACCATCCATTCGGCTCTTGTACCTTCATCAGCTCTACATATCAATATTAGACCATCAAGACTGGCTGTACTTTGGCCTAAGCCATTTTATTCTTCCCCACAAAACTACAAAGATGAGATTAGTCAGTCTTCAGCCTATTAGTTGTAAAATGCCATCGATTCAAAACCACTACTGACAGGAGGCAGGCTTGCAAACGTTTTACCGCCTCATTTTTAAGGCAGCATCACAACTATTCCTACATTAAACGAGGCTGAAGCACAGCTAACCAGAGCAGTTCTAAAAGCCTTAACAGCAACCTAGCTGCGATCAACTGGAAGGACAAAGGCTGACACCTGTCCATTAACTGGGGACGTTATCCCGAGAACACTGAGCCCTCGGCGTGGTCTCACACTTAAGAGCAAAACCACCTTAACTCTGCTGCAAAGTGCATGGAGCTAAATAAGAGAAAGGCTAATTAAGCTTTTATAAAGTGGGGAGAAAATCACTAGTCTCGGTACTCACGTCAGGCCTGAATAAATCAATAACACTTTCACAACAACACAAAATGGCTTCCATCAGGACAACTGCATGCTGAAACAATTTTTCCAGTGCAGAGGAACAATTGCAGAACGGCTTCTCCACAGGAGCAGAGGTCAAACTGCAGTCATTACAATCATTTCCTGTTTCCAATGGTCACATATAAAGGACATGTGATTAATGCCTTTGCCTCATCCGAGGAGAGAATTCAGTGCCACAGGCTTCGACACACATGTGGGAAAAGGCATGCGGGGCTTTAGGGAGAAGGACAGGAAACCTCACAGCCATGCCACAGTCCTAAAAACAAAGGGACCGACTCCCGTCACACGTGTGACACCGAAGCCGCTCGGTGCCTACAACACAGTCTCCGAGCCATTTCGGCGAAGACCAAGGCCCTGAGTGCCAGCATATGGACAACAGGCCATCTTTAGCTGTTCGGGGAACGGACAGCAGCAGATTCCGCCTGCTGGTCAGTGACCGAGAGTCACCAGTCACGTGTCCTTAGACAGCGTGGCCTGATAGCCAGTGGCAGGCACGCACACTCGTCTTATTGCTCACCTCACTTGGATACAAACATCCAGCATTTTCAACTTCCACAATGGCTACGTATGTGTGTTTATGACTGAAGAAACCCTGTGCAAAATCGTATCACGTACCATTTACCATATTATACAGTGGTTAGTAATATTGGAGACTCTTCAATTCTCTTAAAAAAAAAAAAAAAAAAAAAACCAACATACACAGTGACATTTTGAGTACCGTGACATTTAAAATGATGTGGCTTTAAAATTTAAGGCACCTGGATTTTGAGGCCAAATGGCCACATTTCACAAGGAGCCCATGACATTTTCTGAAAAACTTTGATGATCCGGGGGGGGGGGGTTTCAGCGCAGCATTTTTCAGTTTAGGGTTAATGTTTAGGGTCAGAACCCCACCCTAAAAAATGGCATCATTTACCGCGTGATCCAGACAGAAAAATATTTACAGGAAATGTTTAACTGCCCAGTGCTCCACAGGCCAGTGCTGAAATGGGTGTTAAATTCCTAGACCACAACTCTGAAAGACAGAAATTCTGTGCACTGAAGACACTTGACTAGAATAGTTTCTGAAGCATTTCCTGTCTGACAGGCCTGTGAGCAACCAGCTTGGACACTTCAAAAGACATTAAGCCTCCCCAAGGTGATGACCAGACTGGAGGAACTAAAGGCCTTTTCTCCACACAATAGGCAGCCGTACACTAAAAAAAATGTAACGTTATAAAAAAAAGATGTGTCACGGCTTTTCTGAAACGTTAGTACTGATTTTACATGGAAACCCAGCACATCGACACATTCCAGTGATCAGCTCCCTGTGAGACGAATCACAATCGGGATGCCTTGAGAACTGTCCACAATACTGGACCCCTTCACAAAACCACGTTCTGAGATTTGAACATGCTGGTCATAATCAGATAAGCTCTGTGCACAGACATAGGTGTGCTGTCTGGCATTCTGTGGGGGAATGTGAGGGGGATAAAAATCCACCAAGGTCACACACAGTGTCACAAATTTTGATGACCATGTCGTTGCAGCCTCTCAGCTCAGCCCAAGAGTCACCCGAGTACACTGGCGTTGCCCTAGCCCAGCTTTTTCTTAAACCCGAGTAAGAGCTCTCTGTGTTTGGGGCAGAAGCCCCGAGTGAGGATCTGAAGAGCCACTGTGGCCCCTCATCTCCACATATATCAAAGGCAGGAACCCAGAAAGACAGGCCTGCACTGCCAGATAACCAAACAAACCAAAGTAGACAGCAAACAAACACGTTATGCTATCTGTAAGGTAGCTGACGGTTGTTTATTCTGGCTGTGACCACATTTCTTCAAACACAACTGAAAAGTATGGCCTCCATAAGATAAGTCGGCTCTAACCAGCTGAAGAAAAGTTCTCTCCTCCCGCCAGCAAACGTTTCTCAGAGGAAATTCGATGCTCCCTCACTTGCTTCCTGCGACTCCTTCCTGGTCTCAGTGCAAAGTCAAGGCAGAGCCATAGTCTCCCCATGGAGAACCGGGGGGGCATTACTCTGGTACCAGCTGTGGGACAGATGTGCCGGCCTTCAGGGCTAAGGGTCAGGAGGGAGATCCCTGCAGGGTCTGTGCTATTCTGCACTTCATGTTGCACGCAAATGTCTTCACTAGGAGGCCTCATTTTTTCCCTTTTTTAAAAAGGCGGGGAGGTCTTATTTCTACAACCGACCGTAAAATCATCAGGCATGAGCTGGGGGGGGTGGGGGGGGGGTTAACAGCACCAATGACCGTGGTGCTGGCAGCTGTAGTAATGGACCCATCAGAATAAAGCAGACTTCATTTTATAAAAGCTCCACTGGAGTTTTCCCAAAGATCCCAATGAAAATGAGATCCAGCTGGCTCACTAAAATTACCCTGTGCCCAACAGTGAGTGCCACGTTAAAAAAAGGCTTCCTAATTACAAAAGTCCCAATTTCCTTCTACATACTGATGTTCTTACGAATGTGACCACCGTACTAATGTGTGTGTGCACGCTTCCACACTGCCGAAAAACCGAACCCCCTCAGAGCCCCCCCCCACCACCACCACCACCACCACCACCACCACACCCTACATAGGCAAATTCAAAACGCCCACCTGATAGTAGGACTTGATCTGGCGAATCAAAATGGACAGGTTCTGTATCCGCAGTGTGGGGTCATTGTTCACTTTCTTGTTGGTTCTTTGAATACTGGCTTTAGGGTTTCTGAGGGAAAACATGAAAAATATGATTAAAAAAAAAAAAAAAAGAGAAAACGACAGAGAACAACATGACCAACCGTCAATTTTTCACAAACCAAAAAAAACAGCTAAGTGACAGCTGCCAAAAAGGTCGCCTAAAGGGAATAACCTACCCTCAAACCAGAAGCAGAATCTGGGTTAAACAAAAATAGGTTTCAAATCCAGGTGTCACACTCAATGCTCGTTTCCCCACTGCGATTTCCAGTGATACATTTGGGCTGTAAACCCATTTCTGCGACCAGTTTCAAGACACCTCTACACAAGGCGTTGCCATGTCACTGCCGCTTTCCTGGGTTCCAAAAGATCGATTTCTTTTCTGGGTGATTGTAAAATCGCTGTTAGCATCTTACCAACTGAAATTGACCTGAATCAACCCAATTTTGCTTTTGTTCCTGGCTAAAGAGGTACAGGTTATTGACCGACTCACGGATAAAGAACTCAAACCTTCAATTCATGTGCGAGCAGCATAAAAACATGCAATCAAGTTCCCCAACAGACAGCCTGAAAATGCCCGCAGTGCAAATTACTGCACAGACGTGCACACTCCAAAGACGTGGCCGGCTGGTCTGTCTGTGCTAATCATCAATCCATCACCACGTGGTCTGAAAGAGGAACACACTGCTTCTTCCACACAGCAGCCCCAAGACAAATCGAAATTCTACACGTTTCCACACTACTGCAACTGTTACTAGTCGGGTCATAAACCTCACCGCGTAAAACAGACTGCACACAAATAGGCGAGGGTTAAACACACAAACTGGCCAATCGGATGTACAAACCCAGTCAAATTTTAAAAATACCCAAACTTAGGAGAGCTCACAGACTCAGTTAATAACCATGAGGGCCTATTAACCATTTAAAATGAGCTTAAAACCAAATCTGAGTTGGCAGGCTTCAAGCACCTTCTACGTGTGACATTTAATCTTCATTCAGATAGAATTCCGGGAGAACCAAACCATTTCCTGTTCAGTAGACATTCTTTTAAGGTCAGCCCCCTCCCCCCCAGTTGACCCAGCATTTTAATCAGACACAGACAACTTGTACTTCTCAAAACTACAGAGAGCCTCGCTTGCAACGATACCCTCTGAAGGCCACCGAAACATCATGTGTGAGGTCAGCACGAACGTCTGCATCTGGGCAGGCGGCACGAACCCTAAATGGAAGAGGCTTCGATAACGCCACGCAACTCAAGGGCTCCTTTCAAATTCAGTCTAAAGGAGGAGCATTAGCCAGTTAACACCTTCTTCTCACCCAGGGACACAAAAGGGTCAATGAGCTATTAAAACACCATTTCTGAGAATTCTTATGAATTACATCTGGTACTGATGACATACGGCCGGGTACATAATGCTACAGAATCCTCCAGAACCACAAAAAAAAAAAAAAAAATCGGTGCAGGACTGACACACGGCATCAGAAGTAACCTGGCAGAATTAGCTGATCTGCTATTGTAACCATAAGATTACAGGATTATATAAAGCACATTCATGCACGCGAATCTTTCACTATTACATGAACCTTCTGACCTTACTTCACATTGTCAAAGGGGTCTGAAGCTGCATCTGTCCAACAAACCATTATCAGCAAGTACAGCTCCACCAGTCTAAATCACAAACAAAGACATCATGTACCATGGCTCCATCTTGAAGCGATCCAAAATGATTCTTACTGGGGATGTTTTTGTCAACATTTTAACAAGTAAATAATTCTCATAGCAGAGATTTCCAGCAATGCAAAGGGTTACACAGTTCATCCATTAACACCTCGACAGACCTCACCAGCCAATTGGTTCCCCACACGCCACCGCCACTTCATTCTGGCAAATCAGGAGATGGGGGACGGGGGGTTTATTTGCACAGAGCGTATCGCATAGCAGTTGACGCCCCCTCCATGCCAAACAGAGCGCCTCAGGAGGAGCTCAGCGTGGGGCCGTCTTAGCCCCTTTAATTAGAAGGCAGGGTGGAAGATGTAATCCTGTAAAGCATAGCAGTGGTTAACAAGAATAAGGAGCTCTGCGTCTCAATTTAACGTCACAATGGAGGGAGAGAAATAGATCTGACGGCCATAGATGAGCGCGAACCATTAAGCACGCAGGTTAAATTAGCGCCATGAGGTCAGCGAGTGTTGACGCACACAGAGCAACCACACAGATCAAACCCTTCTGTGAAAGATGCAGAAACCGTTTATAAAAAGGCCTGCGTAACACAGAGCTAGGGGGGAGGGGCCTACTGCAGCCCGAGGGGCACTCTGGAGTAACCTACTTACGACAGCCTGCATTAGGCTCCACTGCAGCGTGTGAGCTGCGAGCCCACTCCCTGGCGGTAGGAAGTGTCCTATCATCAGACTGACGTGTGCCAGGCAGGAGAGGGCTGTGGAGGGACAGAAACCTAATGTAGACTCGCTCCCGGGGCTCGCTTCGTTTCCTTCGACTGAGGAAAAATCTCAACGTTCCATGACCTCGGTGGCAATTAAGGAACAGTCTGTCCTAAATGAGAGGTGATCGTTGGACAGCCAGCTGCCCCAGACACCCCTCTCGAAAGACCATCCCATCTAGGGTAGAACCAGCCTGCCCCCCCCCCCCCCCAGGAATCACGCCATTCAATAGCGCATTGGTCACCGCCAGTCTACACGACTCCCTCTGACAGCTGAGGCTCCTGAAGGACCCGCAGCAGACATTCGAGGCTCTCAAAGCGCATTTATGAGGAACAGACTGCAGCGTCACATACCTGATCAGAAGAATCCATTTCTTCTTAAAAGACAACGTCTCTAAAGCCGAGAGACACTTATTTTTTAAGCAAAAGGGAGGCAAAAAGCAGAAGGCAAGTCAGGGTTCATTTCCTTAGCAGGCTGTTTGAAATGAAAGTAGGCGAGAGATATGCAAGTAATGCACTGAGGAGAATCTGTTAAGAGCAACGACCTCAGTGTTTGACAGAGACACAGTGATGGGTGGGGGGTGGCCTTTATTCCTCCAATCTGTCTGTGGCCGACCTTCTAGATGAAAGGGTCCTATCAGAATGGGGAATTCGACAAGTATGCACAGGGATTTCAATAAGAATGCTAACTATGCCACACTTCAGCTTCTGCGGGGGGGGGGGGAGAAGGTGGTGCTGGTGGGCTGGATTGATGTGGATTCTGGACTTGCTCGGCAGGTTTGGAAGACAGTAGCAGCTCGCCTAGAGACAAGATATCTGAGCAGCTGGCTACCTGAGAGGAGCCCAGACTGGGGGTGGGTCTTTATTTCACAGCTGCAGCTTTCCAGCTAGTCTACAAAGCAACGAGCCTCATTAGACAGAGAGAGAGGTGAGGGAAAAATGTGAGACAGGTCCAGTGACAGTGAAAGACCAAAGGCCGTGGTTGCACACAGTCAGACGGGTGCATAACTCATCTGTGCTTCATTAACACAGCTGCGGAGCTGGTTAAGCTTGGCAATCACTCAATAAGGCAGAACACCACGACACACCCGGGACGTGTGGGGCAGGGACCCGCGCAAGAACGGGACAAAGTCATCCTGCAGAGGGGCTACGAGTCGAAACGGAAAACTCCACAGACGACACGAAAAACGTGCAGAGCGCCAGGCCTGGTACAATCCCGTATTCATGCATTTGCAGAACCTATGGGAGGTGACATATACAACTTAGGAACACAGCATAAACCCGGCAGTAAACGTAAACACCGGTGTCTCGCTGCTGGTACAACAGCATGTTTTTTTTATAGCGTGACCAAAACTGAGGCAGCAACAAAGAGAGAACCATTGACCGTTAGGCAGCGGTAGCCTTTGTTCTCAGCATCCAACGCTCCCCCGGAGCATATCCTCATACTCTGCTCAGCGCGCCCTCAGACTGGAATACGACTTGGTATTTGAGGCCGCCCTCAGCGTGAACAATGATACCCAAAAACCAATTAACAAGCTCTGACCTTCCCAGACGTCCAGAATGCTGCCAACATAGCGAAGTCTACTGGCCGGAGGTCTACCGACACAACCTCAGGGTCAAAGTTAATATCCGGCTACCACTACTCCTGAAAACGAAAGGTTCTGTCGGCCCGGTTTCTGTGTATTGTGCCGTACACGTAGAGATAATCATTCTGGCATATTCATGTAACAGATCTGGGTATACAGGTGACGTGTTAATGAGGCATCACCCCATGTGTTATTCCACTCCCCCACCTCAGTTTAGTTAACTCAATAAGACGTGCCTATCTGGTTCTCACCGATGCCTCCACAAGATGTTTATCCTGGTCCCTCAACAGCTAGCAATAAACAAGGGAAGGCCATCGCTCAAAAGCGGCTGCATGATCAAAATGTACCTTTTCAAAAACTCAAATGAGCATTCCTTGCCAAGTGTGCCACACACAGTGTCTTGTTCTCACTCGGCAAACAATACGACTGACAGCAAAGGTACAGCGTATAGCACTAAGATATAAGCAGGCATGCGTACCAACGTAGACATACAGCACAATTCAACATTTAGTCTTAATAGCTTGGGTAATTTGGGGGGGGGGGGGGGGGGTTCAGGCAGGGGCCCCAGACAATTCAAAGCAGCCGGGATATCGATTACAACGGCTGTCAATATTCGCGCTACCTCCTACCATAACCACATTTCACCAACGGGGTGAGCCGACAAAGCTAGTGGTGCCTCATTGAGCATGACTAATTTGCTTAACAAATTGCCAGGCGGTAAATCAGTTTCATTACGGGATTAATACACACTTCTTTGTCTGTTCAGCACGCAACCCCCACCGCAATGTTTTGGACGTGTGCATGCGGCAACGAGGCGGGTTCTGCAAGACCACTGCAGTGATCAAAGTGTGAAAAGCCAGACCGCGCAGGTCTCTCACAACCAGCAGGACTCCACACATGGGTGAACCCAAAGCCTCAACTGTCCGACCCAGATTTGGGGTGTGCCGGGACAAAGGCGTCCTTGACGATCACACCTGACAATGGGCGCTGTGTTGCTGGGCTGAACGCTAACTGGCGTGATTTACGCTGGAATGGCTGCACAGACCTGAGGCGACAGCTGGCTCAGGCTGTTCACTGGGGGCAGAGGGGGAGCAGGCTCACGGGGGCAATGGAAACCTAAGAGGCAAGCCAACTTGTTTGTCTAACAGTGCAGCAAAAAGGTTTGGTTCGACACGACCGTGGGAGAAATGCCGTTTCTTAGCAAAAAGAGCACTAAGAAGGTTCTGATGCTAGAAACCAAAGGACCATCATTCTCATTAAACGGAGAAACATCGTCAGTCCGGTTGCGAGACTGTTTTAGAGCCATTACATGATAAGGCTTGGCCTATTTTACAGAAAATTTTACACAGATTAAGGGCTTCAATAATCTGCATCACAGTGCCGTCAATGCATTCCAGTGTCACTGATGATACGGAGCTCAGCCATCATTCTGCTAAATCAGGTCTGATTCGAAGATAAACTGTTCGTTTAAATCGATTTAGGATACAGTTTTTGTATGAGGGTTGAGAGCATCTTGTCATAACCTTCACACAATGTACCAGCCACATAAATCTGACTAGTGACAACACTAAACAATCGTTTTAAATGCTCGACAAACACCAGCTCCTCGTTATATATAGGAGGCTTTCATGGCAAAACGGCTAGACGGTACTTGGGCCAAGCACTAGGAAATTATGGAATAATAGATAACGTTTGGCACAAATCGGCAGTACGGCGTCAACACTGGCGTTAATACACATAAATAACCCAAGAGCTCACACTGAAAACGAAGAGAGCCTGGCATGGCAAGAACGATCACACCCGAAAATTGGACATAACGAGACGGCTAATGTGTTTTAATGCATGCAAATGGTGAATAGCTGGAAAGCAGGGCGGTGGGCGCGATGGTGCGGAAACCTCGCCGCCGCCAGATCTTTCCTCTGCGGCAGCCCGACGCGGAAACACGGACTTCATGAGCCCCTCATCGCTCATTCAACAGTGACCTTGGCACCGTTCAGTGCCCCCACCGCGGGATCTCCAAGAAATCATCCAGCGCTCTATCACACGGCATTATACTTCAGAGAGAATGAAAACATCTCTACGTCTCATTCCTATTTTATGGCAGCATCGTTGGTCAGGAAAACCTTAACACCGGACGCAAATACCCCTCCACCCCCTTGCACGTTTATCTGCCATCTGAGACGCGCACAAAAACGAACGTCAGATCGCCCAGACCCGGCGGCCGTCGCAGATTCCTCCACGATCGCCGAAGGGGGGCGTGGAGGGGAGTCGCCCCGCAAGCCACCGGTGACACCCCGGTGTCCCAGGAATGAATAGGACGCAAGACGGCTATCGGTCTTTGAGCATCCGGACACAAGCCGATCCGTTCGGACGTTATAGCGATGGGGTGCTCCGACCATACGGGCACAGCGGCAGCACCTCCGCAGTCTGACAACTCGCTGTGCGTCTTCATGGTAATGCGCCGCGTATCCATTCATCCGAAGCTGACGATCTGGGTGAAGAACGGCGAGCGATGCGCAGTACTTACATCTGGAGCATGATCTCATTCAAATAGATGCCGTCCACTAATTCCACGTATTCTGAAAGTTTGGTCCTTTCTTTCCCAGAAAAGTGCCCAAATGTCCTCACCTAAGAACAAAGGGGGTTAGGTACCGCACACACAAACCTCCCGGCACGCTTAAAAGAATTTAGCTCATGTTTGGGCGAAAAAACGGCTTACCCAAGTGACCAGCGGGTTGAGCATAAATTGCTCCAGCAAAGGCGTGAAAACCTCGTTTTCCATCTCTGGTGGCTAAGCAGCTGAGTCCCAAAGACTGTGACGACCACCAAGGTTTTATTTCCCGTCGTTTATAAAAGACAAATAAATGATAATAGCCTCTATTTACAAGCTGATTGTGACGTTGATTGAATTAACGTGGACAATTCATTCCCGGCCAGACGAAAAGGTATCCGCCCGTTCGCGATATCCAGCCTCGACGAGCCAGTGTGAAATACAGCAGGCATGCCCGCATGAGCCATCATCGGAACCGGGCGGGCAAACCAACCCCTGGATCCTGCATTGTTAAAAAAAAAAAAAAAAAAAAAAGCTCGGCTTTCTAAACTGTACACGGCCACTGGCTGGATAACAGCGATGAAAAGAAGGGAGACGACAGGCAAAAAAAAAAAAAAAGAACAATTAAAAAACGACCAACTTCATGCTCAGGTCTTCAGGCACAGTGAAGGCTAAAACGTATGCAAAAAAAAAACAAAACGCATTTTTTCCAACGTTGACTAGTCCTTTTGGCTAAAAAAAGAGGAAATTATAATATGCGTATAAATAACATAGCCATTTAACTAAAAACACGGCTAAAATTCAGACAATTACGTAAATAAATCCCCATGCCGAGACCCACAGCTCCAGGCTCGATGGCTACAACGACGCGCCGCCCGCGCCCTGCTACAGAGTAACGGCCGCCGTCTCGCGACCGGCAAGAAAGCCGCGCGCCGGTACAGCCGAACCACCGCCCCTCCAGTTCGCCTCCGCTCTCCTCTGCAGCGGATCACTTCTGCCGTACGCTGATTTTTGCCCACAAAAAACCGGCGTGTATGCCTCCGCCAACCTTATATGGTTTGGCCGCGTTCTGGAAATAAGTAAGAAAATAGTGCGCAGTGGGAAAGTCTCGATTTATTAGATGCGCTTTGTAATATGTCGTTCGCTGTATTGTATTCTGTTGAAGACGGCGAGAACATGTGATTGCTTCTAAGGACTCAATCTCATGTATAACGACTTCCGTTTCACTATGAAAATACAGCTTCCTGTAACAGTAGCCGTATATGATATTTCATTACGAAATGAAACGTTTTAGCTCACTCCACCGTGTTAAAAATGTACCGTAAATTGCGCATTACAGGTTTCAATTGTCCTCTCTCGGTATGGCACGACCAACAGTTGTTTTGATATCCGCAAGACACAACAGTGACATCTGGTGATTATCATTTTTTACCAAGGATATGAACCGACTTGGCGGTGTGATTAAGCCAACGCAGTGTTTACTGACCCAACCGAAAAACGATTTACAAGACTTGGTGAACTAAATAAATTGTGAAAACAAATGGTAAATTACTCAAAATCTCTGCGTGTTTTGGATATTAGTGATGTTTTCGAATATTTTGTGAAATTAACGTTTGTAGGTGTGCTATTTAATTGTGTGCACGTATTCAATTAGTCTATTATGTATAAAACCGATCAACAGATCATTCACTACAACGCATGAACTTTAATCCACTTGCATAGACAGAGTACGTGTGAATAAATGATTACTTCATATACAGATTCAAAAGATAAACATTTCTTTTTTGTTCGTGGATTTGTCCAATGCTATTTACAACTTCGGTAACAAGTTTTCATAATACATCTTAGAAAATAATAATAAAAAAATAGGCCCAGATAAAAAATAACGCAAGCATGTTTCTAAAATCCTAATGTAATATTGAATGCAATTATCTGATAAGGTATGGATATGGTTATGATAAATGTTTTATAGGACGATGTACTTGGTATGTGATACAAGTATAGCGTTAAGAATATGGCAGTTAGACAACACCATTCCAAGACAAAGGGAAGGGAGAGAGGTCTGGACCAAAGATCAATGAGTTTCTTTGATATGCTCTTGTCAGAGAATCTCCGCTTCAGAATTGTGTCCTTAAGCATCTGTTTGTCTACACCCCAGCTAGCAGACACGATGCTACCCAGGGCAAACAGCGGGAACCTGGTACTCGTTTCATCAAGGATGATGTGCACAGTGATGCATGGGTCAAGGACTAAATTTAAATAGAATAGACACCAATCAAAGACAGCAAACAAGGCCCTTAGTAAGTCATTCTGGTGATTAAACCAGATGTTAACTACTTTACTCCCAATCAGTTGTTTTGAATCTGGTTAATGTCAGAAAAATGTCAAATGAAAAGCAGGCGGCGTTTCAACACTGATTACGTCTTAGCTTCATTCAGCTCAATTGTAAAGTCTGAGAGATTCGGCTCTTTGTAACGGCCGTGGTTTATACCAGTGAAAGGCTCCTGGGGTGTTTTGAATAATGCCAAAGCTGAGTCAATGTTTGAAATGTGGAAGCAAGCCATCCATGTGTTATACAGATGGGGGGGGTCTTCAGCTATTTCTTGGAGAATATAAACTCAGTCCTAATAAATGTATGCCCTCCTCCAAACACACCTGAAAAAAGGTGACGATAGTCATGCTTGTCTGATCCTCAGAAAACAGCGCGCAAACCGTTTTGTCTAGACGATGATGATTTTACAACGTAATGCGTTCTCTTACATATAAAAAACAAGGTGCATGAGCTACATAATACATTATACCACTGATAATTTTCAAAGTCTCTGTGTTTTGTGATTTTAAAGTGTGGCCTAATCTCAGTGATTGCATTACTTCTAAGGTGAGACCATTCACTGTGTTTCATCAACATTTCTGATAAGATGACTGGGTTTTTATAACTCAAATGTGAACCTCCCCACCCCCCGGCCTTCGTCTACTAGCGCCAAATTCCTGCCGCGGTACAATGTGCCTGGCTTTCAACAGCTGTAAACAGTTTGGCTCTGAATTCTCAAACCTCCTGTACCTTTAAGAAATGTGCTAGGATAGAGGTGGGGGATGGTAAAATTCCCAAGAGAGATTGGACTCCTTTCCCAATTACCTACTGCAGTTGATGTTTCGCCATTGAAACAAAATCACTCTGGACCCACATAGGTTAATAGTTCCATAGTGGTAAACTTTAAAGATAAAATTCCATTACTGCTGGTACAATGTGATCGTTCAATGGAGTCAGATTGCATCCTGAGCTTGCACTTATAAAACATTACACTGCTAATCAAAAAAACACAAGACATCTGACCCACATACAGTACAACCCCCTCCCATATGCTAGCAGAGTCAACATAAGAAATCAAACAGAAATGAGCAGACCGCTGCACTGCTTGAACAAGTGCCACTTTTGAATTATGCTGATTGACTAATCGTGTAAGTAGACAATGCTCTTCTCTAGATGACCGATACTATATTACAATATTACATCTTTGGACATAAATTTGAGCACGCCCCATAATTGATTCAATTCAATTTTATTTATGTGGCCCATTTAAGAAGGCGCATTGTCACAAAACACTTTATAGAACCCTTAGCCCAAAGTCTTGAGGTAACAGTGGCAATTAAAAACTCCCTTGAGAGAGGAAGAAACCTTGGGAGGGAAGTCTATAGACTCTGGAGGGCACTGGGCAGTACTGGACAGTACAAGTTCATATTACTTGGTGTGAGATAAATTGATCTGGTGGTTCTGTGTCTTTGGCTGCGCCAGGTTAATTGTAGCAAAACAGAAAGATCCAAAGCATTTTCATGGCAGGGGGAGAGGCCTAATTCCAGATCTTACAGGCCAGATTCCTCCACTTTTCCATGTGCAAATAGTGTTTGATTTACACTAGAAGCACTAGGCGGGGTGGCTAAAAACCATAATAATTTCTCTGAGAGGGTTACTGAAAGCTGAGGTTAGGGGAGAGCCAGCGCATACTGGGACCCTCAAGGAGTGGACTGGTACATCCCTGATTTGTAGCTTATCTGAGGTCTGGCGTGATTAATGCTTTCATCCATTTTCTCCTTGCTCTTCAAATGAAGCCTGACCTTAAAGAGAAGCGTGGGCCCCAGGTGAGAAAGCAGAGTGAACTGTTCAAACATCTGCAATTCTGTGGCTTAAGGTGGCACCTCTTCTGAGGATCCAAAACAAACTGAAATTCAAGGCCTTGGAGAAGAAACTTCAGGTTGCCGCACCCCCCCCCCCCGAGTTCTTTATGTTGCCAGGCAACCAGACTATACTGCTGGCACCTACTACATCCTTCAACGGTCTCGTTACCCTACAACCTCGAGTATTTTCCAATAGGTGAGATCATGCTTGCATGCATTTGTTCATTTGCAAATAAATAGTGCCATATTATAAGCAAAGCCTTGGCAGATAGTGAAGAATATAGATGTTCCTGGGTCGATAAAACAAAATGACGTGTTCACTCATAACTTGGATGAATCAATGTAGCATATCTATAAGTGATGATATGATTCTTTATTGTTAAACAAAAGCAATTTTCTTGGCACATGTGCTTGTCTGGTGTCTATGGTTCTTTTCTCTTTGGTTCTGTGACACTAAACTTTCAGGCATCTGATAATCTTTAAAAGATTGGACGTTTTTTGTATTTACCATAGTTTAGTGTGGAAAAAAATCCCTCTGTAGAGCCACCGCACATAAAAAGGATCAGTACAAAGTTGGGACATGCTGACAGTGCAGCGTAATACAGAGGTTACAAATATGTTTCTAAGTAACTTGTTAAATTATTCTGCTCTGTACAAATCCATGGCAACCCAGGAAACCTGATAATAGAGGCTGCTTTAAAATGTTGCTGCCCTTAATCTGTTACCATAACAACAGCACCCTGCCACACGCCAGCTCAATTTGAGGCAGGCAGACCCTTGCATAAACACAGCGGATTCGTGCGATAATCCGCTGTCATTAGCGATGATGTGCACTTCTGAAGTACAGCGGGCAGATCACTTTGACATAAAGTCCATAGTGCTTCCTGTGGCAATACCAGAATCTTCCTAATTTGGAAGCAATGCAGGGAACTGATCTGAGTACAAAATGCTGAAAGGAAGTCATATCAGGGCATTAAAATATTGTGTTTCCATCGCAATACATTTTTCAGTGGTTTTTTTAAATTCCCACTGTAATACGACCTTCCAACTGTAACTTTCAAAGATAAAATTCAGGCATCAGACGGTTAAAGTAGAAAACAAACTGGTCTCATTGATAAAAGTGTGTTGTCGCTAACAATTATTTCTTATCTTTGAACTTGTCAAGGCTTGTAGTTGGGGGGTGGGGGGTGGTGTTTCACTATGATCAGCCTTCACTTGGGCACACTGTACAGTTACAGAAACCCAAATAAATATAGTGGACCAATGAGGATGTACGATTGAGATGACCCTGACTGCAAACACCCCTCTGTAGCACACATGAGTGCTACCATCATTCTATATTCTGAAGGGCAGCGATTGCTCTTCCGTGTCTGCCCCCTTTGCGTTCACACCCCTAAATCTCCTTATTCATCTGCTGGGGCAAATGCAAGCAGATACCCAGAAGCAGTCCCCTCTCTTACTGTGTGTACAGCAGAGTCCCTTACTGAGACGATATGTGAAGCATGTGTGTGTGTGTGTGTGTGTGTGTCTAGCAGTGCTCCCTACCTCACATGACCCGGGTCCATGAGGCGTGGGCAACGGCAGGAATTCTCAGCAAAAACCGCATCAATAATGCAGTGGCCTGCCAGTCAAGGTTCCAGCACTGATCTCGTGGGATGCTTGTTCATGAAATGCAGAGGAGCATCTCTTTTGGAAACAGCATGACAGTTTAAATCTGAAGTTAAAGAAGCAGAAAAACAGCAACAATATGGTGAAATTGTTTTTCTTCTATGTGACCTATTTGTATTTATTACTTAGTCTTGTCACTTTAACAGGAATGACATACTTGTAAAGATCCAACTATATAGAAATGTGACGCTATACAGAATGCATTTTGTGAAATACTATTTAATGCATAGAAATACTACAGGCATCTCTCCTGGACACCATTCAACGTGGAAGCGGTGGATTCAAATGAGAAATTAGCAATGGGGCTGTAAAAAAGATCTTTGAGGATCAGAATGATGAACTGATTCGTAGATGATGGCCTTACGATAATTTGCTCTTTGGATACACTGTATATTGTTCTTACGTCTTTCGATGCGCTGTATAACGTTAGCATGCCCTAGGTGAGTCTTTTTTTTTTTTTTTTTCTTTCTCCTTGCCGAGGAGTTTTTGGTTCCTCTCCTCCATCGCGTTCTTGCCCTTTCCTTTTTCACTCTTGTTCAGTACCTGGGGCAACCGTGTTGTGAAAGCCACTATAAAAATAAACTGAACCGAATATTCAACAGGTCGAATTAGGGTGCCCGAGTGAAGTTGCAAAAAATGTGTTTTTTTTTATTTTAATATAATACAATCGAAAATGACGAGAAGTGTCTTTAAAAGTTGATGGGAAAATGCTAAAAAGGAGAAATAAACACACTATTCTATTCAACACAATGGACGGCCCATCCATCCGTTTTCCAAACAGCACTATCCTATTTAGAGACGTGGGGGTACTGGAGCGTATTCCAGGCAGCCGGGAAACAAGGTGGGGGAAAACCTGGTTGGGGTGCCAACCCATCGCAGAGCACAGTTACGCACACACTCACAACAGATGTACATCAGTAAAATTGTTAGGGCTCCCCCTTGTGTTCAGATCGGTGCAAACTGCAATTTGCTTCTCACAATGGATGCCAAACCTTAAGAATTTTTTGTATTTTTTAGGCATTTTACCATAAAATTTGTTTTCCTAAAAACTGAAATATTAATGTCAAATAACACTGAATTGACCATTAAAAATGGCAGTTTTTTTTTTTTTTTTTTACAACGTGCCTACCATTGGTGTGCTCTCCTTTGTTTCTTCTTGGGGTGGGTAGAGTGTAAAATTCAATGACTCCATCTAGTGAAGGTAAACAGGTGTCATAACTCAGTGTTAACCAAGGATAACATTTCAAGGGAAAATTCTTACATAGTACGCAGAGTGCGGATGTGGCCTTTCCGTATTAAAATATGACGTTTACTGAGTTTTGCATTCTCCTGGTTTCAGAAACACCAGGCTAGGCTTGGACCAGCTATTTTTTTGGAAGTGCACATATATGAAAAACACCTTGCTTTGCCACTAATCAAATGACCTGATAATACAGATTCTCATCTAGTGGAGCCAGTGAGGGATTCGGGGGCGGCGGCGGCGGCAGCGGCGGCAGCAGCACCACCACCACCACTACTAATACTGAGTACCTACAATCGCCCCAGCCTGATTTGTTGTTGTTGTTGTTGAGTCACGCAGTCGTGTCCGACTCTTGGCGACTCCATAGACCACAGCACGCCAGGCCGCCCTGTCCTCCACCGCCTCT
>JAACJT020000052.1:2355502-2370778 GCA_009936485.2 Gymnarchus niloticus
TTTGTCCATTCTGTAGGTCCTGCCAAAGGCAAAAGCTTCGAAGCCCTCTAGCCCCCCGGGGTGTACACAGGAGGGGCATGGCAATTGGATCTTCCTTGTGATATTTCCCCCCCCCCCCCCCCCAGTGATGATGGAGGCAGCAGCGGAGAACGTGTTGCAGCAGGACTTCTGCCACGCAGTCAAGCTGGGCGTGAAACACGGCCAGCAGATCATCCTGGCCATCCAGCAACTGGTCCGTGAGCTGCAGGTCACCAAGCGCACCCCCCCCAGGATCTTCACTGCTATCCCAGAGATGGTGGAGACAACACGACAGTAAGTAACCAGGTCCCTCCCTCCAGGCCTGTAAAGGTGCCCTTAATCATTTATCTCTCCTCCTAGGCTCGGAGCGTCGGTCCATTCTTATGTCAGCAGGGATATGACATCGCCTTACGCTATGCGTCGATAATAAAACGTGTGAATTCAGGTTGCCTTTAACGGAGGGTTTGTTAACACTTGGGGTGTTTCGTTTATCTTTTATACAATGAAATAAAAATGTTGGTGGGTGCTGAAGTAAAAGGACACTGCCTTCTCCTCAGGCTGGCCTCTGAGGGGATCTACGCAGTATTCACCGATTATTCCCACGACAAAGTAAGTATTGTAGATTGTGCCGTCCTGTGCTATGCTATACCATAGTCCAAATACCGGTATTAACAGCAACCCTGTTACGTCCTTAGATTTCCAGAGATGAAGCCATTAACAAAATACGCTTGGACACTGAGGAGCAGGTGAAAGGTATTTCCTCGCAAATGCTCATGCTCTGAGAAAAGTTTGGTTTCATATACTTTCTTAAGTGCATCTTTCAAACTGTTTATTTCCCCCCGCAGAAAAATACCCTAACGCAGAACCCTATGACGTCATTGAAGCCTTCAATACTGTTTCTAAGGAGATATTTCGCAATTTAATACTCACTGAATATAAAAGGTATGCCACTGGCTCGTGTCTTTATTCGCATCTTTTGCTTGTGTCCTTTTGAATCTGTATGCCGAAACCCTATTGGTGGGGTGGGTGTCAAAGCGTTGTATACCGTGCGGTGACGGAGGCAGACGTTTATCTTTGCGAATGTAGTAAAGGCTGTTCACGCTGTTCCGTTTCTGCAGGTGTGACGGGAGAGAGCTGACTGCTCTGAGGGGAATATCTTGTGAAGTGGACGTTTTCAAACCCCTTCACGGATCGGCTCTGTTTCAGCGAGGACAGACACAGGCAGGTCCTCCATAGATGACTTGTCTCTGCAGAAACCGATACTGGAATGTCACCTATCGTTTTTTAATGGACCACTGGCTGGTTAATTTCCATAATTTGTTTTCCCCCCTGTAGGTTCTTTGTACTGTGACGTTTGACTCTCTGGAATCAAGCATCAAAACTGACCTGATCACCATGGCGTTGAGGTATGCCTTTTTACGTAAAACTGTTAAGGTTCTACTGAGTTTGAGAATGCGTGTGTGTGTTTATGTGATATTTGTGATTCTTTTTGCCTTAAAAACAGTGGAGTCAAAGAGAAGAATTTCATGTTACACTATGAGGTGGGTTGGACTACAGACATCTTATCACGGTCAGTTCAGCTCACATACTGGAACTGTATACAAACAAATAACATGTATGAGAGTTCCAGACACCACCATAGTTATTCAGTATCAATTTCATTTACGTATGTTTGTTAAATAATACGGTGGAAATGGAGGGTGGCATAGAAGCTGTGGATTTCAGTATTACCTCTGGGGTTGAGGGTTCGAATTCCACTTCTGTGTGGGTTCTTTCTGTGGTGCCTGGGTTCCCTTTGGTTAGTCTGGTTTCCTCCCACGTTCCAAAGACATGCGGTTAGGCTGATCGGTGTCTCTAAATTGCTCATAGAGTATAATTACACGTGTGCCATTTAACTAGTGCCTGTTCCAGGCTGTTCTCTCTGGTATAGGCTGCAGGCCCCGCTTGTGATGCTGACTAGTAGTACCAGAATAATGTATGGATGGGTGTTAAGAAAACTGAAAGGTTTTTCCATATGTTTTGTTCCAGTTTCCACCGTACGCAACAAACGAGATCGGAAAGATGGGTGGAATGAACCGGAGAGAGCTCGGCCATGGTGACTTTCTGTCTGCACAACCGACTTCTTGTGTTTTGCATCATTTACTGCCTTCGCAACTTTCCGTTCTGCTCTGTCTGTTTCAGGAGCCTTGGCGGAAAAAGCCCTGAAACCTGTCATCCCTAAGGACTTTCCCTTCACCGTAAGGGTGACGTCCGAGGTGTTAGAGTCTAATGGTTAGTTTTGCTGTGTCTCATTTCCCTTACAGTATAATCGAGATTATTTTTCCGTTCTTTAAGTGGATGCCGCAGAATGAGGGCTGGCTGGAATTAACGTGCATTGCCAGTCCTTGATTAACCAACTTCCCACTGGTTATTTAATTGTTTCCCATTGGATATAAGCGGTGACAGTCATTGACAGTACACAACAGCCCCACCCACAGTAGGTTTTCACACCCTCCCCCATATACAAACATGTCTGTCACTTCTTCCAGGATCCTCGTCCATGGCCTCAGCCTGCGGTGGAAGCTTGGCTCTGATGGATGCAGGTAACTGCAGTGGGTCTCTGTCTTCAGGGGAATTGAAGTTGGAAACACAAGGTCATCTGTTTCCATTTGGAAAGATGCTGCTTTTTTCCCCCCAAGGATTTCAGTTAAGCCTGATTGTGGGGGAAACCGGGGCTCTCTGGGTTTTAGGTGTCCCGATTTCAGCCCCGGTTGCTGGTGTCGCCATTGGTCTCATCGGCAAAGCTAACCCAGAGAAACCATCAGAAATCCTGGACTACAGACTTCTGACCGATATTCTGGTACCGGATTCTGTCTGGAATGTCACATCACTTGCATGATCTTTCGGACATCGGACATTGTCTCCTGTTAGATACATGTACGACTTTTCAGTTAGATTATTGTTTCCATTTTTGTTTTGGCAGGGAATAGAAGATTACAATGGAGATATGGATTTTAAAATGGCCGGTACCAGCAAAGGCATTACTGCCTTACAGGTTGAAATAGCCTTACCACGTTTTTGTCTCTCTCTTTTTTCCTCTTACTGCTTCATGTTGCTCTGCTTAATGTTCCATACATTTTCACAGGCGGATGTGAAGATTCCTGGCTTGTCCCTGAAAATTGTTATGGAGGCTATTCAACAAGCCACAGGTATCCTTCGATGTTTTTGAACTCCACAGTACAAACTCTTAAAATTATGGCCAATAAAACAGAGAAATCCCACAGATCACCAGGTTTCATTGAGTTTTTTTTTGCCTTCTCTTCAGTGGCTAAGAGGGAGATATTGTCTATCATGCAGAAGACCATTGGCAAACCAAGATCGAGTCGTAAGGAGAACGGGCCAGTCGTTGGTAAGGCCGTAGCTGCTCTCATCCCCGCCGTTCATTTATGAATGTTCTTCAGCTGTGTCTGAATTCCTCCTTCGTTTTGTATCCATGAATCTTTTCTCTCTCGCCAAATGGCATCAGAGACTGTCCGTGTGCCACTCTCCAGGCGGGCACGGTTTACTGGCCCGGGGGGTTACAACCTGCGGAGGCTACAAGCAGAGACAGGTGAGTCCGGATTTTTCTTTGCCATGTAACCCCATTTCCTTATTGCTTCCCTTGTTCGTTTGGCGCAGTGTTTCTTGAACTTTGAGTTGGGTCGCCACCTGTCTGCTGTCATCGTGCTGATCATCTTCTCAGGTCCCAGCATCGGTACCAAGGCTGTTATTTAGGTTCTTGGATGAAAAAGTTAAACATCCCTCGAGGGGTTTTTGCTGTTTTTTGTTTTTTTTTTGTCTTGTTGAGATTTCGCAAATTCCTTTTTAACGCCCAAGCCCTGCCGAATGTCAGCGACCATCCCTCAGCGCCGACTCTCCGCAGGTGTGACGATCAGCCAGGTGGATGAGGAGACCTTCTCCGTTTTCGCCCCGACTCCCAGTGCTATGAGTGAAGCTCAGGAGTTCATCACGGAAGTCTGCAAGGATGACGTGAGTGAGCCATAAATAAGAATCCCTAAGCTTGCATCTCGCGTATTATTAACGTTACGAAGGCCGGTCCCTGTTGAGGCTTCTCATTAGCAAGCCTTCAACTGTATTTTACAAGAATAAATGATTGTAACGTGTTGCTTCGTTTTAACGTGCGTGACTTGTATGAACTTATGGTGCACGTGGTAATGTCTCGTCTTCACAGCAAGAACAGCAGTTGGAGTTTGGTGCTGTCTACACGGCAACTATCGTGGAAATAAGGTGGGCTTGTGGTGATGTGGTGTTTACTCATCTGTGTTTCAGTGGCCCGACTGAAAAGTTATATCGATAGATGACACTGAAGACATTGTAGATTAATATTTTTAAATGACCATATATATCATGAGAATGCATTTATAGCATTCGTTAAATTTGTTATATATAATCACGTCATTTTGATCCTTTTTAGAAATGATGTATAACTATTTATTATTTCAAAACTTGGTTTCATTTCTTTGCTTAAAATATTCAGCACGATCACTTCATATTTGATTAGTATCAAGTACGGTTGAAGAAATGCACCAATCTTTATACTAAACCCCACTGTCAACCCAACAGTCAGCATCATAACCCATGAATCAAAAACTAACAGCAGAAATGTCTCTCCCACTTTTCTCTCTCGCATAAGAGCTGTCAGTCACACAGATAACCACCAATCAGACCACTCCTCGGGGCAGTGACAGTGTGGTCCCAGTCCATAAATGAGGCATCGTGGGCCGGTTTTTTGATCTCCCGATGTCAGAGGCCTCCTTGCTCGGTTCAATTGACGTATGCCCTCTTTTTGACTGGGAAACCGAAACGGTTTAAACCGGCAGCCTTTGGGAGAGAACACTGCACCGCCTACTGCTAGGCTACTTTCTGTTCTCCGTCGCGATGTCTGTTTCCTTCACAAGCTTCACTGAACTGTTCTCCGGCCTTTCTTGATATAGACACGATAAGTCGTCCTATTCGGTCACAATACCATTATCGGTTATTTAAATTTTAGGATGATCGGTTTTCGCTCGGCAATTAAAGCTCCGTGCCCATCTATAACTCAGTTCATTAGGTCCTGTGTCAGGGCAGGATGTAGAAGACCTTGGTGGAGAGTTCACTGACTCCACTCTTTCTTCAGGGATATTGGGGTCATGGTTAAGCTGTACCCAAACATGACTGCTGTTTTGCTGCATAACTCTCAGCTGGACCACAAGAGGGTGAGTGTCTCTCAGCACCTGCACCGGAAGCCGTATGGTCCCTAGCTACCTTGAGGTGGTTGTCGGAATGTTCTTCCGCACGCCTGAAGGTCTCGGGGAGGAGCTGTGGAATTCACAGAAACTCAAAGTACATTGTTAATGCCGGGCATCTTGGCAAGAAAAATGACAAGCCAGCCGTTCAAACTGTTCATTTGACTGGTTTATATTTATTCACGTGGTAGTCAAATTTCAATCATTTTTAAATGATATTTTATCTATCAGGGTTACTCAGTTACTGTGTAATTAGCGTGACATATTGAATCTGCTCTGGGAATTTCTTTTCCAGATCAAACATCCCTCTGCTCTCGGACTGGAGGTTGGACAGCAGATTCAGGTTTGCAGTGCTGGCATTACTCATTTTTGGATGAGGTGGTCTCAGGCTAGGCAGACTGAAGTCAATAAGGAGATATCTGGAAGGATAGGACTGGCATTCTGACCCTTTCAGATTATTTGATTCTGCAAATTAGCGACCTCAGCTTGCCCTTCGGGTCTGTTTCTGTTTGAATCCAAACTTTGTTTGCACTGTCCTGGAAAATCATTTCAGATTTAAAAGTTTATTAAATCATATTACTATTCCTTAAACAAGATTTCAGCGGACGTTAACACTATAGATGGCACTTGTTCATTTGCGCCAGGCTGTGATGTTTTAATGGAGCATAGTGATGCAGATGACAAATTTGAAATTGATTTTTGCAAAGTATTTCAAATAGATTGTACTCAGTTTTCATTTGCATACTTTTGACTTTTTACGGAAGCCTTTTTTTTTTTTTTTTGACCCGTAATATTTTCTGCAGGTTAAATATTTCGGACGTGACCCAGCAGATGGAAGGGTGCGACTTTCGCGAAAAGTGCTTCAGTCTCCCGCTGGGGCGGTTGTCAGGAGTCTGAGTGAGAAGCACAGCATTTCCATGGGAACAAGCAACAACCATGCTACAGATTCCCCTTGACCCTTTGCTGGTTACTTTGTCTGTGAATATCGTGAACATCATGTATTATTCTTTGGTTGTCCCCTTTAGCCATATTTGTTTTCCTGTGTCTCTGTTAATATAAATGGAAAAACTGTTGAAATAGCTTGTTCTCTGGTTTTATATCGACTGTTTTGTAGAGCTGGACAAATGAAGACTGATTCTTCAAAATATGAAATATTTCTCCAAAGAACTGAGAAAAACAAAACAACTTGACTGAGTGTAGTGAAATACCAGTGTAAGATATTATTATTTTGCATTTGAAAATTAGGCGTTTCAAATGAATAAAAATGGGCTTTTAATTGTCATGGTTGAACGTGCCATCTTAACCCCATAAATAACAGCCATTTTGGTGAATTTTAAGATTTGTATAAATGCGCCAGTTAGGTTTGCTTGAACGGCTGCTAATGAACTTAATTTCAGATGACTGTAAGACCTTTATGATCGGCCCCATGTTGTCATCCCCCCGGTATTCGATCAACACTTTGCAACTTTAGGCTTCCGTAGCCCCTTAAAGGAAACCCCGCGGCGGACGCTGCTCTGATTGACGTAGGAAAAGAAAAGCTTCAAGATCGGATTACAAGATGGCGGACAGTGGTTTGTAGAGAGAAGTGGCAGAGGTACACATTGTTTTTGTGTTTATTACGCTGGTTTTCCTTTTGTTTTTCCTCAGCTGTTCGTCAGGCAAAAACACAGCTTTTATCGTAGCATGTCCTGGAGCTTGTTCCGAATTATCTCACGCGACCGAAACTAAGGAATCGGTTGTTTGGAACATGCAGGTAGAAACAAAGTTCAAAGCTCGTGGTTAAGAAATTTCAGGTAATTTAAAGATCGGGCATAGGAGCAGGGGAAACCATGTCGGATACTCGGCGGCGTGTGAAAGTGTACACGCTGAATGAAGACCGGCAGTGGGACGACAGAGGCACCGGGCACGTCTCCTTTGTCGAGCGGCTGAAGGGAATATCTCTGCTGGTCCGAGCGGAATCTGATGGTACGTCAAACTCTGCGCCTTCCTTAACTCATTTTCTCTTGCCTTCCTTGCGTGTTTTTTAAGACATCTCGCTTCTCTGATGGCTCCATCCCGCCACCGCTGCTCTCCGGTCGCCGCGTCGTCTTTAGGCCGCAGGTTCTCGCGCGGAGAGGAAAGACGCTGAATTATCGCTGTTTATCGGACGCTGTTTTTATTTTTGCTTCTCTTTCTTTGTTGTGTTGAACCTCTCGTGCTATTAAAACCAAGCCTTTAAAGCGGTCGGTTTCACCGCTGGCCACCGAACCAACTTATTTACGTGCTGAAAGTTCGCACGCCGCTCTCGCCTCCTCAAAGCTTCTCTCTTTCTGACATTAGCAGTTAAGTCAGGTTTGATCTCCCAGTGCCGTGCTCTTTCTTTCTTTCCCACTGCTTCCCAGTCGGTGCTAACAGCCATCTTGTTCACAGTAAAGTTGGCAGACTGCTCCGATTTTATATGCATGTAATTTTTAAAGGAGTGCTTCCCTCTCGAAAAGTAGTTTGGTCGTTAATGTTCCGCGAAGGTGAGCACCAGGTTGTGTGTGTGGTTGTGACTGCCGTTAGTTTTCAGTTCTAACTGGCGGTCGTGTGTCCTTTGTCCAGCTTATTAAAGGGAAAACTTTTCTCTGTGCAAGAAATGTCGTCTTCTGTTGCAGGTTCTTTGCTGTTGGACTCAAAGATTAGCCCGAACACGGCTTATCAGAAACAGCAAGTAAGTGTGTTTTCCTGGCGGTCGTAATTAAGGTCAGATGGGTTCTTTTAGTAGTGGCATGCTCATTTAATAAAGCTACCTTAGCCGTGAAGCCTGTACGCCTTAAAATGTCCTTTTGCAACCTTGTTTCAGTGCAGCACAATTTGTAAGTACACGTTTTCAAAGAGTAATTGTACCACACTGGACGGTTTGGTCGTTAAGAAGTAATTTAAGTGTGGAACAGGTCACGTTAGGTGGGTAGTTTTTTTTTTTTTTTTTTTGTTTTTCTCCTTTAAAAAATTGCACAGGACTAATCGGAATGGTAACCGGGCTGTTAATACGTATGTTCTTTATCCACTTTGTGTTGATGACCAGTTTTAATGATTATTGCATAAACTTCCGTTCACTTTTAAAAGGACACCTTGATTGTTTGGTCTGAAGCGGAGAACTATGACCTCGCTCTGAGCTTCCAGGAAAAGGCCGGCTGCGATGAAATCTGGGAAAAGATTTGCCAGGTAAAATGTCCAGTGTAATGATGTTCGTGATCAACTGGCCACAACATAAACAAATATCGAACGTGTCACCAGAATGAGAACTTTTAAAAAGTTGCTTGAACTCACAGGTGATGTATTTTATGGTTGTCAGCTCTTATTTGGTACGGCCTGTGTTGTGTAAGTTATGTATCTTGCTGCTTTAAAACATGATTTAGGGATTCACGGGACTCGTACCTAAAGTTCGTTTTGCCAGTATCGTTTCCTCGGAAGAGCCGCAGACGTGTTTACTAGGAGGAAGTAGTTGTCCTGTGCGTGTTTTGCATGCCCAGCTGCTATAGGAACTGTACTGAGACAAAGATGATTCAGCTATTGACATCAGTTTTCTTGTTGGCTCAGTCTTGTAGACATGGCACAGGGCCTCTATAGTGTTCTGTGCACACTTTTGGGTCCCCGATGTTTTCAGAATGAACAGAAATCAGGCAACCGATTGCGTTCACGTGACAAGCTGAATAACGTGTTTTGAAAAATTCTGTGCGCGTGTACATATTCCTACGGGGCAAATGGTAGCAAATATAAGAATTGCATTTGATATCCAGTGGTACAAGACAAGGTTTAAATGTCAGAGAGGTTTAGACCATTAAAAGTAGTAGGGATATTTTCTTTTTGTGTGTCAAATTCCTGTGAGTTCCGGGTATTAGTTTGTTGGTCTGGTTGGTTCCAGGCCAATGATGATACATTGTGTGTATCATACAATGGTGTGCAGTCTGCCTTTTTGCTACCATACTACATGTAGTCCTTGTGAAGTTTGTATCTTCAACCCCCTTGCTTGCTGTAAGGTGGTTTGTGTTGGCAAGCTTTCATATTTTAGAAAACTGCCTATGGCGTTGGCTGTGGGAGAGTCTTGGATACCTCTTTCTAAAAAAAGTTATGCACTGTTGTTATGGTGGTGGTGGTGACGAGAAGCAATTAGTAGAATCTTACCCCTCTAGTGAATGAGCTGGGGGTGTCCCTTAAGTAAGGCTCAGTCATACTTCTCCGTGCTCCGTCGTCGTCCCTGGACAGTCGTGCGTGCGCGCCTTTGTATCCGTACTACGTTTGTCGGTGTATGTGTACATTCGCGGTCGGTGTCGATATCCCACCAGACCAGTAGAGGGCACGTTATACTCGTGGAATGGAAACTCTCTGCCGAGTGTTTGGGCGATCTCTTGAGTTAGTACAACAGGATACGTCCTTGTGCTCCTTCTAAGACGAGCTGTAAATTTGCAGACACCTCCGCACCGGCTCATCGGTGGCGTTTAAGATGAATGCTCTCTTCATCTACTTCTTCGTCGGCATCTGACCTTTTAAATTTGCTGCCGTCTACTAGAAATTCCCAGTAGTGCGCTAATTTATTCCTTGCGCTTGTGTAGTCGACGTCAACCGACGTGCAAAATGTCCACTAAATACAAAATGTGGCCTGCGCACGGACACCTCTGACGACGAAATTTACGTGATGGCCGCTGTCCGTGGATTGTGATGGAGCACGGAAAAGTGAAGTATGAATCTACCTTTATTGCAGTGGTATTGCAGGGGGTGGGTGTCAAGATGTTTAAAAGTTTTAGTGAGTAATGAAGAGGCACTGTCTGTTTGGATTCTGTTTCGTGTATTCAGTAATTGATTCTTTGTCCATATGGCCCTTCTCTTTGAAAACTAAAATGTTGTAGTTCTTATTGATAATTCCTAGCTGTTCAAGGGTGGTATGTGACTCTTGGTTAAAAGCTCACTGCCACTTGGGAACATATGTAGTGTTAATTCAAAACTTTTTTTTTTGTAACAGGACCTTCAAACTGTGCCTCTTTGTGCGTCTTTGTGCAACTCAGGTGCAAGGAAAGGATCCTGCGCTGGAAATTACCCAAGACCCGATTGATGAGTCGGAGGAGGAGCGTTTCGAGGAGATGCCTGAGAGTAGCCATCTGGTGGACCTGCCACCCTGCGAGCTAGCCAAGCTGGAAGAGATCGCCGATCTCGTGACCTCTGTGCTGTCCTCACCCATCCGCCGGGAGAAGCTGGCCTTGGCGCTCATGAGCGAGGGCTACATCAAGAAGCTGCTGCAGCTCTTCCAGGTGTGTGAGGACCTGGACAACCGGGAGGGCCTGCACCACCTATACGAGATTGTGCGTGGCGTGCTGTTCCTCAACAAGGCGGCCCTCTTCGAGGTCATGTTCTCCGACGACTGTATCATGGACGTGGTGGGCTGTCTGGAGTATGACCCTGCACTTGTGCAACCCAAGAGGCATCGGGAGTTCCTTACCAAGACTGCCAAGTTCAAGGAGGTCATCCCCATCACGGACTCAGAGCTGCGGCAGAAGATCCATCAGACTTACCGGGTCCAGTACATCCAGGACATCATCCTGCCCACCCCATCTGTCTTTGAGGAGAACTTCCTTTCCACGCTCACCTCCTTCATCTTCTTTAACAAAGTAGAGATTGTCAGCATGCTGCAGGTGAGTTCAAGTCCAAGAGGAAGTTATGTGATACCGGTTTACCGGCGTTTCAAAGTGGGGAAGATGCCACCTGTGCAAATGAATGATCTCAGGTACCGCATCCTTTCATTTCCCTGCCACTGGCCTCGTTTCAGTTTCACCAACAATGGGTCTTCAGAAGTCATTGCTGTTCTTGAGCGAAATCAGATTGCTTGGTGCTAGAGTGTGCTTGGAACAAAACCAAAGGTTCTGGCAATGCCCCACCCTCCACCATTATTCAAAAAAGTATTTTTGTTGAGGTGACTTTGATACCTACCGTCTTGAGGACGGTGATTTACTATTGTATGGGGAGTTTTGACTTGCGGAATATGTCCACCTTAGTAAAGTGGGTTGCAGGTGCTCTCTGGCAGTAGATGCTTTTACCTACTCACATTTTATGTATAGATCTGTCTTTTTTTTTTTTTTTTTTTTTTTTGCGAGGGTGGATTTAGGTTCGTTTATACTTTTCAGTAAAAGCCTCCACTCATAGGGCCCCCTTTTTTATTTTTTTTTCCCTGCGCCAGTTATGTTGCAGTGGTTTTTAAAAAAGGCTGTACTTACAAGTCTTCATATAATGGATTGCTGAACTGTTGGCTGTTTTTGATAACGAATGAATTGATTTGTGATTTGTAGGTACACAGGTTCAGCATTTCATATGGACAGTTTTTCTCAGGACTTCAGTGCTGAGGTCTCAGTTTAAAATTTTATACTTGGCTAAACCCACACATGAAGTTGAAAATGTCTTTAAAGTGCCTTTCTTAGTGCTCTTTTGTGGTACATTTGAAGTTTCCCGAGAGCTGGTTGCAAAGGGTGGTGGAAATAATTATCTAAAGGCCAGTGAATGTGCCTGTGTATCATAATTTTTGGGGTTGGGCCATTAAGTTTTCACTTAACGCTTAAAGGGGGGGTGGCCATGATCGCATAATTTAGAGAGATGTACATTACAGTGCTTGTCAATTGATAGTAAAGGCATCTTGATGTTGAGATGAAGGTCCAGAATTTAAAATTTATTTTCATTAGCAGTTTTCTCTCCAATAATTGTGGACCTTTTGTCAAATCATTGAATGGCAGGAAGACGAGAAGTTCCTGACTGAAGTCTTTGCACAGCTAACAGATGAGGCCACTGAATACGGGAAAAGGAGAGAACTAGTAAGTGCATGGAAATTGAGTCGTAATCTTTTGAGAATGACGTAATTATCAAGAGACCCATTTTTACGTACATCGTGTTTTTGTGTTTATCATCATTTCCAGGTTAACTTCTTCAAAGAATTCTGTGCTTTTTCACAAACATTGCAACCTCAGAACAGGGATGCCTTCTTCAAGACCCTAGCGAATTTGGGGATCTTGCCTGCACTCGAAATAGTGATGGTGAGTCATCAGTGATGTGTTGAGCTTCTGTTGCACGTAAACAGGAAGGACCTAATTGACTGTCTTTCTGGATGGCTCAGTGGTGATGGTTTGTCGTGCAACTTTCGAGCCGGTACTCCCTTACCCTTGATCTAACACGTCCTCATCTAATTTACCTGATTCATCTCATCTTCAGAGCAGCTGCCGTAAGCTCCAGGATGAAATCTGTTGGATGTGAAGCTCTTACTCTGTCTGTGTGTGTGTTACAGGGTATGGATGATCTGCAGGTCAGGGCAGCAGCTACAGACATCTTCTCCTACCTGGTGGAGTTCAGCCCATCCATGGTGCGCGAGTTTGTCATGCAGGAACCCCAGCAGACGGACGACGTAAGTGACTTGTGGTAGTCATGCGATTCTGTTAACCTCCGCAAGCGGTGGGGAAGTTATCCGGTCAGTAGAAGGGCTGAGTTGTGTGTTGGTTTTGTGACACTTGATGCCCAGCAGGACGTGCTGCTGATAAACGTGGTGATCAAGCAGATGATCTGTGACACGGACCCTGAGCTGGGTGGTGCTGTGCAGTTGATGGGCCTGCTTCGCACCCTCATCGACCCAGAGAACATGCTGGCTCCTACTAACGTAAGCTGCCCTCCTGTCCTCCACCAGAACCCCACCGTCACGAGCCTCTATTTCCACACTTGATTTAATGTCCCATCCCCTGCTTTGGACAGAAAACCGAGAAGACGGAGTTCCTCAGTTTCTTTTACAAGTACTGCATGCATGTCCTCACTGCCCCTCTCCTGGCCAACACAGCGGAGAATGCGAAAGGTGAGGTCTCCCCACTTTCTAGTGACCTTTGCCACCCATCCTGGGTGTGTAGCAGAATGTGGTTTCAGTCTGAGTCATAATCCTCTTGTGTACGACTTTCTGCAAAGATGAAGCAGTTTTGACATTTGGTGTAGTGTCTGTGCGGTGGGAGTTGATATAAATTTAAATTGACAGATTGCTTGGAAGGATCTGCCAAGATCAATCCAGTTTGTCCTGGTAAGTGCACATTTTTGCTCACGTTCGTATCGCTTTCATCCTCGACGTGTGCAGTGCGGTGATGGTACCTCGTTCGCGTCTCTCGTCTCAGATAACTTCCAGACGGCACAGCTGCTGGCTCTGATACTGGAGCTCTTGACGTTCTGTGTGGAGCACCACACCTACCACATTAAGAACTATATCATGAACAAAGACCTCCTGCGCAGAGTCCTGGTGCTCATGAATTCCAAGCACACCTTCTTGGCGCTGTGTGAGTACAGCATTGATGTGATCTCTTGTTGTAAAACTTGTCGGTCGAGTTGTAGGCCCGGGGCGTGACGAGGTGCTCTTTCTCCGTACGCAGGTGCCCTCCGTTTCATGCGGAGGATAATAGGGCTGAAGGATGAGTTTTATAACCGCTACATTATCCGAGGCAACCTGTTTGAGCCAGTCGTCAATGCCTTGCTGGATAACGGCACGCGATACAACCTCCTGAATTCTGCCATCATCGAGCTTTTTGAGTTCATCAAAGTGGTTGGTTTCAGTGCCTTGTGTTATCACAATATTTCAAGGTAATTTTGATATGCCTCCTAACGCATATTCTCCTCCCTTAGGAGGATATTAAGTCCCTCACAGCTCACATTGTGGACAACTTCTACAAAGCACTTGAATCGATCGAATACGTCCAGACTTTCAAGGGACTGAAGACCAGATATGAACAAGAGAAAGACAGGCAGACTCAGAGACTCAGTAGGTTAGTGTGGTTTAAAAGTATTGCATCTGTCTGACCCTGGCCATATGGGGTATGTATATTAGCCTGATTTATGCAGACTAACTTCAGAGGCGGTGTAGGTTGTATCAAAGTCCAAAGTAGTAATGCTGAATTTCTGTGGTGGTAGTCATAGACTGGGATAGTATGAATTGGACAGTGGTCGGTCCTGAGGACTACTGTACTGTCCATACTGGTTGATGACCAGTTTAGAACTTTTTTGTACGGTGAGCAGTTTCAGACTAAGTGGACTTGTGAGTGCTTTAACATGGTCAGTTTTTTCTTTTAGCCAGGATGACCCCTATCTTTCCTGAAACAGGTATCGCCGGGACACTCGCTCTCTGGAGGACGATGAAGAAGCATGGTTAAATGAAGAGGAGGAAGATGATGGACAGACTTTGGTGGAAAAGGGCAAATCTGAAGAAGACTTTCCTGAGAGTTATGGAAAATATATGGAAGCAAAGAAAGGTAGTGTTTCATTGATAACTTTGCAGTGTGAGAGAAATAATCAAGAAGGGCCCTTCTAGGTTATATATGGGGGGGGGTTGAAAGGTGTGCTGAAGTAGACGTAGCTAGACCACAGTGATACTAGCGAACTCTACAGAACCGGGTTTGGTTTAGTGTAACTTGGGGATCACGACCTTGTGATTTCCTCTTGGATTCAGTTAGCCTATGTTTCTGTATCTGAGCACGTTATGACGAGTTGCCCTAAGCTTGCCTCTATTCCTCTTGCACGAGCAGCCAATGGGACCAATGGAAAGCCCACAGCTGCACCCTCCACCCCTGCAAGTCCCAACAGCACCTCTGCAAAGCCTGCTGCACTACCAGCCGCGGCCGTGACCAAGGTGAGTTTTCCAGTTCCGGTGGGATTGGAGCCAACTTGACCCATTTTGCTGTACTCCCTCTGGCGGAAAGAATTGGCAGGGCAAGTTCAAAGTGGCAGATGCACTGAAAGTGGTGTTTCACGTGCAGGCTGGGCTGGTCGGCCTTGTGGATTACCCGGATGATGATGAGGAAGAGGAGGAAGTGGAATCACCGCGCAAACGGCCCCGTCTAGGATCGTAAGGAGTAGCGAGGTGATCCCTCTGGAGCAAGTCTCACGGTGTCCGTGTTCCACAGCCCTCTGGACTGAGACCCCCCCCCCCCCCCCCCCCCCCCCCCCCCCCGCCCCCGCCTCCCCCCGCCCCCCTCCC
>JAACJT020000052.1:2380930-2399070 GCA_009936485.2 Gymnarchus niloticus
CCCAGCGTACTGCGGCACTCCAGCGTTCGGCTGAACGGGCCTCCTAAAGCCTTACCTGTGCATTTGTTTTCCATGAAGTCGGTGACCGGGATGACCCACTCGGGACTCCCCAGGTAGCCGGCGATGCTCTCCAAGACCCACTCGCTATCATCGGCCATGTTTTCCACACCTTCGTCGCGCCTTCGGAGAGTCAGGGAATTTTCACCCGGTAGTGTTTCTCTTTGCTCGGTCGTAAAGAAAGGACATAAAAAATTGTACGAAATCAGGCATTTGTCGTCAGGTGCGCGGCTCTCCGCACTCAGTCCCGCGGAAGGACCGAGATTGAGACGCACGCAGACGCGCACGACGCACAGCCGGACGGATCGACTCCTAATCAGTTGCCATGGTAACGCATTACGTCAGCCCGGCGCGTGCTGTCCAGAGATAGACGAGCGGGCATCTTAGCCTGCAAACGCATCAAAGATAATCCTGTTGGGCAAAGGAGGCTGTGTTACTTTTCACTTAATATGGAATGAGCCTTGGTTTTATTTACGGGGAAATGTTGTAGTGTTTGCAGTTATCCGAAAAAGGTCTGTCCTTTATAGTGAAAACTGAGCAGCACGGCGTGTAATTGTCAGCTGGCTTGTAGCTTCCATATTATACTTTGCAAATATCTTATCGCTAATAACTCCATGCTCATTAACAATTAGTAACGCTCTAGGGTAGATAAACTACTTGTAGACGCAGTGGAAAAATAAAAACAAATATTAAGTCGCACACAAACCTCCTATCCAGAGTGTTGTGCTCTGCGCTGCCTGGAATAAGGCGGCAGCTTCCATTTGCACTGACATTCAGTGATTAATGATTATCATGACCACTAGGTGGTTGAGGAGTATCTTTTGTTAATAGCGTAAGCGTACGGCTCCACGTAAGACGCAAGAGGTGGACGGTTGGAGGCGGCCGTGGTAATTGTTAGCAGACGAGTTGAAATAGTTGTAGTTTTTGCACTACAAGTGTTCACCCGGTCTTTGAATTAAGTCACAAACAAAGCACCATGTACTGGATAGGCAGCTGGAAAATAGATGGATGGCACGTACAGTATGCCAGTACATGCGTGAGCCTAGTCCAGTCTAACAGGGGAGCCCTGGCGGGGTGGTCAGGGTGATGTGAGGATTTAGCAGTCAGGTTAAGCTAACAGGTCAGTATGTCTGATCTGGCATGATGCATCTTCTCTGCGACAGTAAGTGAATGAGGTCAATGTTTCTGACACCACTGATTTCAACGGTGGGAAAAGGGACATTCTAAGCTGGCTGGCAATGAATTCGAACATTTCAAAATCCATTTTTCAAAATAAAACAGCAAACAGAATATATTCAGACTTTTTTTTTAATTAACAGTAAAAATTAAACTTGCCATGTCATTTCCTAAGCATTGAGGTTATACAATAAATATACATTCCTTTGCATTCTTAAACAAAAAGTCAAGCCATGCAAAAAAGAAGCATGCTGAAGTAGAGAAAATGTGATTTAAAAATAGTAATTCATCTATTATAAAGCAAATATAATGCATAGTAATAAATTAGATTCAAATCTGTGTAGCAAAACTCATATTTCGTACATAGCAAATCTTTCATTGTAACACCATCATTGTCCACTTGGTGGCACTATTGAAAAATAATGGAATGGTTGTCCTCAGCATTCGCTACTCAAACCGTAATTTTGCGGAAAAGTGTATGTTTAAATCACTAAAAACAACGTTTGCCTAAACATTTCATACACACAACCCCGGCATTCATCTATTACATTCTGTATACATTAAAATGAGCATATCGGGCAGGTAATTAGACCCAAAAAGATGTTGGCCAAAAGATAAATGTCATATGGTTGTACGGTAAGCCCATTCTTTGTGTAATTGTGTTACAAAACACCTGCCAGTTTGCCACATAACTAGGAGATTCAATAGAGCATTCTTTACAATTTTTTTATTTTTGAAACACCTGAATGTAGTTCTCATATTTAATAGATTTCGTTATATTAACTATACCCATCTCTTGAACTTTACACGTGACTGCTCTGATTTACGTGGTACAGTAGGTATGCCTGTATAAGTCCAAACGGCAAGACGCTTAGCTCTCCGTGTTTGCCGGATTCAGTACATATTTTTCACCTCTAGGTGGCAGTAACAAACCAAACTAGAAGATGCTCTATTGGACAACACCCATTCTGAAAGCGCTGCAGCCTGGTTTAATACTGCTCACAAACGTATTGTTTAAAGATGCTGTCTCCGTTGTGTCAAATAGGAAAAAAACATGACTGAGCTGTCGATAACATTCAGTTACCAGGAATGTCAGAATGCACTCTCAGTTGGTCATTTTACTTGCAGTTAAGACTTCTGCTAAACGCACAGGGACGCTGGTTAGGGGATACGATGGTTAGATGGCAGGGTTTCTTAAGCTTTTTAATCTGAGGACCCAAATAACAAACTTGGTGCCATGCTGGGACCTGCAAAAAATGATTACCACAATGATCTACAGCAGTCACACGCGACAACCCATCGCAGACACATTCGTGACCCAAAATTTAAGAAACATTGCTGTATGGGAATGTAGCTTTGCACACCTGTCTGCGTCTGCATGGCTGTTAGTCTATTAAGAATTTCTTACAGTTGACTAACGACTTTGGACCTGAATGAGTGTGCAAGCAACAACTGTGAATGCAATTTATGTCCTCCCGACCTTTGGTTTTTAAGAAAGCAATTTAGGCAGAAAAGCAAGGAACATCTGATTTCTAACAACACAAATATGTCACGCACATCTATGATTATATTTTCATTATTCTCACCATTTGAAAGAGTCCTTGGGACTGTTCTAAATACAGATAACAATACATTTACCTTTAGTTAAAAACACATGCATCAAAAATAAATTTTAAAGTATTATCATATATTGCCATTGTAGATCCATAATGTAGCAGCCTCAAAAGTACTGAAGAGGGCAAATCAGTCATATTATAAAAACATCAAATGACCTGGCAGGAGTAACATGTCAAACAGCAGAGTGACATCTAGTTAAACCAAACAAGTAAAGTGTCTTTAGCAGCGATTCATGCACGGGCAGCCCTCAGGCACATGTCTGATATTGGTCCTAGCCTCTGGCTACATGAATATGGAAGGGAAAAAAAAAAAAAAAAAATGACGCTCTCCCTATGGTTCACAATGCAAATCTGTGGCTGATCCATTTGATGAGCGGCCCTTTAGAAGTGGTGGAAAAGTATCTCTCGATCCGTACAAAATATACAAAAAGCAGCCTCAAAGTTACTGCACAGGAAGCAAGAATGCACAGTAAAAAAAAAAAAAAAAAAAAAAAAAAAAAAAAAAAAAAAAAAAAATTGCTCTGGTTGTCCTTCTTGCATACAAAAAAGATGCTTTTATTATGACATATGACAAATATCAATATGCAAACATGCAGCGTGGAATTTATGATCGTTGTTTGGGAAGGTTAAATCCTTAAAGATTATTTTTTAAAAAATGAAATCAAGAAAAAACATAAACTGAATTCATTGCTATGACAAATGCTACTGTAATCTTAGTGTATAAACCCCATTTGGAACTGAATGCAAAAGATGTCTTTAGGGAGATGGCAACCAATTTACTTTTAATAATGCACTAGACACACTAGTGAAACATGAATTACATAAATACTTCAGTCTAATTATCTGGATGAGGTTTTAAAAAGTTAAAAGTTTATTGTTGTGCCACTGCTCTATTTCTTTTTAAACGCGCGGTGAAATGTTATGCACGTCTTTGCAAATGAAATCAGTTTGTCCAGACATAAAACTAAGGCTGTTTAACTCACACGGTGGTGCAGAGAGAGGTGGGGAAGACACTGTGGTGTATGTACTGTTGTTTGGCATTTGAACAAAAGGTCAAACAGAAGTGATGTTAGGCCAGATTCAGGCCATGTTAATGTAGGAGGCTTGCTATTGTCATAAAAATGTCTGGCAAATACCCCTGTGATGCACCTGTAACCATCAATATTAAAATGGTTAGTAAGGCAAACGGTAAAGTAGCCTGTAAATAAACACCTGTACAAGCAATGAAAAGGTGGACCCAAACACAAAGCTATTCGGTGTAAACATCGTAATAGTATAAAGGGCTAATTACTAAGATATCGATTGTGCCTTTACAGCAGCATTTATTTGATCAGGTGTTTTTCAGCATCAAATCCACTCCCAGAGCCAAGCTCCCCCCCTCACTCATTTAGCGCCGACAAAAGATCGGTTTATAGGATGGCAAAGTGCTTCCAGCGTTTGTTTGATTGCTTCCAGCCTGAAATAATGAAAATCCATCTGCTCGATCTTCCCAGAGTGCCGTCAGTGCATCTCAGCCTGTCCTTCGCTTACTCTGAACCCGGTCTCCATGTTGAATCACAGCTGTTGAATTTGTTTAGTGAATTTTCAACTTAGGAAACGGAAGTATACCGTCTCAAATGCCCTTCTTTGGTTTGTCAAAGTTTTGCCTACTGAAGAGAACTCCACATTAATATTTAATTTTGTAATACTTCATTAAGGGCAAGGAAAACACCATAAATCCTCCTAATTTAAGCACCTCACAGAGCTATTAAAATAAATGAATCACGTCGGAAACTGGATTTTACAGAGTGGAGTTTGTAGGAAATTTCAAAATGGATTTCGTTTTCCAATCGCACCCATACAGAGCCCACTGGGCCTATGATCACAGAGAAGTATTGCCAGAATCCATAACCTCCATGACATCCATCGGGTCCTTGAGTGTCGCTGACTGGCTGGCTTTATGCTTGCCGCACTCAGGGATCTTGTTGGCCTGCAAGCTCTTGGTGTGGCGGGAGTACCAGTCCCTCTCAAAGGTAGCCTTCACCTGCTCCACGACCGTGCTGTTCCTGTCCTCCACACCCTCGGGCTGGCTGATCACCAACCCCACGCCGGCGTTGTACGCAAACTCATTCCCCACCCAGTCAAAGTTGCCTGAGGGACAAAGTCATACGTCTCTGCGCTCAAGCCATCGAGACGGAAAGCCAGTGACACATTCATTTTTATTCAGGCACAGACAGTACAGCTGTTAAGGACACAGCCTTCCATTTATAAGCTAATCAATTACTTTTTTACTCCGATCTTTATAGACCCGATAAAATGGCCAACATTTTTAAATCATTGTGCAAAAAATCCACCAACACACCGGGTACCTACCTATGTACACCGAGTTATCAGTCACCATGAACTTGTTGTGATTAAATCCATACGGAATGCCATCTTTCTGTTCTCTGGGACTAAAGAACTTCTGCACAAAAACATACACACATACAAATGGTTTTACTCAATAGCCACTCAGTGAGGATCCACTGAAAATAATCAGGAACTCGTCAAGACAGAGGCAGTAAACCGATTTTTGATGTCAGTCAAAGCCAACACACACCATATAATGGCATCAAACCCAAGGTAATTTATTATCCAGAGCAGCTAAGGCAGCTAAAGGCAAGCTACATGTTTTGATTGGTCTGGTTGAACGCCCACCCCCCAATTGGCAGAGCTGGTCCCACAAGTGCACAAAATCAGCTGCCGCCTTTGGTGAAACGGGCCAGCTGTGCTCACTCACCACCTCCAGGGTACAGTTGGCCAGTTCCATGCACAGTGTCTTCAGGGACCACACAAAGTTAAAAGTCAAGGGGTGCGTCTGCTTCCAGCAGCTGATCAGCAGACGCACCTTGATGCCTCTCAAGATCAAAGCTTCCCGAAGCATCTCGTCGATACGCGACCAGTATCTGGAGACGTGAGAGGGGAGCAAAATATTTACGGCAGTGAGGATGGGATGTGAACATAATTCCGGCTGACTGAGAAAAGGGACCTTTTATCTGTGCTGTGAAAATTGATAGATGTGTCCGTTTTCAATAAATAGACCATCAGAAAAATATGGACACTATTTATACATATTTATCCATTGTACCATAACGACGTATCCAACGCAAGGCTGCAGCAAGTCTACAGCCTGTACCGGGAAGTACAAGATGCCTGGCAGGGGGCGCTGTGGACAGGATGCCAGGCCCTTACAGGATGTGCGCACACGGGGAGAACGGGCATGCTCCAAACACACTAAGGGACATGCAGCCCTGTGTGACTCAACACAAATCATGAACGGGAGCAGGCGACAATGTGGAGCCATTTAGGAGTTTTTGTTTCGCCTTGCCCACCTTTCCTTGCCTGCCCACTTGTGCGGGCTCCTGTTGATGAGTGGCAGGTAGTCCGTAATGGATATGTAGATGAACCTCTTGGCATCCTGGATCACACGGAAAATGGCATCGATGTCTCTCGTCCGCTCTTTTGGGCAGAAAACATCTGGGGAGCTCTGTCATAACACCATCCAGCAGAAGGACAATGGAAACACAGCTTGCATCAGTCATCCAGCTTCAAGCCCCTGGAACAAGCGTTCCCTCCAACAACCTTGAGCACAACTCTACGGGACGCTGACTGGAATCTTTATTCTGCCAGTGGCCTTGCCACAAATCCATCTGCTCAAGGTTTCTCGAGGACCTTTTTGTTGTTTTTTTTCCAATTTTCTCTGCTAGCCCTTCATTGTACAGCAACTACAGTTCCAATGTTATTTATGTGTGCTGCGTACCATGAGAAACCAGCTGCTTAACCTTGAGCTGCCAAAACGTCATTTTTGGATGAGTGGGTTATGATGGGGGAACTGTACTGAAACACACTCTATTGTAAGCTGGTTTTTCATATAAGGTTGGTGTTGCTTTGACTCCACCCACCAACGCTGCTGCATCACTGGGGGCGGGGCGTGTCACATGGTTTAAGGACCTCCAATAGGACAACAGTGGTGAGAAATGTCTAAATCTAATTAGGTTGCATCACTTCAGGGCCAGATCCTGATGCATGCCTCGCAAATCACGTTGAGGCAATTAACTACCGTGCTATCCATATGTCTTTCGGTGCCTCCAATGTTACCACGGCAGCCCGTTTTAATTAAATTTCCATTTCACAGACACGTAGTTCAAAACGAATGCGACGACATGCTCAGTGGCATCCTCCAGCTGGTGCATCACTCGAGAGTAAATATATATCAGACAGCACGAGGCACATTGCATGATCTACACAGATACAAAATTTAGCTGCTAGAGAAACATCTACTTAACATCAATAAAAGATGCTGCCTGAGTGAAGAATTAAAGAAATGCAGAATTTTGCATTGTGACACAAAAGCAGCACATCATACAATAGCTGCTCTCAGATCAGTTCCCTGCTCACCCTTGTTCTGCAAGCGAGCATGTAATTGAATTTATTAAAGGCAAGAAGCACCACGATGCATGACCTCAGGTGCTGAAGAAAGCGCCGTCAACTCCCGAAGGCACTCCGGTGCTTGGTCTAATCTAGGGAGGACTCAATACTACGTTTTCATCTCCAACACCACAAACGCGATATTTCTCAATGCCAATCTTATAGTCTTCTCGTTTCAATTTCGTTGTGTATCGAGATGGTTTGTTTGGCCTGTTTTGGCCACTGTATTTCTATTGTTTTTCGTACTGTTTATAAAGTAGACCATTTAATTTCCACTATACAGTGTTCGTTCCTTCTGTTCATCATAGTACGTCTCACAGCTAATTTTTGTAAGCCACACGTACCACAGCCATCTAAAGAAACGCTCACGCTGTGAAGCTGATACTCGAATCCCTTAAAAGAATTATTACAAATGGAAATCTTGGTCTGGCAATGTGAAGCATGCCCATGTATCTTATCAGATTATAACTACGTTTTTCCAATAACCAATCCGGTGTTTTTGGTCTGTACCATGAGGACCTACACTGGATACCCGACCCTAGTCTAAACCACCAAAAAAAAAAAGCGTCTCTCAACAGACCTTCAAGTAGAGGAGGGTACTAAAACTTGTTTGCTGGGACACCCCTTCAGACCGGGCGATGACAGACACTTACGGACACGTAGGCCTCAGCCTTGGTGCGGTTGAGCAGCAGCGAGAGGGCCTTCTCCTTGTTGTACAGAGCGGTCAGCCTCTTGGACCAGATAGACGGAACATAGTCCTTGTACTGCAGCTGCCAATAGAGGCTGAACACCCTGTGCAGATCGAGCACCAGGCAGCTGCAGTTGTAAATGATGACCCCAAGCTCTTTCATCTGTAGATCCCAAAAAAAGATACGGCATTGGTAGCGAGGAATCCCGCGTGTGGAGGTACGTTAACCACCAGGGTCACGACGTGATCAAAGTCCGTGGATCAAGCACTTGTTCTAGACTAAGCCGGGCCGTGGAGATCGATGTGGTCAGCCCAGAGCATGCTGTGAATTTAAATGAGCTAACAGTTCATGGGCTTGGCATCGGGAACCAGAGAATCCACGGAGACACCAAATCTCGTTAGCGGGCACACACTGAGATGATGGACATGTGACTAGTTTCAGCAAATCATATGACCTTAAATATCCCTCTCCCTAGAAATGTTGTGCCTCAGAGATAACCGGGACTAAGTGTACTCATTCCATGGTTCACTGTCCACATTATAGGAAAATTAGTCTGCTATAATTGGATTCGATTTCACATTTTTCGTCTTTACCAGGAAGTCCTGGCCAGCATCACGTGAATGGGACGATACAGATATGGATGGCGCTGCACCCAATCAAAGGCCAGGATCCTCAGATAAAGCAGAAGTCTGAAGACAGTGTCCCACTGCCTCCTTTAAGGAAGCCTCTGTGTAGCTTGTGCCGTGAGCTCAGAGGCACAGGGCGTCCCCAGAGAGAGGCTGGAGTGACCCAGGGAGCGCACCTCTCGTTCAACCTCTGTCGACGTCACCCTCCTATCAGTCTGACCCTCGGCCCAGGAAAACTGAAAAGCTGCAAACTGCCTCAAAAAGGGAGATCGGGTTAACTTAGATTTAGTTCACTTTAAAAGAGGCGCCTATCAGATGGATCACTAGAGATGCTATATGCTTGATATAGACATTTCAGGGAGGGAGAGAGAGAGAGAGAGAGAGATCGCAGCTTTCAAGCTGATTAAATTGCATGGAGAAAGACGGATGGAACAATGGGGGCCACTTTCAAGAGTCTGCTTCTCTGGCTATCTCTCCCCCCGTTCCTGCCTCCGCCCCTCATCTCCACTTTGTCACCGTCGCTCGCTCCTCTCATCTTCCTTCACAGCTCTGGTGAACGTCCCGCTCACTTAAATCACAGCGTGTCCAGGCGGAGCCCGGGGAACTAATACATTTCTCTGGCCACGGTGTTGAGCGGGCTCTGTGAAATGTAACACGAGGACGGCCACGTATCGCGTGTCTCCGACCGAGCTGATGCTGGCCGCCTCTCATCTGTCGGGCGTGAAACAGTTGTCAAAACATCCCAGAGAGCTCCGGCGCTGGACGGCTGGAATCGAACACGCAGTAATGAAGCTGGTGCCAGCTGGTGCACATCTTCAAACACATCAGCCCATCCATTTTCCCCTGTGGCGTTTGACACCTGGCAGAACATCTTACCCTCACGAGTCTGTTAGTGCTCCCATCAGACACCAGTCAAGGCTTTGGACCTAGCTGCTCACAGTTAGAGGGTTGCTGTAATCCCCAAAACTCCCACTGAAGTGGGAGGTGCTACATCTTCCTTGAATTTCACCCATCCAACCGCTAATCCAGGACAGAGTCACGGGGGGGCCCGAAGCCTATCCTAGGAACCACAGGGCACAAGGCTGGGGTACACCCTGGATGGGACTATCTCTGAAGCACTAAAGCAAAAAATCCCAGCAAATGGTCATACAGCCGTGAGCGACTGTGGATTAAAAGTGTCCATTAGAAAACCTGATAAAATAAAAGAGCTATAAATCACATGCATAAAACAAAAAGGAGTCCTCATCATGTGACGCCAGTGCTCCCGATGGGCCAGACGAGGCTCCGCTTGACGCCACGCAAGCTGCCTCCGGGCCATGACCGACGTGGCCAAGACAGCTCAAACCGAGCCAAATTAAAGTGTGAGAAAGCCAAGGTCACCCAGGCACTGGGACGTAACGCTCCCTGACACGCAGCTCGGGTCAGCACCCTGGAACACGGAGGCGAAGGGCGCTCGGCTAGACGGGAGCCGTGCTTCACCCCGACAGACGAGCATTTCCCGGGCTGCGTTTCACCAGAACTGGCCTTGGGACGAGACTTATTAACGTCGGCAGGGTGCAACGAGGCGGCGGGTGTGACCGTGGTCCTCAAGTACCTTGGACAGCGAGCGCCAGTCCATGCTGGCACTGCCGACGTACATGTGCTGTCGGTCGACGACCCAGAAGGAGGAGTGGAAGTGGCCCTTGGTGAGAGTGGCCATGTTTAGGTAGCGTACCTCTGCACCTGGACATGGAGGGACAGGGAAGACACTGGGACAAAACAACCTTGCACATACTGCAGTTTTCCCATAATGTACCAGGTGAACAAATGCACACAAAGAATATTAATTTTAAACGTTCCCATTGTACTTGATGCTAATTTGTCTTGTATATAATTAAACTGGCACCGGATTAATGTGTTTTTTTCTGCCCCAAAGAAAATTTATTCTGGACATTTTATGACTTGATTATTCTTTCATTATATTACGTATAAAGGACCATATTTTGGCTTTTTCCATACTGTCAAATGTAAAAAAAAAAAACAGCACTGAATTTTCTCTTAAAACCATGTGGCGGAATTTCAGATCATCTGCAGTATTTTCAATTAACATATCGATGTTACGCAACATTGGAGCGCCAAGCCTTTACAATTTAAACTTTAAAGACTGAAAGGTTGAAAGACTGGCTCAGGCCTCTCGTTTTCATGCCATTTACCCAAGCTCAGCGTCTTTGATTAGGAGCCTTGGATATCAGTGGTTTCCAAATGGCAGCCCTGCCGTGAAATCCAAGCGTGGTGAAACTCGTCAAGTTTTTCCTGAGACCGGCTCAGTTCTGTGGCAATTTTTCAGGCTGAGTTTTTATGGAATTGCTGATGCAGTTTGGCATACGCTGTCATGGCTTTTGAAAGGCATTAAATCATTTCACAGTATTTGTAACTGATGCACCTGCAATTTGGGTACCGACTCTTTGGAGCGCTGATAATTGCGTCATATCACCAAAGTACCGATGGTTAGATCTCTCACCGCTGACACATCGCTGAGTGCTATTCACCCCATGACTCACCACAGTATTCCAGCACCTAATTGTGACTTCATTGTTTCAAAGCCCTTTTTTCATGTTGCGATTCTGTTATTTCGTCCATCACCTGCACATTTTAGCACAAGGGATTGTGGGAAAGGATCTTGACGTGTTATTTAATTACCGGACTGCTGTCACAGTGAGTCGCGTCCACTCAGAGTGGATCGAATTACGTGTGCTTAGGTGAAATCAGAGCCCATGGCGGTGAATTGGACAGCGATGACCCGTGTCAAAACAGCATCCTCTCAGTGCTACTTAATTCAGTTAATAATGTATATTATTCACACGGGGGCATAGGTTCCGCTTGAAATTTGGTATGGAAACAAAACAATTACAAACAACTGCTTCAACTGTACACGTGTTAAAGTTGGCAGGGATATCGCAGGCTTTCCTGAAAGTTTGTCAAGACGGGTCCCTCCATCCCGACCTAAATCCATGACTCCGTTCCACTATGTCTAAAGGTTTTATGGAAAAGGATGAAAGACTTTTCCTTTATTTGTAATGCATGCATCTCTAATTATAAACAATACAACTGCAAACACATCTATTGCATATAATTAGCGCATTTGAAAAAACATTTGCTGGTTAGTAATCAGTGTTCTGGACAGTGAAGTAGGTCGACCATCTCGCAGTTCAGACTTGGCCTGTGGTGTCTCTGTCCACACTCACTGCTCTCTGACAGGCTCTGCAGCTCCGACGAGTTGATGAGTCCACTGGCCACCTTCAGGCTAATCTGGCGGGCTTTGAGGCCCAGGAGTCGCTGGAACAGGTCCTGGCCCTGCTGAGATAACCGAGCACACGCGTTCAGGGTGTGCCCAGCACCCAGCCTTCAGCTTTGTGTCTACTTCTATTGTAGAATATCAATTAGGCAGCTGCACATTTTGCCTGGAGGTTGGTGTTAAATGTGGAGATCAGGATCACACTGGATCTGTAAAGAGATTAGTAAGTTGGATCTACCATTAAAGTTTAGTTTGAAGTACAGTGGACGTCGAACAAAGAAGCTCGTGTCTGATGTCTGCGGAGTGGACACCCGCAGGACACCAAAAAGATGGCTCGACGCCTCGTGCCGGTGCCCAGCGACAGAGCTTCCTGCCAGCCAGACCCCTATGGGGTGAATGGCACTCGCCCCAAACCTCCTCACGTTGCCCGATGAACGCAGAGTGAGACGCAGCGGAAGGCAGGCGGCGTGAGGGCTGGACCCAACGTCTCGGCCGTTTAGGGGCAGAGCTGTGAGGAATGGGGTAGTTAGCTCTTACAAACTGGGAGAAATGAGCTTAGAAATGTTATTGTGAGCTAAAAATAATCTCCAGTCGCCTAAACACAAAGGCAACACGGACCATAACGGCGTTCTGCAGGGAGGTGTCATGGCTACCACATCCCATCATCCTTTATAGTTTCATCACCCAGGATGATGGGGGGAAAAAAAAAAAAAACTGCTAAAGGCTTAACTGATTAGGTCCATATACCCCTGAAGGTCAGAGGCGCAATTTCCAGTTACCCAGCAGCCACTGCAGAACGGGCCATGGCAACAGGGACAGAAGTCGTCACAATTCTGCATTTCACGCTGAACTCTTGCTGCGCTTCCATGGAAATCCCTCCTTCCCGCGGCACATAATCAGGCGCCCCCGGCTGTAGGCCAGGGCTACGGGGCTACGTGCAAACCTGATGTGAGGGAGAATCCCCCGATGGCATGCAGAGAAAACGGGGCACAAGGAAAGCTTCAGGGGTTACGTTAAAAAGCAGGCGACACCTTTGTGTAGCAGCAGGGATGACTGAAACCTAGGTGAGCGCTTCTCCAAAAACCTACTACACTCCTCCATTAAAACCTACAGCCAGTCACGTGCAACCTGTTCAGCTGCAGGTGAAATTTTCAGAGCCGAAAATGCAGCGAATCTGGAAAACGCTAATTTAATTATATGAAAAATAATTTCATATTTACCGTACCACTGAAACACCAGAAACTTTATATACGTGACCGTAAAGTTGCTGTTTTTTTTTTTTTTGCAGGTCTAGTCTGCTGACGAGTAAATACATCAAATCGATATGGGAGTCTGCTGAGGTGTTATATTATCGATAAGGTAATAACAGCCGCCGTCTGCTTGAGTTACAGCACTGGCGATTCGCCTTATGCCAGCGAAGTTGATCTGTTCGAGCCCCAAGTTCTCGTATTTAACTCCAAATAATGGTGGGCGGGGCTCGTACCTGTCCGGACGCCGGAAAACTAGACTCGAGGTCTCCTGAGGTCAGGGCCCAGTGGGACGACACTATCTCGACGGACCGAGCGGCCAGGTCCAGGAGCTTGTGCAGACCCGTAGAGAGAGGGAGGCTGCTTGTGCCATTTTCAGGAAAGGTGATGTCTTCCGGAATATTCTCCACGAGGACTATCCTGTGGAAACACATTGTTCTACTTCAAAACGTGAACAAACATCAATTTCTTAATAATAGCTGCACGTAATATATCCCTAATATTTCTACTATACCATTAATCATTCTTCAAGAGAGTCACCCTGACCACAAATGACAGCCATGTCCTTCTTGAAAAGGGAACAAACAGACTTTAATAAGAGCTTTCTCACTGTTCTAAACCATCAATTCCACGTACCAACGTAGAGCAGCTGTTGACCTCTACCTACCGAGGACATACAGTACTGTGCAAATGTTTAATGCCATTTATCTGGGCACTAACTGAATATCTGCTCATAAAAAAAAAACAACAAAACACACTTTAACATTAGAATATATATTGATAAACAGCAATGCAACATGAAGTCAAAAGTAATTTATTCTGTTCTGCCAAATAATACCGATATCTGGTCGGCTGGCTCCAACAGCATAACTTTGCTTCCCAAACCTCACCTGGAAAGCGCCTCAGCCATTCTATGTAATTTTTTATTTTCACCATCAGCTCACTTAACTCGTGCACTCAAGTATTTCATTCACGTTATGAGGTATTGATTAGCAGAACGAGGTTCACTCCTAGTTGGGCTCCACGAGTACACGGGTATGTTGAACGGTAACTGTACATTCTGGGGTGACATGAAGAGATGTTTTGAAATATGTAAAGTGACACATTTGGCCAACATGAGGTCAGTTTTACACCAACATGAACGTGATTTACAAAGTCTTTGTTGTCTGCCTAAGACTTTTGCACAGTACTGTACACATTTCAAAAATCTGTTATACGAGGCCAGAAATTACAGTCGCGTGAAATTTTTGCATAAGTTCAATATATTCATCTTCCGGAAAGAACTCTGAATAACCTGGAAACTTTAATCTGTCCGCCACAAACCTTTCCTGCCCTTTTTGTAATAGACTCCTTCACTGTGAATTCAATCAGAAGCTAATTTGCCAAAGAATAAATACTTTATGAAGCATCCAACTTTACGAACACCAGCCCTGTTGTAGGCCCAATTAAACAGCTCACGATTTAAGGAGATGCCGACATCGCAAATCTGCACGCCACTCCCAAACGTACGGCCATCCTCTAAACTAGAAATCACGCTGCTATTCATGAAACCAAAAGCCTGCTGTTCTTCCTGTGGCTGATGCCATTTTCCATCGGTCAACAAAGACCTACTTGCGACGGAACGAAAGATGGTTTGTGGCTACTCTCAGTCCTGCTTCATTATGCTGAGGCAATGCATTTAAGCATCCAACAATCACATCCCTCTCAAGGTAGAAACAGCAACAGCACGAGGACCTCCTTCAATTCTGAACTGACAGAAATATCTTGTGGAAGCCAGAAAATTGCCTGGACCAACTGAATGGCACTCTGATTAATTCAAAGCCTTGGTTTCCACAAAAACACAACTAAATCAAAGCAAACCATAGCAAGGATGTAAATGTACGTTAATTACCCCCATTCATTTCCCCGCCTGGCTTTTTCAGAAGTTGGATGAAATATTGTTACTGCCGCCGGTAAAACGAAACGGGCAAATTGAAGGAGTCGTAACGGCAAGCGAACGCACAAAAGATACGCAATCGAGGCAGACCTGCCAACATGAGGCATTGAGCTGAGGGACGTGCAAGTAGCTGAGGAACAGCTAATAAAATTATTTTACTGTAGACACGAAGCATCGAGGGTTTTGGTAACGGGCTTTTCGTTTATAGGTCTACCTCTGAATTTCATGACTGTGTTTGTCAACCAAATGTGTAACAAACTGCACTTAATACACAAAGCACAGTCACACACCCTGATCTGACTGTTCCCAACTGTCATCTTGCATTCAGAGTTTCCCCTGCTCTTGCAGAGAAAGCATTAATCGGATCATCCTGACAGATGGTCAACATCTCCCAGAATGTCTGGGAGTGTCCCGGATACAGTCACGGGCTCCCGGATGCTGAGAGACGTGCAATAACGCCCCGGCGGCACAAAGACTCCGTGGCCTTAGCATCTCGTTACATCTGGAACGTGCAGCAAGGGCTTCTGAGAATTTCTTAGCAAGTTCTGCTGTTGGGCTGTCTGTGCTGGACCAGTCTGGAGTGCAATCAAAAATCTCTCAGCTGGCAACTCTGGCCTGCGGAGCCTTAATACAACATCCATTTTGCTGAGCTCCGTCACTGTGTATTTCAGCTGTCACAACAAATCAGATGTATACTTATTGTAAGCCTCTATGAAGCTGGTACCACGTTAACAGAGCCAGTGCGTAGTCAGGCTACGCCCATCTGTCTTTTATTGAACGGTGACGCACGTCTGTCAGCCGAGCGACTCAGCTGAGCCAAAGCGTCATCAACTCGCCTAGTCTACAGAAAACGGAATTACGTCGTCCATTCCCATCTTCTTCACGGAGGCCATAAGGTTAATTGGAAGCTCTTGTGCTCGTATTTAAAAATGACATGACACAGCTTCCCATCATTTGAAATGTACTTCCATGATTCCCATGGTAAACATAAAAACAACCGGTCAGACATTTGAGAGCAGTTTGCAAAGGTCCCGGCAGACATCGGTGGCACCAGTACTAATGAAAAAGTTCCCCGAATTCAGTGACTCATTCCTGCTTACTGTGCCGCTTCTGTACTGAGCCTCACCATGGATTAGGGACTCAAACCTTTGACCGGTGGGCTTACACTGATGCTGATCTCCAGTGACCCACGCAGTAAGACCCGAGTGTCCGGAGTGTCGTAACGCATCATCCGCAGGACGCTCGCAAACACCTTCAGGGTGTCGAGCTGTAACTCATCGAAACTGCCCAACAGCCCTGAGTTCGCCGATCGATGAGAGCCATCTCACCAGAATCCTCACCGACAAGTAAGCCCCAGTCCTTAATGATAAACAACCACAATAAACTGAGTAATTTTAAACGAAATTTCATCATACTCTTCATCACACACACACACACACACACACACACACACACACACACACATTCTCCTATATCCATCTTTATTGCTGCATCCTGGGTCCAGTAAAGAACAAAGAAGGATTTATAAACATAAATCTGTATTATTAATGTCCAATACACCACAACAGAGCCAACTCAGATGAAACAGGTCTGGGTCAATAGCTGTTTCTTCAGGATGGATGATCAAAGCAATCTGACTAATCACACACAGCGGCACACAGGCGGGATTAAACCAAGGCTCTGTCGATTACGATGAGACCATCCAGATCGCGCCAAGCCTTGGCCGGGAGGCGAGGGCTCATGTTTCCAATGCACTTCAGCCGGCTGTTTGTTATCTTAACCCAGGACTTTACTGGAAAAACAAACCACGGGTCACACGCCTTCTTGACATGACAACACACAAACAGAGGCTCTCATCCTCTCCTCACAAAGAGTCAACCCATAAATGTGGGGCTCTACCTAACAAGGGACTCGAAATCCCAGCATTTAGTGGCACTGATCATTTCAGACTCTTGCAGATTTTTAATTTCTGGAGCTAAACAGGGGAAAGAGGGCAAGTAGAAACAGCCAGTTCAATGTGACGGGAGAGCTCCTAGCCAAATCTGACTTAGCACTAAAGGGAGAGAGCGCTCATTGGAAGCAACCTCGGGGAAAAACAGTCGGAAGGTTCTTGAAAAGGTTAACCGTGTTATTCTGTAATCCAGCTCTGCTCTAAAGGAGGCCAAAGGGAGTCTGTCAAAATGAGGGCAACGAGAGGCAGGATGTCTCTCTCACACGGGGATGTCTTACTCTCATAAATGGTCCATCTTGCGGACACATGGGCTAACCTCACTTATGGATACAAGTTTGGCCCATTTGTACATACGGACATATTTACATTTAGAAGCAATTGGCACAGAAACTAAAAAATAAGTAAAATTGTCGGTTAGTCCCCTTGTCCAAGGGATCGTCCGAATAACCCCAAAATAACGATGGTCTTTCCCTAAGGCGGCACGGTCACGGTCCCTCTATGCGAATACAGATGAATGTGGATACAGGTCAAAAACAGCAGAAACAAGTCCTGTATCTATAAACGATCTGGATGGCTGAGCTACATGCAAATGCTAAATGGAAAAAATCTCACATAATCCCTCAGAGGTTTGGATTTACATTCAAGAGGCCAGGACTCATTAGTCATCGCTTCGCAGCACGGGCCTCTGGAATGCAGCACGCTACCTCCGGGGATTTTAGGCCGCACGGACTTCGTTAGATCTGTCCTACCTTTAGCAAGTCCTAAAGCGGAGATGTGTGCAGCTTAACGGCAAGTGTACAAAGCCCAGAAGAGAATTCAACCCTGCTCTTCTACCCAGACTGCAACGATAACCCCAAACGGTGATGAGAAGACCCAGTGAGACAAGTTATTTTGAGGTACGTCTTATATTGGGAACTCCATTTAACGACCGCCAGGACCACGTTGTGATTGCAGCGTGCTAAAATGGCAGCGATAATTACACTCGTTAAAAAGAAATGTAGGCAGAGAGGCAGCACTACGACAATCAGTTAGAAAGTCCTTTGAACATGTAATGGAAGTTACTGATATGTAGTGTTTTAGAGCTTTAGTAAGCAGTGGAAATGTACCAGAAGGGAAATATGA
>JAACJT020000052.1:2399170-2423510 GCA_009936485.2 Gymnarchus niloticus
CCTAAAAAGTTGCTCGGCAGACTTGAGGGTGTCGAGGGGGGACTCCTCTTGTCTCGGCTTATTCTGTGCACTGAATAGCCTAGGTAATAAAGGTATTTGCTGTCTCTAGACTCCGAGTTGGTTGTTTTTCCACCACAAACAACACACATCACTGCTGGCAAAAATAACTTGGAACAAGTTTAAATCAAATTATAAATCACTTTGTATACAAGACAAATCAGTTTCATTATTCATACCATTACATTTACACAGATGAGAAAAAATAAATCAATGTTACTATGGGAGAATCACCAGCGGGCAAACTGTGATCTGGAGACCAGATTTCACAAGTAAATAGACTTGGAATGGCTGTCAGTCATCGGCAAACCTTGGGTCTGCAGAAGTGATCACATGACATAACCAGGACTCTTTCAGCAAACTCCAGGCAGTCATGCCAAATATGTGAAAACCCCTTAAGACTTTCAGCGACGGCTGAACTGTACTCGTGACCAATTAGCAGGAGTCAAGAAGAAAGGGAGAGTGCTAAAAGAGTTGAATAACGTCCATCCATTCTTCCATCCATCCAACTTCTAACCGCTTGTGCCGACAATCGTCACTAGGGGGCCTGGATTCTATCACTGGCAGCATAGGGTAGATGCTGGGGTATAGTCTGGATGGGATGTCAGTCCATGACAGGACACACACACACACACACCCCGAGAAAGTAAGAGAGGGAAAAACATTGTTATCTGAACAATGACTTCCAGCAGAGTAAAATCAGCAAAAAGAATTAAACGAGGACTAACGTCCAGCCCCAAACAACTGAGACGGGTGAGTACAAAAGGCTCAGATGCTAAAGCACAGCAGAACAGCATCTAATTTACATCCCTGCAAGAAATTTGAGCGGGGATTTTAACCATTATGATCAACACCCTTCTATTCCACTTATATTTACTGATTTATTAGCCTGGGTGAAGTCTAAACCCTTAACAGATTCAGAAGTGTTCTTCTCATTGTATGCCACACATCTTGCCGATAAGCGATTCCTTGAACATCACGGGTCTGGACGCTGCTCCTGAGTACAGTTGCAAATGCAACACGGTGCCGCTTCAGCATTTCACACGCTGCATTTTAAAAGGGACTGGACAGAAATTTCGCTTCTCGTCAGTGACAAGAGAAGCAGGCAGATTCATTTAGCCACTGAGAAGAGTCCATGTTTTGCCATACAGAGAAGAGTCAATTTTAATTTCAGGAGGCTGACATGAAATGTTTGGAATTTATCTGACGACCAGAAAGATGTCTGAATATCTGACAGTACTAGTACCACAGAAAGAGAATGATGCTTTTCAGATGGTAGCCAGCTTAAACATCTGCAGGCAAAGGGACACGTCTCCAGGAATCAAATCAGCTTCCGTAATGAATGGTAAGCACACTGCATCTGGCTTATAGAAGCCACTGTTTAAAGCCTACATTAAGTGATAGTCTTTGGGAAATCCATCCATCTTCTAACTGCTTACCTTGGTCGGGGTTGTGGGGGGGCCTGCAGCCTACCCCAGGTAGCACAAGGCTGGCGTCCTTTGTGACTTGTTAAAAATATATTCTTGTAAACACAGGTATAAACAAGTGGGGAATCTCCGTTACAGCCGGTCATTCGACAATGGCCCTCGTGTGTTCTTTTCTTAATAAGACAGGCTCCTCACCGACATTTCTTGTTGCAGTTGTCCTCCGTGATGCCATCCTCGTCACCCCCCCAGATGTCCACAGCAGAGAAGATCAGGGCCACCAGGACAGCGAAACAGCACACTAGTGCAAAGATCACGATGCATTTCTGCTGAGACTGGGGGAAAAAAAAAGACGAGACGAATCATACAAACATCCTTTTCATTTTGACGCGTACTTCAGCCAGCTGGTAGTGGTGGAAGTCTTTACAGGTGCTTGGCACGTTGTTTCCCTATCAAATGCACACATTCACCGACGTACAGATGAAGAGAAGCGTCACGTTCACGCATACGTTTGGAAGATGGCCTTCAGAAAGCTGAATTTCAGATAACATTTTCCGTTAACATGACACATTTGAGTGTTGATCGGTAAGAACCTTTATGTGGAAACATTTCCTTAGTACTGCTTGATGTCAGCCTCGATGGGTGGTACAACCGACACACTACAGGAACCAGAATCAATGTTGGTGACGGACCCATTGAACTACGGCATTTTGTGAGAAGCTTATATTTGAGGAATTACAACTGGATGTAAATAATTCATTACCTATGATTAACTTTTTATAGTTTGTTCTCAGAGGTTTATTTAATGCTGCCTTTTTACGTAGCAGGCTTACAGTGATTTTTCACCATGAATGTCTTGCATCCACGTTGAGAAAGCAGCGAGACACAGGCGATGTTTTGCCTGCCTGCAGAATGAGCGAGGATCTTTAATTAGTGTGGGAGAACTAACTCTCAAGCCTCATTAACCCGGAATGTTATGTCGGACCGGGTGGATGCTTAGCTTTCGGGATGACGGCACTCTGGCGGTTTCTCAGTTCAACTCCAGGCCGGTGCCACCCCAGAATGATGTGACTTAAGGACACTTCTCTTCCCCCAAAGTGACAATCAACCCCCTCGTCTTTATGAGCGCCACAGTGCGACAGGTCGAAAGAGTCAAGAGAAGATCAGTAACGGTCTTGTCTGTCTAACCGCACCGTACTGCCACGTGTCACCATCCAAGTGAAGCTATTATATTACTGACGCGTTAACGAAAACTAGCTTTCTTTTTAAATTAACTTTACAAATAATCGGAGGGCTGACAGTTAACACGCTATTAACGTGTCAATGTTACTTTTTGAAATTTCAAATCAACTTTAAAATTAATATAATATCAGGGCAGTCAAAGTCAACATGTTAAGGTGTTGATGCCGTTGATTTTATTAAATAATAAAAAAAGCTGTTATTAAATTTATAAAATTAACAGAGTTAACACATTAATAATGCATTAATGTGCTAAAATCTAAAACTAAAATCTTCATGATGCATCGGGCACTAACAACATCAACAAAGATCAATTTTTCCTAGCATGTCGTAAAATGTTTTCACGAGCAGAGCTTCGCCACTATTGAAATGTCACCCAGGTCACAGAGTGTCAAGTTAAAGCGGCAGACAGAAGTACCGTTCAAATTTTCAAATCCCTGGCATTATTGATTCATGCTCCTGCGTGGCCTTCACTTCACACCAACACCTTAACTGCGGAGGGCGTTTGCCACGCGCTGACTGTGACCCGAAGCATTTTAATGAGATTCCCCCCCGCCCCCCACCCCCACCCCAATCCATCGAGGCTCAGATGAAACCAGCCAGTGTTCTGTGAGCACCTGGGGCTTGGAAGGCGACGCACATCTGCCACATCGCCCCAATTAGTCATAACAAGCTGTCACCTCTTAAATGATAGAGCAGAATACAAATGGACACTGAAGCCATAAAGACAGGGTAAGACGTGAGGTCAAGACCAATGTTTGGTCCCATTTTTTTTTTTTTTTAAATCGATTTGGCTCCCTGGTAGGACATTAAAACAGCTAAATGAGGTTTTATGCAGACTGTCACATGGGCAGGAATGGAATTTTCAGAAGCACGACGTGTTATAAACATTTCATAAAGACCTCAACCAGAGCACATATTATAAATTAAACAGAGACCCACAATATCAGCAGGTAAGTATAGGTAGGAGATGAACCTTCTGACCAAATATTCTGAAAAGTGCTAACAGGATGTGAGTACATGACAAATAACCCCTTTGGTTTATGGACAAGAGTCCTTTGGGTTGTCTCCATTTGCCAGCGGTTTTCTTAGATATCAGACTGCAATTTTGGCAAAGAATACCGCCAACAGGTCTGAGTTTAGATGGCTCCCATGACATGCCATTATGTCAGAAAGCTCCAGAATATTACGCGTCTGTTTCTCCTGCAGAAATCACATATTTCTCTGGAACATCCATCACAGTCAAAGCTGTACAGTGCATTGATCTTCAGGGGAGGGAATGTGGCTGACGGCATAAAGTAAGATTAGTCCAACAAAGGCATTATTCTTAAAGGCATCTAAGCATGAATATGAGGGTACAGAGTAAACCGGCTTGTTAGAGCATCGCCCGAAGACGTAGTCTGGGGTGGTGAACGCACAGGCTAACGGAAAAGAAGGTGCAACCATAGTAAGGCAGGTGTGGTGCCGTTTTGCTTTGATTGTCAAATCAGCCTGGAAAAACAAAGAATACCTTCAGTCTTCACAAATACAAATTAAGAGCCACCAACCAAGAAAAGTACACCATAAGTTAAGATTCACAGATGATCCCTACAGTCAATGCTGACAGAATTAATCCATATAAAATGCTCAAATGCAATTTCTTCTAAAACTACGGAATGTGTGCTGTACTACCATTGACTGGAAAAGTAGAAAGAAATGTATGAACTGACTGCCATGTGTTTCAAGCGGAATCAGTGGAAAACTTAACTATTACGTACTCTTCAGAGATAATAAAAATGTAGCCCACTTATAGATATCTTAATGGCAGCCCTCCCCAGATCTCTGCCTCTGATGAATCAATAGTTGGTCGATAGAGGGGGAAAAAGGAAAAAAAAATACAGGGAATTTCACAAAGCAGCAGCTTGTGCAAATCTTTTTACCGATATGGATACTGACAGACAGGTGTTGTGAAGGCATCCTCATTCCCAAAATGTGCAGTTTCATCTCTCCTTGTTCTTCTGGCCACAAGCTGCTACTGAAATCCTTTTCAGAGATTTCCACAGTCTGTTGAACGAGATTCAAAAGGGCTGTTTCTATTTTCACTTCATCGGCACGGTGTACCTGTTATCTTTGTCCAGACAAAGCGAGGCTCATGCAGATACAACTCAATACATGTCATTCATCTTTTTCAGTGATATTTCCGTTACCATTCCTGATCTATTCTCTAACGGTTTAGCACAGTTAGCTGAACTGGGGGACGTGGCAGCATTAGCATTTATGCAAAGTCAGCAAAGCCGGAGCTAACAGCAGGTGTCTCTGTGGTGTCCTAAAAAGTATAAAATTTTAATTATGCACAAGAAAAACCTCACGCTAAAGTAGGCTCCAATTCACAGTTAGCAAAAAAAATAAAAAAATAATAAAAGATTTTGATCCAGACAGTGGTTAGAGTCATCAGAAAAACAGAAAAACGCTACTGATGTCGGCACTGTCCTCATAAGGCACTTCTCAATCAGGTCTGCGCTTTGACCAAGAAGCCCGGACAGTGGGATTACTAGTGGATGAACAGATTATGAACACAAGATGAAAGGCATGAGCTGGCAGGGGCTCTCCAGAGTCTGCTGGACTGTAAGCAGGTGCTCTTAACAGAGATCTTCCATTCTTAGGCCCTGGATGAGCTCAAGAAATGCCCTGGGATGGCTGCATCACCGAGACAGCCAAGAAAGCGGCTGGTACACAGACCAGGGCTCTGTGACTCAGACATCAGGAAGTGGAAAAACCTGTCCTGTCCAGGATTCGGATGGTGAAGAGAACTATGAGACAGAGGAATGGTGAGCAAGATGTGGGCTTTATCTGCATCAGCAAGGATTCACAGATTCAGAGGAACTAAAAACTGGTGTCACCATGAGCCGTTCACCTCCTCCCATCATGCATTTTTCCTTAGACGTATCGTTATGCTTCAGTCTGATCCCATTCAGTGTCACTCAGTGTCCAGAGCCACTATACACGTCTTCTCACTGTAGTATCGATTTTATAGCCAAAGGTCAGTTTCTGAATTACAGGACCTAAACCGCGTTTAAGTCTTTGTGTCTGCCGACTGGAAGCAGACTCAGATTTTTCATAACGGTCACTGCTGCCATAACTGGGCGACTGATTTTCTGGACTTGCCTGTCTGGCACTATGCATATCGATCGGTGTAACTTAATTACACATGAACAATAGTATTAAGGGTGAAGCCCATTGATCAGGCTTTCCTGCCAAAATCAGCGAATGCAAGAAATACCAGCTCACTGTTATTTCACTCAGGTTTCCTCCGTGATCATTCCCTGTTGGGTGAGATTAATTTTAAAATCCACAGGCTTACTGGGGAGTCTGACAATCTTTCTGTTAGTGGTGGTCTGGCACACAAGTCTTCCCTGAGAGCAATTCTCCCTTGCATAAGAGAGGAAGAAAAAACAAAACTGTCATGAAGAAAATAATGTAAGAAATTTACTCCAGAAGGTGAGCCGAAACTTTAATTCACGGGGGAACATTAACTGGCAAGAGCTGGGGAAAAAAAAAAAAAAAAAAAAAATCATTCGGGAGGTAAAAACAAAAATGCTTTTCAGAGCCTAAAAAATAGCAATAGGATCAAATAATTTAGCAGAAGACAACAAAGCAAAACAACCAGAATGTGTATGAGGCGTGCGTGTCACATCAACAGCATTGAGACGAGAAACTTCAGACGTTACCATTCGAAAAATACTTCACAATGTCACACCGAATATTACCATTCAAGTATAAGAGAGACTTTGATCAAAATTACTAGACAGTGGTTTGATGGCAGGTGGAATTTATTTTTATTTCCTGTCATTAAAAGAACAATAACCAGGAAAAACAAAAATGACTAAAATATGGTCCATTCAAATCATGCATCAACCCGTCTCACATCTGCCTCGCGAACAAAATTGCCCAAGATGGTATTTCTCAGATGGACCCCTTTAATGAATACAAAAATGGTTCTTATTGTGGTAGAGGAAGCTGCTAGCCGTCTTTGTAGAGGGAACACATCCAAGCAGACGAGGGGGAAAGCGCACGATTAAGGATCAGACAAACCATCTGCGTACACAAGCAGACTGACCTCACCAAGCCGACCCCAGGGTACACAAGCAGAGGAGAACCTGATTTCCAGTGCAGGGCAAGGGGGCAGGGGAGCACCGCACATCGGCACGTTATTTCTAGAAATACTTGCATTCTGTAACCTTTGCGAGTTAGCTCATTTATAATGAGGCAGTTTGTAGGTGTTGTGTGTTTGCGAGGGTTTCCCATTTCCTCTGGTTTTCTGCCACAGTTCAGAGATGAGGTTTAATAGTGACTGAGTATGTCTAACGAAGAACTGACATGCTGCCCGGAGTGTAACCTGCTACACTGCCGGTGTGTTAAATGAATGGGGGGCTACTGTTGCACTGTTGAGAAAGGCTCTGAACCCAAAGCGCTCTATGTTAATACACCTAGCTGCACAAACGTGTGCACTACCATTATAATTTCCAGCAGAAACCGGCAGATCATTTCGTAAAAGTCATCTAAAAACAAATGCGACGCAACACCTCATGTGAGCAAACACGCTCGCATGTCAGCAGACCGCAGCTACGGGTGCTCGTCGGAGCTCCCTTTTTCCCCTCAGGAGTCGTCACACCCGTTCCTCAAAGCCACGCTGCCTTAATGACTAAAGACGGGTCCATCGAGATAATCCGAGAGACCCCGCCGACGGGGCAAAGCCGGAGGCTCACGGGCGCACCGTTCGGTGCTACAACAAAAGGCTGCTCTCATGCCTTAATAAGGAAGAGGAGGATTTCTTTCCACCCCTTACCCTGCTTACGCAACAGGGAGGCCGATCACGCCGGCGGGAAAACTGCGGTGGGTGCGTGTCGAACCCGAACACCGTGTTCCTGTCCCCCCTCCCGGGGTGGGGAGACAGTGAAGGAGCGACGCTAATTACCGCCGCACGGCCCGAGTCGTGAACCTGACGGCTGCTCGCGGCTCCATAAGATGCGGTAGGCAGCTGCCCCCACTGCATCTCAGTTTGTGTGGGGCAGACGACGGGCGGTCAACACTGTGATGACAGCAGCTCTTCCCATACCGGCCTGGCCCACCCCACCAATGAGGCCCCTCACATATGGCACTGATATTATATTAAGCAAGCAAGACATCAAACACTGTTTGTAGCAACATCATAAACAGGCAATTAATAAGCAATTAGATGTGTGAGGCATTAAGGAACTCGGGCCTCCGATGGGCCAGAACCAGCTGTCGGTGCATGACAGCCACCCAGCTTTTAGTGTGTGAGTGTCGTTTGTCAGCCTCCTTGCGACGTTACTGAGGCAAGCTGACCTCCCAAGATCCCGTGGGGCCGAGTGAAGCGTCCTGTCAGTAGAAACAGACATGGCATCTCATCGGGCAGAAAGCACACTGCTTAGGTTCCACAGATGACAGGATGTTAGGGCTGTGCATCCTGGGATAAGCCAACCTACCCCTTTTGATCGCCGAAGTGCAGACGAGCTACAGGTTGGCCAACGGCCCACAAAGGACAGGGTGAGAAGCAAAGCTGAATGCGTTTTCGGAGATGAGACCTTGAGACGCTTGGAAAACAATCTGATTTATCACTAAACTGTTTATAATTAATCATTTTTTTTCCTTTACGTTCTGTTGCTATAAATGGCCCAAGCCTTGGAAAGGACTTCACATAAGCACAGCTGCGAGCTGCCATCTCTGAAGTCCAGCAGAGCCTTCAAGCACCAAGCGTAAGGATGCACCTCCTCAGGGAACTCGACTTGGAGAAGAGCACAGCAACTCCTTACGTACAGACTGCCAAGAGTATACTGTGAACTAAGCTCTACATTAACATATTCTAATGTTTACAGTCTGTTGACAAAAAAAAAAAAAAAACAAAACCCTGAATGTATCGAGTGAGAAGAGATTAACGTCCTGGCATGTTGGTACCTAAAGGGGATACATTTACAAGCTCAATTTCTGCATCGTTCTCTCCTGGGTCTGGCTCTAGGAGGTGCTGCTTCTGATAAAGGGACCAAGTAATAGCAGCAGTCTTCATGGCTGACTAAAGATTATAGGTTAGATATGGGATGGTCCTTCTAACCTTTCTGAACTCACAATTTATCTTCTTTTGGACTTGCAGCCTATTATCAAAACAATTATCAAAAAGGTAAAAAAGGCAGTTTAAGACAGACATTTTACACAGACAGCATGCAAAACAGTGGCGAGAAAGTGTAAACGTTCGCCTCAATGAGTCAGGTGAGCAGCGATCGCTTCTGCCGAGTCCACGGCACACCTGACTTTACACGTACCGTATGTGACCCAGACTCGAGAGAACAGGTGCGGTCGGCAAAGGCGTCCAATCTCACAACGTTCAGGGAGCAGCACATTAAACAGGACCTTCAGTCCATTAACATTAAAGAGCTTGGGCACGGCACACAGTCAATATATTCAAAAATCTAAAATGAGACAATACTGCAATGAACAAGTACAGATCCCCGGCTAATGGGAAACCGCTGGGAAGACCACCGACAATAAAGAGGCCGTGTGGAAATCTTTTGTGAGAAAATGAGTGGGAATACAGACTCGCTCATTAGTCTCTAATCGACACCGTTCTCTCATAAGCTCATCTAGCGGGCATCTTGCGGATGGTTCTGGCTGATTGCTTTCCGTTCCTGTTGGGATGATCCGTCATTTTCCATCAGTGCACCTGTAACATTTCCACAAACAGGAAGCACCGTTCCGCATTCAGAAATGGAATTCATAAGCAGATGCATTAGTATGTGGGCAATTCTGAATCGTCCAGCCCAGCAACAAAATTTATGACTCCTGCCAGAATGGCATGAAAATGCTGACTTTGACAGATTAAGCAGAGTCTAGCATGACATCCTGGGGACCTGCTGTGTGAGATGGGGAACCAGGTTGAGGACCAGCTACGGTTGATTAGTCAACCTATCTCGGTAATATGTGAAATCATGCGACACAAACCCAAATTGCATTCAATCACTAACACAGAAACACCTGTGTTTTCTTTCTATGGTAACCAGGAGCTAATTCTGAATAACAAATACAAATTCTTAATTACATTTGCCCAGAGGGATGTTATAAGCAGTCACAAGGCAGCTCCCTGCGTTCAACAGCTATTTGAAGAAATTAAATTTGCTCTATGGAGGAGGGGCTTGACAACATCGAAAGAGATTGCAATTGACTTCAGGGCTACATGCTACCCTGACTATCCCACCGGAGTTTATTCCTGGTTTAACTGGCAGTGACTTTAATAACGTTCTGTTTCATCTCTTTTGTTGGTGACTCCTCGGATCTATTTCCAGGGACAGAGCTGGTGGTCCATTGTCATGACGACCGACAGCGATGGGGTCGGGCACGCTTAAACATGCAAAGCGATGCTCATTTCGAAGTCGCAACATGGTTTCACTCTCCACGTATCCTGTACCCCAGAGCCGAGCTAAATAATCACTGTCTGCACGAGGCAGCCATTTGTCTTAAGATCTAAGGGATGTTGGACGAGGACTGTTGGGGGGCAGGGGGTGTGGATTTCCCATTACTGTCAACAAAGTAAGAGCCACTTAAGAGATAATTGGCATACCGGGTCACTGAAGCACTGGTGTTTCTCCACAATCTCTGCGGTGTGGACTCCTATCTGACAGGACTAAGAAAAGCTCTTGCAATTCAGGGACTGTGCACCATGACGCACAGCCGATCCTTTCTCGATCCTCCATTTCCATCACTGCTTGCAAAGAAATGGGCTCCTGAATAAATAATCGGACTGTCACGGGCGTTGACTTCTGGGAAAGGGGCTACTTCAAATCAGACCCTATGTGGATGGACGGAACACATGAAACAGAAATGAGTGCGGAGACAGCGATTCATTCCCAGCGACGGCCTCTCAAGTGTGACGCGAGAGGTTTCGTTTCGTCGGGGGAAAACGGTCTGGCAAGTAAACAGCTGTGGAAAAACAGCCAAATAAGTAAATGGATAGATAAACAACAATCCCCAAAGCGAGACTGAGTGCAGTAAATCCTCATCCTCCTGGCTGACTCACTGGCAGCGGAAATCTCCCCGGCTTCTCAGGATACACCATCGATTGCTGCCCCTGGATCCTCGCAATCGATAAGTCAATTAAACCTCCATTAGACGGACCCGAGAGGCCCAGAGCTGCTCTGGGGATCCGAGATCCCCTTTGCCCACAGGGAAATCGGCCCTGAACGGAGGGAAGGAGGACGGACGTGCCAAACGAGGACACTGAGCCACAGTGACAGCGAGGTCCCCGGCATCGGCACCCAGCCGCCTCCGGAAACCCAGCACGCTTTTCCGAGTGCTTAACTCGGAACCGCGCTTCCCTGCCAGCTCGAAACACACGCCGACTGCTACACATAGCAGCAAGTTTGACCACTACTCCGTGGAGGAAAACAAAATAAACGAGCAGGAAAAAGGCTCATTATCTTCATTTTGAGCTGGCTGACGTCTCCTGTGAGGTAACATCGCCTCCTCGCTGGGCCCCTTTCTTATACCGGTCAAAGTATCGCACTTCCTGCTGCGCATCACCGTCAGCAGGATGCCGTAGGGACAGCACATCAGGATCCGAAAGGCTGCGAGTCTATACTGTGAACTTTTTAATGATTGGGGGGGTCCACTGGTCCAGCATCACACACACAACCCTGTAATTATAATAGTAAAAAACTCCTTTACAATTCAAAATCTGAACATTTACAAATAGCCATCACTATAACCTGAATTATGGTCTGTCCCCACATTTCATCTGAAATTCATGTATAAGCACCAGCCCACATCTACAGACTATACAATGGATGCTGGCATCTTTGCATTAAGCGTACAGGCGATAATGAGGTGGCGAATGGGAGGCCAGTGGACGGAGTTCACCCCTCCGAGGTCCAGACACTAATATAAGGCACATCAGGAAAATTCGGGTTGCAAAAATTGCTTCCACGATTAAAAACGCTAATGAATGATGTACATCTGTACCTCAAAGCTGACATACTAGGAACTCGTTGACTTCAGATAAATATTAAAACGTGCAGGCAGACGGCCTCTTCACTGCTGATCAAGTGGAATATTGGCAGTGAATCTAATTCAAACGTAGATAATATTTAGAACTCCTGTTTTGACTTTCCTTCAAGGTCCCGGTACATCGTCCCAGAGCGTCCACCCGCAGCCTGTCGGACTTGATTTGAAGTATTAGATCTCTCTCTCTCTCTCTCTCTCTCTCTCTCAAAATTCAGATGTCATTCATCCAGTACCAAATTGGAGGTTCTTAAAATTCGAAACAGGGAGATAGTAAACTATAAATGTAGAGTTCAAATAATACAACTCCCCGTAGTAACACATTTTCAAATTTAGTTTTAAAAAATATTTGATTGCATTTAATAAATTAAAAATGCATTTTTAAATGAAATTTTAAAAATTGAAACAGCCAAGCCACAAAGAATCCCGAAGATGCCGTTGGGTTTCCCCGACGTCACTCGTGATGCAGATGCCGCGGGGCCAAGTGATCAGCGGCGACTACGGTGACCCGCGCGCCCTCCGTAGTGACTGACGTTCCAAATGTCATAGTGCCCAGCGCTGGGTAGCTTTCCAGCTTGTGCAGTTTACTCATCAGATCACGTCAAACTCACAGCTGCCAAGGAGAGAATTGGCAAAACCGGTTCTGGATGTTCCCCGTGACCGGGTACCGCAATCCCAACTAACCTCGAGATGACTTTAAAAAATCTAATTTAAGTCTGTTTTATATAATGCTTTTTTTTTTCTTTTTTTTTCTCCCTTCAGTGATCTCAAACCGATTGTATCCAGCTTGACGTTTTGTCCTCAGGTAATTTATATCTAGAAGACGTATTACATAGGCAGAGAGAAAGACACACTTACCGTCAACAGTGCCTGAGTGAAAAGCCCTCACAAAGAACATAGACATATTTATTCTGACATTACTGCTCATAAAAAGAGATATTCTCAGAAAACATTACTATGAACCACCGGGTTTTGGACAAGATTTGATTCAGTGCCTAATAAAAGTCTGGCCTTGACAGAGCTGCACACAGGAGACCTACTCATGCAGGAAATCTAGACTTAAAGCAGTTTTTTCCCCACTATCTGACAGATTCTTCCTGTGTCTGTGTGCCACTGTTATTTGCAAACTGAAGAATTTCTCCATGCCTGAAGCATGGTTTTACTACACCGAATTATGGCAAGACAATCATGCGGCAACATTTGCCACGTGAATAAAGAGGTTAATTGAGTTGTCCCATTAGAGCACCTCTGAGAAGATGCGGCACCAGCTGACGACGGCGATCCCACAGAAACATCTCAAGGACACCAAGACAGCTCACCGGTTCAATTCTCAAGTAAAAACATGACTTTGGTGACGATGGCAATTCAGTCGACTCGGACACTACAAACAGGACAGAGGTCGTTTCTGAGAACTCTCCGCATGAGCGCTAAGAGAATATTATCAGCGTTTCCAAACCACCCAAACGCACACAGAGTAACACAGTCACCCTAATCTCCCATCTCCCTCCACCTCTGTTCACCTGCTGCTACCTGTGCTGAGCCCAACGTTAGCCGGAGGGTGGACAGGGGTGCCCTGGTATCCAGCATCCTGCCCTCCACAGAAAACAGCACGACACCGGGATGGTGGGTCAAGCTCTTCATAGCCTACCCCTTCGGGCATCACGCTTTGGTTCAAAGAGACTGTGGGCAAAGAAGCCAGCTGCTGAAACTGTCAACTCCACATCTTGCTAAGTGATACCATCACATCCTCTGTGCACTGTAAGAGGAAATTAAAGACTTAGCCTCCAACAAGTCCCAAAGCCTCTTTTGTCCATAAAACACCCAAAAGTTATTAATGGCCCTGTGCTGTTTAGATGGGAAAACACCCTGAATTGGGAAACAGTTGAGATTTTTCCAAAAGCACACAATTACCCAGAATGCACCTTCCGATTACGCAAAAGCAAAAAAGTTTCTTACCCACAATGAAGAGGCCATGAAGAGTTTTGACAACAATTTAGAGGTTCCAGTTTAGGTGTAACAACCCATGTGAACTTAACCCCATGAAGGATGGAAGGCAGGACAGAAGTAGGTAAAAAATTAAACAGAACCTCTCTGAGAGAATTAAGGAGAGGCACAAAGATTGGTAGAAGGCTCACCTTCATGCTGCGGTCCGCACGATGACAGCTGGATCCCACCAACGGGAGTCCCCAGACCACCCCCCGCCCCCTTCTTCAGGCAGCCCAGAGCAGAGATCGGAGGGACAGATCAGAGAGAGAGAGAGAAACCTAGGCTGTGCGCACACGCTGAGATCTGTGTCCCCCTCACACTGTGCTGCTCCTGCCCTGCTGATGCTGGCTTTTATGGCCCGGGTGGGGTCTGCGCTCAGAGCGCGATGCGAGTCGTGTCAACAGGAAGCTGAGCATAGTGCCATCAATCCCTCTCTACACGCACGCACACTACACTGCCGTTTGGAGAGACAGAGAGCGAGAGAGACTCCCACCCTCCCCCGTCCCAGCATACTATGCCCCTCCCACCTGACAGATAGCTCTCTTCTCAAAGTCCAGCCCCCTGCCCACACCTCAGCAGCCCCCCCAGTGACAGCAATGCCGTGCGGAGCCAGCGAGGGTCCCCGGCTTCAGCGGAGACTTCCGAAAGCGTAGCTCACTGAAGTAACCGCGCTTAAAATTAGACACCGGCGCTGCAGCGTTCATTAGTTCGTTAATTCGCCTGGCTCAAGTTCACGACAGCTGTGCCAAATGCAAAATGAAACAACAGAGAGAAGGGGTTCGACCGAATGTCCGTTTCTGTTCACCCTTCATCAAACACACAAGTAAAATGTGCATGTGACCAGATAAATTAGTAAACACAGTCACCAACATCCTAAAACGGCACATACGATGGTGACTTGTGCGACATCCCTCACTATCCACATTCCATACATAATAATTCTGTGCCCCCTGAAAGAATATTGCTCTGGGAACCCAAATACACACAGCTGTGTAGCATACATTCTGAGGCCCCTCGAATCAGCACCACCTTTCCTGCCACTTGCCCCGGTCCTCCCTTTTAGCCCTGAATGGGCTCTCAAACCAGTTTCCTCTTATGAACAAAGCTCACGATAAAAACAGTCCTCAAGGTTCAAAGGCACCATGCCTCCCCACCAGACATTATACATCAAAGATTTTTATTCTTTTTTTTGTCGGCATAATGGTTAAAATGATTCAAACCACCCACATACTTAATACAGGGCCATAGGCAGGTTGGAGCCTATCCCAGGCAGCATAGGGCACCAGGCTGGGGTCCACCCTTGATGCTGTCCATGGCAGGGCACATGAAAAGCCTGAATTGGCTTAAGGAGACAGTGGACCACACCATTTCCACTCCAACGTGATTTTATCATTAGGAAACATCTTACTCCACCATATTAGTGTTGCACCCCTCCACAGAGAGGGGAGCAGATTGCCTGAATTTAAAGGAAAATTTCCTGATGTCATCAGGTAAGACGCGAGTAAGCTTCAAACATTTAAACCAATTTTCACTATGTCCGGGGAAATAATTTTGACCGTACAAGTGGTTGGGGCACTTTTGTTTCATTCAAACATTTAGTTGTGGTTTTGGTTTTAAATAAAAAGACTTTAAAACATACAAACGGGTCTGAACTAACAATATTTGTCTGTCTCCATCGTTCACTTCCACAAGAGGGCGCTCTTGGAGTGCCATCTCCAGGTTGAAACATGGGCAGACTTCTGGGAGCCACGTTCAGCGTATTCACATATTAAGTTGGCTTTGGGCAAGCATGTCAAACCAATTCTCCTGAGAACAGATTATTACTGATAACCGTTAATTTTTTAGCAAATATTTAAAACTCAACATCTTACCCTCTTAACAAAAAGGATAGCTTTTTTGCCAACAAAGGTACTTACGGTACATTGCTAGCTCAAGGGTACAACAGCATAACCTATCACTAGACTGCACAGCCACTAAACTACCTGCTGTGTTACCTGCTGCCATTAATCACTGGCTCTGTATTCGTTGTAAAAAATATTCAGGACTGTGCAAAAGTCTTGAGCCACCCCTCATTTCTTCTTCATATGCTTCCAAAGAGCCAGCCTGTCTTGCTTTTTCTTTTTTTTTTTTTAATGTAGTCTTGAGGAATAGCGCTCCAGGCTTCCTGAAGGACTTTCAAAGTATTTGGCTCTCATTTTCAACCCAATTTCTGTACCTGACCAGTTTCAGAGGAATGTTTTTTGTTTGTTGAGCCACACAGTGACCCACGTATGAATCATTCAAGCATAATAAACCCATCCAACTTAAGGCATGAACCAGTGAAGAAACAGGTGCAGATGATTACAGATGATCAGATGATGTAGCAATAAATCACCGTACCTACTGTCCCATTCTCCTAGCAAAATATCAAGAAATGATGGGGTGACTCAAGATTTTTGCACAGCACTCTATATACAAAAATTGTGGCAATTTTTTTCTGGCTTCAGAAATGATCAGTTAGGCTGGACGTTTACAGTACCATCAGGAATTCAAGGACACAGCATCATTCCAAATTCTTAGACGGAATATTCTGTACCTTGGAACAAACGCAATACAAACATGTGAACGGCAGACCTGCCAAACCAACACTCGCACGGTGGACTCAGCAGCAGCTGTCAGACAGCAGGAATGATTTTCGGAGCGCGAGAGAGAGAACCACTGGTGACGGCTGGGAGGCTGGAGGGAGGGTGTCAAACCAGGCGCCATGGAAACCAAAAACTGACAAGAGAATGAAGGAATTGCTCTTCGGGAGAAGTGCCCAAGCGTTCTGGCATTTAAATGGATTTTGTGTTTTTATTCCAAAACACATCCAACAACTGACACATTCACTGAGGATTTTACCAAAAAGAAAAAAAAAAAAAATGACTACAAAAAGGTCTGTAAAGCTACGAAGGGACCGTTTTGTTAAGCATCAATGGTAACTGGCATATCTTTTGAACTAAAGCATGAACTTTTCTCATTTGTGGACAGTGAAAGATTTGGAAAAAAATGTGACTCGGTATCCCCACATTACATTTACAAAACAACACGGGTCTGCCTTAAAATGAACATCTATTTGTTTCGAATCGGGAAAAAAAACCTCATCAAACTATCAGGCGTCGGTGCTGACCTCTGGAAGCCAACATTTATGGTGAGCATGGGAGGCACCTCAAGACAGAATGAAAAAGTGAGCAACTCAGAGGAGCCACGTAACCTCCGGTGTAAGTGACATGATCTGACCTCTCTGGCACATTTTATTCCTGTACGCCAGACGGATACGATTGGGAGCGACTTGCAGCTGCACGCGGACCGGGAGAGGAGGAATGGGGACAACGAGAACTCCAGCAGGCATCCTTGGATGGGTGACAGCTTCTCTTCTGGTGTTTGGATTGGGGTAAGAACTGGCGGGGGGGTGCTTGCAACACGTCTATAGGACTCATTCACATACCCGCCTACTGCTCAGCAGCAATCAACAGCCATTACTGGAAGGCACTGGACATAGCGGCTGGGACCAGTGTGGCCAGTAACCACACTCTCACACAGACAGGCCATCTAGACACACCGATCCCTGTGGTTTCCATATTTCCAGTTTGCCGAGGGCTCATGGGGCCCAGCGGGGAAAATGATGGTTCCCCAGGGTGAGACTGAGTGGCGTTCGCACGCAAAGTGAGACCAGCCTGCCTAAGACGCTGCACGACGCCACACCGATGATTAAACCACCGCCATCATTTAGCAGGACCCCAGTAATGTCCCATTCAGCTCAGTGCTTTCAGCAAAATACGAGTCAAGAGTCAATGCCAACATCGAGGGTGGCTAAGAGCTGTAATCAGGTTCCTTTTAATTAATTCTGTAATTGCATTGGCAATTACTTTTCACAAGTTCTTTTTTGGATGCATTTCTCATTCTGTTTGCAGCGTGGGCTGCAAGCCAGGACAAACGCAGAGGAAGGCAGGGATTAAATGAAGGGTTTTATTAAACAAGACCAAACAGAAAGCGATGTCAAGACCATATAAGGAAGGTGAAACACTGGCAACGTTAGTGTGAAGTTAGATATACGATGTGCTGTGTGAACCTGGAGAAAAAAAAAAAAAAATCACCCTTATCCATCGTACTCTGTCCTCACCGAGCCAAATCTCTCTCACATTACAGTCCTAATTACTTCTCACAGCAGCAACGCTGTGATTAGAATGAACAAAGTAACTTTTTTCTGTCTTTCCACATCTGAAATGCCCAAAGCCGGCTCACATTTACAGAAGCATCCATAGTAAATCACCTTCTCCATTCATCATTCATCACATGATCCTCTATTAACATAAGGTAACATATGCCAGGCTTTCTTGTTACTTCAAACTTTGCTGCCCAAGTTTTAAAGGTGCCATAATCCTGGCATCTGAGCATAGCTTCAGATATTTTGCTGTATCAGCTTCCCCATAAAGATTGAAATCCACTGCTTTGTGACAAGTTATGAGGTGAGGTGGAAGGACATTTAATATTGGACATTATGCTCCTATAATCCTCTCCACTGGTGTTCTTTGTTCTAAGACTGAGCAGCCAAACCAACCGTAGAATTACTCTGAAGCTAAGGAACGGCAGGATGCAGAGCACCATTAGACCTTCCTGTCCTGCTGGGGTGGGCGGGCTTATCCTACACTGCCTATCATCTGGTGGGTTCATCCAGTTCCTATCGCTTCCATTATTGGTTCGCTTTGGGTTACAGCAGTCAGTGATGAGTGTTTTATAATCAAACTCACAGTGAGATTCAAACCCATATTATTCAAGTCTTATTTTAAACATTGTAAACTGTCTAGTCAAAACATTAAGACCACCCTCTTAGCCTCCATTTCTGTAGCTATGTAGTGAGGCACTGACTCAACAAGGCCTCTGAATGTTTCCACAGGGATGCTGTACTATGCTGACACCTCAGTTTCCCCAGAGCGCATCAAAAGTCTTCAGTGGGTGTTCCAAATGTGCCATCTGTCGGTCAGGATAATCTTACACATGTTCAACAGGACTGACATCCAGTGAACAAGGTGGCCAGGATAGACACTGTCACACTCCTCAAACCATTACGGCACACTCCTTGTGACACGGCGAGAGGAATTATCCTGGAACCAACCCATGTCAATGGGGTAGACAGTCATCATGAAGGGGTGGACCTGGTTCACCAAGATGGACAAGTAGCCTGGACTGTTCAGCACAGCTGATTCTGGCCAACATGCACCTGTCATTTCATACTCCCTGGTACCTTTATAGGCGTTTCATCTGGCCACTGGGAAGGGCCAATTGTTCTTCTAGGGGGTGTTCGTAATGTTTTAAGTGGACAGTGTATTGTATTTTCTAGATATGTAGAAAATGAAACTGATATTAACAACATGTCAACAAAAAAAACTGTACGTCGCTAATAAGTTCGTCGGCAGACAGATTTGATACCTGCAATTTATGAATAGGTCCTTTAGAGCAAGGTTTTTCAAAATCTCTTGTAAAACTGGGTCCTGTAAGTCTTAGCAATTATAGTCCCATCTCCAGTGGATGCAGAATCGAACCTGCGACAATAGCCATGCAACTTATGGCCCCAGAAAGTGAGAAAAGGCACAGAAGTGGAAATTGCATCCAGCCTCTTAGAGTCCTCCGGTAAAACCTGCAGTGCGGCTGCTGCTCTGTGCTGTTCCTGGACATCATGTATCAGGGACCATGTGATCAGCAATCTTCTTCCATGGGAAAAATGAGGGCAGACACAAAGGTCCGCTGAGCACGCACACGCACACAAAGTGCAGGAGCCCTGGTTGACCTGAACCACAGAGTGCGACATGAGGTATACATTCCAACATAGCTCTATGCTGAGCAGAGGTTAGGAGTTGAATGGACATTTAAAAGGGCAGCGAGATGTCGATGTAAACAAAGAAAGGGAAGAATAACCTTTAGCGTGAGCTTAAGAAAACCCAAGGCTTTCTTCCCAGATAAAAGCTTAATCTGCGTAAACTTGGATCCTCAAAAACAAACTCAAAATTCGGATTATGAGCGGTAGCTGTCGTTTGGCTAAACTCACAAGAGAAGCATGACCGCAGCGTGACCTCATTCAGGAACCACAAGCTGAACACTGTTACCTCTCTTAACTGCCACCGAGTCCATTCCCGAGACACGGGGTACGGGTCGACGTGGCCGCTCCATGTCCAGCACAGCACGAACAGCGACTCGGAACGTCTGTGTCCAATGCCTGCTACCCTTGGGAAGCATTTGGTTTGTCACACCAGTCTGGCGGAACACCTTCCCAACATACAAGTAATGTTTGCGGGACCGTACATTCAGGATAGATGGGATACATCGGGCCTCTGTCATTCTTTCTAAAAGTACAGTGACGAATGGTGAATGGCGCTGGGTCATGTGAGTCCTATCTTGTCATGGGTGCTGGGGCACTAACTATGGACAAACGGAGATGTTAAAATAACCCCCTGCTTGAAATATTTTGAGTTTCCGATGGTCGACTTTGCAGCCTATTGGGTCGTTTCTCCCAGGGCTCCTCCTAGCTGTGTTTCCATCATCATTTCAGACTTCCGCATCAGGAACCCTGAAGGTCACAGACACACATACATGAAAACTCCAGCCACCCATGCCTGGAAGATGATTTATAAACATTGTTTGCTGAAGATGTACATTTTGCCCAGGTTCTAGCTTTAGATAAACTATTGCCTGGATGGAGCCAAGTGTACACGTGATCTAATATGACATTTTTCCCACACATTATTTGCTGTACACAGTACAGTCAGTGACCACCATCTACTGTGTTTGAAAAAAGCAAAATGTTGTGTCTAATGCTGAACAATCAATGTAAGCACTTCAGCTTTGAGTCAAGCTGTTCAGATGGCTTGTCTGAAATTCAGTGACATTTACTGAAAAATATGCTTTTTCCTTTGGTGTGGTAATTCATGGTGAAAAACTGTACAGCACCCCTCCCCCCAGGACATTCTGTGGTTTCTTTGAAGTCCTTCTCTGAAGAAACAGCATACAACACAGTGAAAGCTGTGTACCAGGTTCTGAATGACACTAAAAATGTCTACAGAGCGCTAACTAACAGAGAATCCTGGACCGACGTATCCCCATTCGCGGTTCACTGATCTAAAGAGGACTTTTAAAACATACTACTAGACAAAAATGGACCATCAAATCATGATGCAGTCCCCTGCAGAATTCCATCAGGAGCTGAAATTCCAGAGCTTGGGTCATTTTGTCATCATCAAGAAATTTCCCATCAGTGAATCGCTCTACCAACTACACCATGGGAAACAAACACGGTTTTAAAAGTAACAATGCGAGGCAGTAAAAGCCAGGAATTCCTACCTGATTCTAACCAACATTTCCTCTCCCTGAACATTAAATTCCATTAGTTACCACACACCGGTTAACGCTTGTCACGCCTTCGGAAGTACAGCGCAACCAAACCGCTAACTGCTAATCTATTCATGGAACTGCAAATTCAGTGGCGTACAAACGCCATCATTAGTCACCGTTACACCAGTGCTCCACGTTCAGTTAACCAACCCACCGGTGATCAAAGAGTGTGAATTAATTTCACACAGTGCTCAGAGATACGCTGAGGTTAGTCGTATCGATGAAAGTCTCCTAACCGCAAAAGCTACCGTGCCCCCATATACAGCTTGGTAATGAGAACTCTGTCACCTGGTATCACACTGTGAAATGTCCTCCCATTGGAAACGAACATGCTGGGGCTCTTGAATGCAGCAGTACTAACTTCTGCTTCCTCAGCAATCCCGGATCGATAATCGGATCCCGGATATCGAGGGGCCCTCTGTGAGGTTGATACATCAACACACACCTCTTAGCTTCTGTAAAGATCTTCAGTGCACTGAAAGATGGTGCTCAGCAGGCAGCAAGTCCACTGCGAGAATGCATTCATTCTCCATGATCGATTACCAAGTGCTGGCTCACAGTAAACCTTCATGCACTGGGTGCGAGATGTGGTGCAACCGGGACTAGATGACACCATCTAGACTTCAAGTCTTTGGACTGAGCAAAGAAACCCATACAAACAAAGTGGGAACTCGGAGAACCCGACACCACGCATCGCAGGTATAATTCAAAGGTGAACTTCTCATCATTTTACATAATACGTTACTATATGTACACAGATGACCTTGCATTGAAAGAGAACCATCAGTCCATACGTACCAAGAGCACTAAGGGACTGCTGTGGGTGAAGTTAGCGATAGGACAAGTGAGGCATCAAAAGCAGCATCGACTGGTAGTTCAGGATACTGCCACCTACCATGTGTTCTGAAGCCTCATTTAGCTCCAGTTGTGTTTTCCCATCTCAAGCCTGATGTGAAAGTTTTATTGTGTAGGGCCGTAGGCAGTTCATGTGTGCTGATACAAGAAGAATGACACAGAAAGGCAAGTCCCAGAAGAGGACATTAGAAAAAAAGAAAAACATTTAGCGTCAGCATTGATTGGTTAGTTCAGGATGCTACCACCCACCATGTGTTTTGAAGCCTCATTTAGCACTAGCATTGATTGGTTAGTGCAGAACATTCCCACCTGCCATGGGTTTTGAAGCCTTGTTTAGTGACAGCACTGAATGGCTAACTCAGGATACTCCCACCCACCTTAGGTTTTAAAGCCTCATTTAGCACCAGCACTGACTGGTTAGTTCAGGATACTCCCACCCACCACAGGTTTTGAAGCCTCATTTGTCCCATCACGAGATGAAATGAGCCTAAAATGAAGCTTTAATGTTCTGGCTCCTCTGAAGAAGGAGCCGCAAGCTGGTGATTTTTTTTTTTTTTTTTTTTTACGATGTCACATTTACAATGCCGGCCGTATGCAGTTTACAACAGTAGGCCCACGATCACATCGCCCTCAGGGCGGTGGTCATGGCCACAGTACATAAAATTGTCAGCTTTTTCGGGGGAATAACTAACAGAACAGATCTCCAAGGGAGCATTTAATGTTTGAAGGCAGCCGTGTTCCTCAAGTGGCCAGCGTGAGCAGGATGAGCGGAGGACGGTGAAGGGACGGCGTGACGAGCTGACCGAATGCACGTGTGAGCAAACACCCTGCGAGATCATGTACACAGCATCGACATTAAATGAGGGCTGTCCTTTGGCTTGCATCTACGCAGTAAAACCCTGCTTATTTAAGGGCTGGCAGCCTATGCTAATCTTCGGTACCTCTTCCGCATCATGTCGGGTAATAACTTAGACATCTACAATAAAACCCTTCTTTAAATCACTAGGCTAGGTTTCGTGTTACGATGTATGTTTTTTTTTTTTTTTCCCCCCCCATATCCAAGGTCACTGGATTGATAAACAAAAAATACTTAAACGGAGGTGAAGATGGTGTACGACTTTTTACTTTCCATTTTAATCAAAGCTGTCAGAATAACTCAAAGTATACCTCAGATGATAACTTCATCTACGACTCCTTTGTTCAACTCACACATAAGAAGGTAAACGCACAAGAAATAAAGAGAATCGAATCAGTTCATTTTGTTCCTCCGGGTCTTTAATAAATCATCTGCAGCAGACACATCACCATCAAAGGTGCAAATGAAGTCCTGACAGGCCTCATCGTGTCATCCATTAAACAAAGTGCCACTGGCACATAACTGCTGGCCATATTTTGACACTTTTTTTTTTTTTAAGCAATCGATATCTTTAGGAACTTTCTTTTTTAATAAATGCAGATGTTCTGCCAAAGACCCTGCATTAAGAACAGAATGTTAAGGAAAAGAGGCACTCCTCTAAGCAGAAGATAAAAATAAAAACAATAACTGAGGAATCATAACCTGATATAATTTGAAAAATTCTCATATACTGAATTCTAAACTTCCATTAAGCTTGCAGAGTTCAGTTTATCCAATATTGCCTATGTGCCACCGTTTAAAATGAATATTTTTCTTCTCAATAGTTCAGAAACGTGCCACGTTGTAATAACGGAGTTGAGCTATTCCCCGTAACCATTATGGAATTGCTTTCCTGGACACTGGGAAATGTTCATGCCAATTTCAGAAATATTCAGGGAAGGTCCTTTGTGCGATTTTGAAGTGCAGAGATGTTCTGTTCATGTATGCCAGTTTTCCCACCCATAGTACAGCAGTGCAGTACAGAACAAGTGGGGTCTCCGAACTACCCAATCGTTTGTGGGGCTTGTGATGGACTGTTGTGTGGATCCCAACCACACGCTCTGCACCTGCTGACTCCACCTCGACATGGCCCTTCCCCTGGGATAGTGGATGGATATTTGCGACATTCCAAAAGAGCCAGATAAATGAGGTAAGGACGCACCTGATTATACACACCTGTTTGCAGGTCCTTCTAAACCATGAACAGCAACCTATTTACCTCCCAGCTCTGAATGTTACTTTGATTTTTATAAAGGTGAGTAAAACTCACTAGATCTGAACTTCCTATTTGAACACAAGTTCCTAAGTTGAATATAAATGCAAATCAGCATCCCAATGACTCAATCCCACAGTTACAGCTATACGCCCCTCCGGTTCAGAGTAAGCCTCGCCCCCCCCCCCCCCCCCCCCCCCCCCCCCCCCACCACCCCCCCCC
>JAACJT020000052.1:2428920-2449241 GCA_009936485.2 Gymnarchus niloticus
TATCATTTTAGCGGTCAAACCATCCCGAGAGCACGGATCACTCAACGATAGAGAAGCGCAGCATTTCCTCAGCGCTGCTCTGGAAGCATGCAGCTGTCAGTCACGCTTCACGTAGCCCAGCGGTACCAGCGATTCTTAACTCACAACTCGGTTTATTGTTGCCTATTTTCTCGCACCGCACAGACCCCCCGGGGCCGCTCCAACACTCGGTGATGAGGCGAGGTGCGATAAAGTGCCACTCATGTGGTCCGGGTCAGAATAATATTGTGAATTTGGTGCGGGCCTTGGCACACATTAGTCCCAGGGAGCGCGACCGCGGGAGGAAACTGCGCTCAACGCTCCCTCGACTAACTTATAAACCCTCCTTCCACAGTCGCCACAGCACAGTGAGAAAAATCAGTCAGTCTTTGTCAGCATGAGTAGATTCAGCAGGTCTTTGGAAGCAGGGCTATGTCACGCTGAATGTTCAGGATGCTCTTCAGCCCCTTAATTATTAACCCCACAGGTTTCATGCATTTGGAAATGCTTTCTTTGCATGCATAACACAGCAGCAGGGCTGGCTGCAGTTGCTTAAATCAATTTAAATTCACCACAGGTAAAAAAAAAAAAAAAAAAAGGCAGTGAAAAATGGAACTGAAAAATTTATTCAGGACATTAAATACTTCAGATTACATTCTGGTGGCAGCTGTCCCTGGATGAGCTCAAAGAACAAGGCAGGAGATGCTTAGGTCTGAAGCCATCTGGAACGTGGGTTTGACTGTCTGCCTTTTTAAATATTTATGCATCACGGCGAGAGCGCCGCAGGTCTTCTGAAGACCGGCGCATCCGCAGACTCTCCCACTTGTAATTCCCGTGGCAGAGCGCTGCTCGGCACGTTCTGCTGACTTTACTGCCCAACTGTTAAATATGCGGCGGCTTCCCGGGGAAAACACCCGGCGCGCAGTGCCTGGGACTCAGCGAGCTCGGTCTGTGGGGATAGTGCCAAACTCCATGAGGAAACCCCCACATAAGGATTAAGCAAATAAGTGTCTTTGAAATAAAGTAGATTAGAAAATGGGAGGAAAGTCGGACAGGCAAAATTGCTTCGACAAAGCGAAGCCCCGGCACAGGGGTATTAGCACCGCCGAGCAGCCGATAAGGAGACGAGAGAAAGAAAACTAATCAATTTCTCTCCATGCCAGCCTTCCTTCCTCACGCGCAATCTTCCCTGTTCCGTCGTGACAACCAGTGCATACCAATAAAAGGATAAAGACCACATACCAGAGCCAAGACCCCAAAACAGGCAGTTTGTTTAGTTAGACGTCAAAAACTACAGATTTTGTTGGCCGTGGGGTTACTTTCTTACGTGCTCGAGCTTGTCCCTCCTGCGGAGCCAGACACTGGCCGAGTAGTCCTGCTGCTGCACGGTGCTGTAGATGGTGTTGCCCAGCCGGGTGACCGCAGGGCCGGGCGACTCCATGCGACCCTTCAGTTGCAGATGCTCAAAGCCGCCCGCCGGCAGCTGGCCATGCTTCAGATCCATTTTCTCATGACCGGCTGAGAAGGCGCTGACACTACCAGCAATCGACCGCCCGCCTCAACGAGCGTCGACGGTCCCGACCGGGCCCTACCGTGCCTCCACGAGCCCGTTCGGGGCCCAGTGCGCCGCCCGTCGTACTTTGGCGTCGGCTGCCGGAGCTGCTCTCTCGTTCTCTTCCTTGCTCTCCCTCTCGCTCTGTCTCTCAGACAGCTCTGGCTGGGGAACCCCCCCCCCCCTCCAGCTGCACAGGAGATGTGGTGCAGCAGAGCTGCTGCAGCTACCAGGGCAAGCACCACGGTACCGAGGAGGGGTGAGACTCGGAGAGGGCTGAAGAAAGAAAATCAAAAATCCACTTCAGGAATCACCAGATGAATCGAGGTGCCAAGTGAAGACCAGACGCCCGGCACAAACGTGGCGGCTGCCTGACCCAAATTCTCTCAGACCCTTCCGTGGCTCAGCTGCTATCAGAGTCAGTCGCACCGCTAACAGGGCACCATAAAATATTCATTTAGAGCGTTCAGTTAAATGCAGACTCCACTAAGAGCACACGCCCATTTTAAAGGCCCTCTGTTACCTTGAGAGCACCTACATCACCTGGGGTGGCGAGGTGTGACGTGGGGACTTGGGGGAGGGGGATGTCCTGCTCCCACTGAAAAGTGACAGCCTGATCGGCATAAGGGGCACCTGTGCCAAGGAAAGGCCGTGACTCAGCTCCGCTCCCACAGGTGTACACCTGCCAGATTCCAGAGCTCGCCGCAAGCAAAGGTGAAGGGAGCAAGGAGTTTGAAAGGATTTACATACACTAAATCAGGCAGGATTCCCCCATCGGATCCTGCGGAGTACCTCCCGAATACCTCGTTAAAGATCGAAAGATTTTGTGTGGCTACTAAATATTCAAAGGACATCACTAGGAACTCAATACAGAAATAAAAAACACCTTGTGTCCAAGTACGTTTCATATAATGTGCAAAGACTACACTGCTGCTCAGATATGCATCTCTGAAGTTTAACAGTCACGAGTCAGCATTGCTGACTCGGCGGCTCCCGTTCATCCGGCATCCGAGAGAGAGCTGGAGACGGCGTTAAATTCAGATCACGCGCCATGTCGAGAGAGAGCAATCACAGGGCCCGGGAAACCTTCAAGGAAGGAGCACGGTCGTGTCCGGTCCGGCGTTACGACCTTAATTGCGTTTAAGTGCTTGAGCTGCAGGTGCTTAAATTTGAAGGCAACCAGATGAATAAACAGATGTTATAGGTGCAGATCAAAGAAACTTAATGAACAGCATGAAGCTGAGCGATGTTAAGTTGAACATTACCATTTCACATAACTTGCTGCAGTAGATTTCACATTTGACACATGGGAGCTGAGCCCATGGCAGGGGGCACAGGGAACAAACGTTTTTTTTTTTAAGAAGATGGCACACATGTATACGTCGTCTCCCAGACGACACAATGAGCCTGTCATGCAGAGCAGAACTAGGCGGACAGTTCCCCTGGAAAACTGAACGGGCAGGTCTTCACAGGACCAAGGCCAGAGCTTTAGAGAGCATGGGGTTTCGGCAGTCACCTGCATTATGACTTAAACGCAGATCAGCACCCAACCTGCTGAAATCAGACCGTGTTACTCCTCAGTGTCTGGCCGTCTGCCCGTCTACATTTACACAATCTGTGCCGGTTGTGATGCCTTGCATATGCTCACAGGAGACTCAATATGGCATCGAGGCAAACAGCTGATGTTGATGACTCAGACTATTCTTTGAGAAACCACAAGACCTTTACGTGCCTGGAGCCAAAAAAGGGAGAAAAAAAAAAAAAATCAAGACAATGGTCAGTAGCTTTACATGTCCCTCAGTATTTTACCTGAAAAGTTCTTGTATTGTTGTCCAGTCGTACGAGATGTAGACATCGCAGTAAGTGGGAATGGTCCATCTTGTGTTCTGGTATCTTTTTGAAGGAACTGCTGTCACTCTCTGACACGCATGCACGAGTGCGTTGGGTCTCTTGTATACACATACCCGTGTCCCCATCATCCATCACACAGAGCGAATTAACCGGCCCGTGACCATAAACTCTATGTAACATCATAATCACCATGGCAACATGCAAACAAACATCAGTGAAACCACAGTAAATATCAACGATGTTCAGAAAACTGAAAAATGCATTAAAATGCTACATATTACAATCATAGTAGGTTGGTACCTGCATATATTATATCCAAATATTTTTATTCCATTTTATAGCCCTGAATGGAGGCAGGCCACCCCTGAATGGAGGCAGGCTAACTGGACTATTTTGAGGGGCCCTTCTGTGGAATATGGACCTGCTTGACGGTCCCCCTCATGCCAAAAGGCCCAGCCATTGACCACGCTGGAACGCCACGATTCAGAAATCATGTTTGCTGCTTCCTTAAGAACCTCAGACACTATGAAACTGGGGTAACTAAGGGTCTCTGCCACTGCTTCGGAAATGATTTCATAAATGCACTTTAAATGATGGCCTATCAAAATGAAAATGAATCCAAAAAGCCTAGCAATTCTGTTGGGTTTGTGGTAGTGACATTTGAAGCTTTTTGTTGACCTGGCTACACCCACCCCCCAACCAAATTGCCGCACACGAAATCTGAGATGCAGTCTACTTGTACGGTTTAATTTAGTCACCGATATGGCAGACAACATAAAAAGTGCAATACTTGTCTAGGCTGCTATGCGATTGTACATTGACAGTGAACCTAGGGTTATGCTCTCTGACACACAGTGCATGACAAAAATCCTTCCCCTAGATCATGGCCAGCCTATCCCAGGAAGAGAGACACCACTCCACTGAAATGTATGCCGCCAGAGAGCCGAAAGAAACCAGACCATCCAGAGGAAGAGACAGAAACATAGGGAGAACATGTCAGCTCCATGCGTGTAGGCAGGCACGGAAGAAAAAGACTGGGGGGTAAGGTCATATCGCTACCCACTGCAACGGCCTGCTTTACTTTCAGATAAGACAATCCGCAAATACTAGCCTGCTAATTGACAACACTGCTGCATGGGCAGATTCTCTCTCGCTGACAGATATTTTCAAAGCAGGATGTTTTCGTGCATTTTCAAGTAAATCTGACATATTTCTGACATCAGCAATGGAATCCCCATTTAGACCCGAGCCTTGGCAAGACTGCACCCTTCAGGGGGGAAGGGCACTTGGCCAGTGCAGTTTATTTCCAACATTTTTAAGTGGTCTTCCCGATTTATTACTTGGGAAGAGGTGACCTTGCAAATTTCTCACAAGGTATTTGACACAAACTACAATCTGTGCAATGCGAACAGATGAAGAAGGGTTCTCTTTCAAATGTCTGGCAGAAATCATCTTGAATTCACAGACTGGGTCTCACCGTGCACTTAATGGGGGTCTAAGCATTGTGATGGAGAGGCGGGTCACTGAATAAATGAAGCAGAACATTTTCAGATAGCTGATCAACTCCAGCACCAGCTCAAATTTATGCGTGAGGTAACCAGCAAAGCTTCAAAATGATTAAACACACAACGTTAAACTGTAATTTGTATTTTTGGGCACACACCCAATTTATAAAAAGCGATCGCATACAACCGCCTACGTTATTTTATTCATTGCAGTAGTTGTATTATTATAAATGTTTAAATTGGGACTTAGGTCACCTGCGAGACTGAAAGTGATTTTGGGGATCAAATACAGATTTCTGGCAAGTGACTTGGATCTTCCATTCCAGCTTCCCTCTGTCGTTACTGGTTGAGCTCAGCTCATAATGGCATCGCTTTGGCAGCTGTTCGGACACTAAGTTGCTTACCGCTCGTTTATTAAGACTTATCCGCTGAAATACGCAGGCCGACGACTATTGATGTTCCAAACTGGGTGGGCACTAAAGCCTATTTGGTTATAGTAAAAGACACACTAACATGTTCCTGAAGGTCAGTGGATTGTGCCATTTTCTACTCCGACCTTGAATCCGAACGCCATTAATTTCTTAATATTTGGGTCATTCGGGTGTAATGCAACTGGAAATTAAATTATATTCTTTGAACCTTACGCAAAGACCCTATGTATACCACGGGTACATTATGGTACAACAACACTGCCCAATCACTGTCAAGCCAACAGGAAGGGGGGGGGGGGGGACTTCACCTGTCTCAGCAGTGCTTTGCTTTGGCACAACTGCTAAATAGCAAATAAGGGACAGTTTAAGGACATGGACCCTAAGGATTCTGGTTCAAGTCCCAGAAAGGCTGCTCCAGGAAAAATATCCAGCTGTGTATTTGGGCAAAAAAAAAAAAAAAACAAAAAAACAAAATCACAAGTCACTTTGGCTAAAGGCATCTGTTCAGCAGGTGACTGTAAGGGACACAGTCACTTCCTTAAAGGTACAGTACATGACGAGCACAGAGAAACTCAAGATTAACGTGGGGGAAATTTGCACTGTCACGCGGCACTTCATTACCAAGGAAAGACAGTGCCGCAATCGTGCTTGGATGCAATTAGGTGTAAATGTCAGGTTTGTAATTACTTTAGCATTAGACAACCAATGATGTGACGTAGCATTTTTCAAAGTGTTTTGAGAAATGGTCTGTCTGCTCTTAAAGTAACGTTCTTTTTTTGAATGCTCCTTGCACAGGAGAGAGTAACTAAATCAGGCAAGGATGTTCAATCCTGAATACTGCCATCGAGTAGTTTTGTCCAAGATGGTGATGAAGGGATGAGTAACTGTACAACCAACCCTGCCGAATCTTCCTCTCTCCCTAAAAAAGGACACAAACCGATCTGGCGTTCTGCCACATATTTACGAAAACCTCATTTCATGCGCTTTTACTGTCTAAGAGTGTACAATTTCCAGAAAATTATGATCTCAGGCAGAACTTGTGCCCTTCATCTCTATTTATCACCGCTTATTCAGTGCAGGGTCTGTATCTGTTTGGATTTCTATGGGTCACTATAAACTGAAAGATAGAGACAGATAGATAGACCGATAGATACTTTATTAATCCCCAAAGGGAAATTCAGGGGCACAACGGAGCGGCAGAGAGAGCAGAAATCACAGCCAGTGCACAAGCTCAACGACGCTCTGTTAAACTTACAGTCTAGGTGGGACCACGCTACTTTTATGAACCGGGCTCCAGACTGCCTATAAAAGTCAACAGGGTAAACATCAGAGGAGACCGGTCTCAAGAATTTGTTGAAAGCAACGTCTAAGGCACTGCACACATAATACACTCAATGGCCACTGTTAGGTACACCTGGTCATTAATTCAAACAGCAAATCGTGTCCACAACTGTATATATTCAACAAGGCTTCAGGCTTCATGCTTTCAGTATGTCATGGCCCACACCAAGGGTGAGACCCACTTGCAGAGACCAACACAGGCAGAGAAGAGGGGCAAATAAGGTGGACTACTGAAGGGTCATGGAGAGGCAGGGAGCCAAGGACAAACCAAAACAGGGCAAAGACGACAAGGAGGAGGAGGGACTGGGAACAAGGTTGAAACAGGGCTGGCAACGTCTGTGAGGGCCGTCAGAGTGGCTAACAGAAGGCTAATGCCATAATGTGAGAGTCAGGGCTGAGGGAGCCCAAACGGGCTCAGGAAACCAGTCAAATGGCAACAGGTAGCCAGGGACGGGTGTGTTGGAAGGAGGTGGTGCTGCTGCTGCTGCTCAGTAACGGCTTGGGCAGGCGTTACAATGGCTAAAACTCCTGGTCTAAGTGATTTTAAATTTGGTGTGGTCACGGCTGCCAGAAGTAGTGCTACAAGTATCTCAGAAAGAGCCACCCTGCTAGGATTTGCCACATACTGTGGTGTCAGGAGTTTACGGAGAATGGAGCGATAAACAAGAAAAGCATCCAGTCAGAGGGAGTTCAGATGCCAAAAAGACCTTGTTAACAAGAGGTCAGAGATCGGCTTGACTCGTTACAACAGGTAGGACACAAGATGAAAATAAAGCCTCTGTACAACAGTGGTGTGCAGAAAGGCATCTCTAAATGCAAAACCCATCAACCCTTGGATCTGAGGACAAAAGGTGGTCTAAATCTAATAACGTGGCAACTGAGTGTACACACATACATAAATATACAGTATACACAGACACACAACTTTGGATGCCATCTAATTTCAGTGAGACTCTGCACAGTGGTCCTTTCTACAGCTGGTTATAATGAAATCCCTGGTGAGTTCAGCCTTGCGATTTGTATTTGAAATTCTCTGCATGCTGAACCGGCACTCACCCTTTGTGTCACATTGACATGCTCCTTTTGTCATTTTCCAGACCCAAGCGGACAATTTTTTCATGGCCTAAGAACAGAGGGAGGCTATTTTCTGTATGTTGTTTGCACTTGGGCAACACAGCCCTGCAGTGGGAAAGAATCCTAGAAACAACATTAAATGAAAATACGAACCTACGGCCGGTGAGAGCCTTGTCACCGACACGCCTGTGATGTGTCACCAAGTTCCAAAGCGGGAGGCCATCGTCAGAGAAGCCTGGAAGATGACACCGCCGCCTGTAGAGTTACAGGACAACACGGTCAGACAGTGGGAGTGCATGAAGACCGTCAACCAACGGGGCTAATACTACACTGGCGGTATATCAAGTTTGCATAATGCTTCGGCAGAACCGGGAACTTCTCTTTCCATCTGGCAAGCTGCACTGAACAACTCTGAATTCTGACGGTAATTGATCTTAGCTTAGGGCAAGATGTCAGTCCAGCATACGCACTGAGGTTATCCACTGACAGGGTTCACCAGATGTACAGAAGCTCAGAATTCTGCCCTTGCTGGGGCCCTCACCACTACATCCTTTTCAGTCCTGAAGATTTTCATTTTTACCGTTTTATGTTAGGCAGGGGAAACGACCATTCATCAGAAAGCACTGAAAGATGGTGTAGACCCATTTATAATACTTTAAGTCACGAAGAAGTCAAACTGAAACAGGGTCCCCCTTTGAGGAATATTAAGGTGGATGCCGTGGTAATCTTCTCTAGTCCATCTGGAAGAGAATGGTTTTGGACCCCTTTTTTTAAACATCCAAGAACTGTTTCTCATCGTGACCGAGACCAGACTAAAATCGCAGGATGAAGCAGCACAGGACGTTTCAGATAGTGAAACGAAACAGACATTGCACATAATTCGAGATTAAGATCACTGAACTAACGTTTTGACAAATGCTGTACTGCACTCAGATGTGTTCCCGCAGACTCTGTGGGACCCAAGCTCGATCACAGCTTGGCTCTCAGAGAAAAGGGGCGGCATGGTGATAACAGAGGCGACGTAGGAGGGAAGACCTTCGGGCCTCCCACAGAAAGGACGACTCAGGTCTGCCAGCCGGTTTTTTATCAGGCCTAAATTTGGAAGTATTTTAGCGGCATATTAGGATGAAGGCTCTGGATTTTAGATTCAGATTTTTACCACACGAAATAATATCGAAGTGGAATCAATTTATTCCCCACTTTAATTTTCACTGACTCGCTAATGGCGTGCTCAGTGATACTCGTCCAGATACGGCAGATACACCTCATGGCGGGGCCTCAGACTTCAAGTCAAAACGGCGGGATAGTAAACGAGGTCGGCTGTGGAGCAGCAAAATATTTACGACGAAAACAAAAAAAAAAAAAAACATGACAAATGAAGCTATTTTGCAGGTGAAATTATAGCAAAGCATTTGACACAGCTTCGAAACAGCATATCGTCAGGTAGAACGCTGTTAATTACCTCGTTAAAGCTCGAAACTGTAAAGCGCTTCCAGCCAGAGCTCCTGCTTGAACGGAAAGTAAAAGCGAGACGGTGAACTTTTTTATTTTAAATATTAGCCCGCTAACGAGACAGTTGGGTACAACTACGGCTGGGACAAATGAATGAGGCTTCAAACGCCGTGGTGGGCGGGAGTATCCCGAAGTAACCAATCACTACTTGCGCTAAATGAGGCTTCAAACGCCGTGGTAGGCGGGAATATCTCGAACGACCAGTTAGTGCTGGTATGTTTTGAAGCCTCATTCGTCCCTTCACTAGGTTCAACTTTGAAACAACGTGATTGCCTTCAGCTTGTACACCATCAGAGCGGGAACACATCGGGCCTGAGGGTCCTTCTCCTCCCTCCTCCTTCAGCTTGCTGCTGACAGCTCTTTGTGAAGCCGGCAGCAAAGCACTAGCCCATAGCAACTGGCCAAGCCGTATCCCGTATAATAACCTATGAGTAATAAGTACGGAAGCAGGTTGTGTGAGAAAGCCAGAGTTCCCAATTTAATGAGCAGACTTTTGCCGTTGAAGTAGGCGGGGAAAGGAGTATGATTTTCCATAAGACCATGTGCTAGACCAGCTGGAGTGTAGCCTTCCACTATGGAATACCTCAGGCAAATTCATGGTCACAAGGATGGACAGTAAAATGGAGTCACGTATATTATAGGATTCATTTTGCTTTTTAAAATTAAAGTTGATCCATTTAAATGCAGAAAAAGTTTAACAAAATCCCTCAGGAGATCGCTGGTCCCCAGACATCTGTCTTTTTTTTTTTTACCACTGTAGCTTGTAAGCTTTAATAACTTAGTGGGATGGTGGTTTAACTTTGAGTGTGACAGAGTATATCACAATAGCCAGCAACAAAGCAGGCTGAGTTCCCAGTTTCCGCCATAAGTCGTTCCTCACTGACAGACACTGCAGTGGGATCTGTCGATTAGTCTCCTCTCTGTCTGGGTATAATCAGTACTCATTGTGAACGGTGTTTCCTGTCTGCTCAATTAACTGTCAGAATTTGTGCGAGCTGACATTGATCGCTGTGTGAGAGGCAGAATGTTCTTGTCCTTTGTATGGGAAGTCAACTGAGTGATTGAAAAGGAACGGTCATTAAAATCAGTCCCACTTCATAACTGTCAGTCCATCATGATTGTCACAGAGAAGCATGATTTGTATTGCGATTTATGCGCTGTGATGGTGTGACAGCCGAAACTGGGAACCCCTGGGCATAGATGCTGTGTCGCTGGCATGACTTCAGGAGATCCAGATAGTGGAAGTCCTGGGAATTGCGTTCTGGCATTGGCAGCTTCAGGGAAGGGTCCACAGACATGACTAACGGACACGTGAGTTGGAGCTTGACAGTGAACACCTCCCAAGGAGACTTTCTGGAGAAGGGTCCTCTGTCCCGGTGCTGTCCAACAACCCCCTGAAATGTACACTCGAAGAGTTGCCTTGGGGCTATACACGGGATATTAATGACCTCCTGCATCTACTGCCATATCTAGGTTACTGTTTATATCAAATTTGCCATTGTGTCTTTTGCAATGAAATTGGCACGAGGACACCGAAAGGGCAATAAATCAAAAAGACTATCATTGGATAATGAGAATTAGGGGACCTATAGAATATACCACACAGCGATAAAATTCCAGTTTCCTATTCGACAATTTAATTCAATTTGGAACTCAAATAAAAATGACCTCTGCTAATTAAGACAGCATAAATGTTTAACTGCCCAAGCAGGATTGTGTTAATTGGGTTGGTCGCCCCTCAGTTAGGTCCAGTCAGCCAAGAAAGATGCTGCAGTACTACTGTGACAGTACGTACAGGGACAACTAAGATGCAGGAGAAGCCAGTTTAACACAGTCCAGCATTTACTGTTTAATCATTCTTCTGTGCTTCTGGATGTGTTCTTTGGGTCATTGTCCTGCTGGAGGACCCATGATATTTGAGTCATACCCATTTTTCTGACATTAGGCAGCACATTTTCCCCTCAAACTTCTTGGAACTGTGGAGCGTAGACAACACTGTAATTGACGAGACGTCTGCACTCTTACCCAAGAGAGCTGAACCTCGGGCGAATCTATGCAGTCCATCTAATGGCATGTGGGAAAGTACTGAGGGCCCAGCACAAACGCTTTCAAGGTCAACCAGCAACTTTCAGCTCAGAAAGCCAATATTAACCCCTTTTGTACATTTCACAGAACATTTCTCACAGTCAAACAGTCACCTGGCTTAACTCCCAGGGCCAACAGGGTGCCATAGCAACAGACATTAGGAACCCTTCCAAAGTGCTGTTTGGACAGGTGGGACACCAGAACTCAAGGTCAACACCCAGGGAGCCTGATCTGTAGGTGATTTGACGAGTGCAAATTGCTAGCCTTCCCCCAAGTAGCCCCCTTCCCCTCTTGCACATCATTTTTTGACCATGATGTGACATTGAAAAAAATCATTTGATAGATCAAGCAGCTCTGTAGTAACACATGAACGTGAGACAGCTCTGAAATGCTCATCACTGTGTGTGCTCCTTCCCGACAAAGTGATATCCTTGAAAACAGGCAAGTAGATACAGGATACATGTAAATAATTTTCTGTGGCTTCTTTAGGTTTAAAGCTGCATGTAAGCTGTAAGCAAAACAATGTCGCAGTGTCTTAGGAGAGGATAGCACATTGCAAAACTGAAGTGGAATTGTACTTCTCTCAGAAATACCAGCAAAGGCCAAGCGAGAGGTCTTTAGGGGAGAACGGCAGACCACTTTGTGACAGCAGTGAGTTCATCCGGACAGCACGACTCGATGTGGGATCACTCGACTACTGAGCATAGCAAGGATATGAATGACAGTGCTTTCAGTTTGCATCCACATTGTTGCCCCTGTCCAGATACACTGCCGTGGGGGAAAACAGCAACCAATGTGAATTAATTTTGGTGGTGATAGGACAAATGAGGCTTCAAAACCCATGGTGGGTGGGAGTATGCTAAACTAACCCATCAGTGCTGGCAACAGCTTGATTGGTTAGTCTGAGATACTCCCGCCCACCACAGGTTTTGTAGCCTGATTTAGCAACAGTAGTGATTGGTTATTTCAGGATACTTCCACCCACTACAGGCTTTTGAAACCTGATTTAGCACCAGTAGTGATTGGTTATTTCAGGATACTTCCACCCACTACAGGCTTTTGAAGCCTCATTTAGCACCAGCACTGACTGGTTATTTCAAGACACTCTCACCCACCATGGGTTTTGAAGCGTCATTTGCCCCATCACTACATTCTGGTCTCACAGCAGCAGGGTACATTACATTTCATTTTAGTTCAGGGTCTTCCGGTCATGTTGATAAATGTCTCCAGCATTGGGCGGATCCAACATGTCATGTCTTTGTGTTCCTGGGTTCTAAATTTATCATCACGGTCAGCAGTACACTGTATGTATATTATGATATATCTGAAGTTATATGTATTCTAAACTACTCTGGATCCCGTGACCATCGGAGACATTACGCTTCTTTTCATCAGTATGTAATTTACAAAAGGTCTTGAGTTCTTACAACTGACAGAATTTCTTTTTTTGTAACATTGGGGAAAACACCTTCTGGTGCCTTTTTAAAGTAGCTGCAGCATTTTTGAAACATTTCATTAAAACGAGGTTTACATGATTTAAAAATTTGTAAAAAACAGACAGCAAACAGATTTTTTTTTATTTTATTGAAAATAATTGGAGGATGTGATTAACAAAATAATGCAAATACACAATGTATAACAAAATGTCAATACATGAATAAAGAAACAAAATAAATATGTTACTTTGTGTGTGCATAAAAAAAAAAAAAATAGTCAACACTGATAACGTCTAAACAACTTAAAAAGTGTACCGAGCACTTTATTTTTGTTTTGTTTTTTTTTTTTAAATATCTCCTTATGGGGTTTGCTGACAAACATCAGAACTCTCAATCTAGTTTACATTCCCATGACAAGGACACTGGTACACAGGTAGGCCACGTACACCCAGTCATGAATGCAGACGCATGAGTCCCGAATTTCTTGTTTTCTCACTATTAATCTCCTGTTTATTTCTTAACGTCAAAACAGCCTTGGACGCCATCTAATGCTTCCCAAGCAAAAAGACTAGAGGTGATATAAACCAACTGGGATGTACAAAATTAAAGATATTCATCCCGATAGCCATTCGTTTACGTAAACATTTTATTTGATGATTTTCCGTTAGTGGTTTAGTTTGTTTTGTTTGCATTCCCAATATGTTATCGGCACTTAGCGATAACATATATACCAAAGGGGGGGGGGGGGGGACCTTTTTTTCCCAGGTACCTAACTTAACTGTTGCTTTGATCTATACATATCATATAGCGAAGGCATTTTTCCTACCGCACTGAACTTCACATGGAAAAGGCGGGAAAACATTTTTTCTAAGAATCTGGAGGTAAGTACACAAAAGCAGCAACATTAACAAGGAGTTCAAAGGATATGCATCTAGAAACAGGGGAAAAAATCTCCCTTCCAAGTGGACAATTAGAGTACAGAGTAAATGTCAAAAAGGCAAATCAGAACGATTGCTCCAGGCTAACAAATAGTGACCGCAGCTCGGTTATAAAAACCGCAAAATGCTGACACCAGAACATTTCATCTGGCTGAATTTATTAGTGGATCAACTTGGCTGAATCCCCTGATTCGGGGCCAAGATATGGGCTTTTTCACATTGACTCAGTCCTTCAAGTTTAATTGAAAATTGCCGTTTTCGATAATGGCAGATAGACGCCTACTGGGGATCCAGCAGTCTCTGTAAACTAAAAATGTGATTTTTAAATTAAAAAAAACCACAATGAAGGCTTTGCACTTCATCAAACCAGCATGCCAACCTGCTTCCAGTGCAAAAAAAATATAAAAAGTTGGGTTGCCACCCTCCAAGGCGTTTACGTCTCTACGGGGGAAAATAAAACTATATACACACAATCCCACTCTAGAATTTCCAGTTAATAAAGGGAAAGTCTTACAATGGCAGGAAGAAGCAACAGAAATAATACAATTATGAATTCTAAAGCTGTTTTAGTTATGTTGCAGAAACATTTTAAAACGGGTAGTACCTATCAATGTATAGCAAAAATTCGGTAGTGTAGTCCTTGAAGTGGTTAGAAACGGTCTAGAAAACTGTTTAAGAAGTCAGCTTTTCCTCGTTTTTTTTTTCCTCCACACTGTTTTCTTTGTCCCTAATGCGCCATGTCAGTTTTGGAAAACTAAAGGAGAAGTCAAGTTTGTGACGACATAATGCACTTGTTATGAAACACAGAGAAAGTGCATCCGTTTGTAAAAGAATGACAAAAAAAAAAAATAAAAATCTGTTTCGAATACACACAGCACGAGGACGATCTCTGGGCTGATTCCACAATACAGTAACTTGGGTTACAGGTTATACAGATAGTTTCAACTTTACACAGGGGGGTTTAGCTATGTATCCCATCACAGGAATCGCACGCATTTTATCACTAAAAAAAAATTCACAGACTGTAACCTTTTACCACCTGTGTTTACTACCACAGTTGGCATACAGTTTCAGTGTGTCAATTATGGTCATATGACAAAATCATAGTGTAGTTATGGCAACTGGGAAGATATGGCCACAGAAGACTTCCTATAATGCTACTTGCAGGAGGAAAAAAAAACAAAAACAACATTTTTAAAACAAGGCAGAAAGAAGAATCTTGAGAAGGGAGACACTCCAGATTCCTCCGGGTCCCTGCCACACTTTCCACTGGGCAGCCCAGTGCCTGTCCGACAGGGAGGAACATGGGCAGCAAGTGGTGGCTGGCGGGGCGCACAGACGGCCTGAAATCAGTCACGTCACCTGTGTGTGCACCCCCTTTGCAGTATAGGTGGGACTATTTCATGAGACTTAATACTCACACCAGACAAGAAGGTTATGGTTAAGGTTTGCAGGCTGAGGTTGTACGTAGTCAGAGAGCTTAATCATTGTGGGGGGGGAGGGGCAGAAATGTATCCATATTCAGTACTTATGTATCTGTAAAAGTTTAAACCCCCTGCAAAACCCCTGTAGCCCAAAGGGTGTAGCAGTAGGTGGGAGGAGGGGGATTTCCATGCATTCACTTGTGGCTGATGGGGCTCTCCTCACCGCTGGGGTGCTGGCGGCTGAAACGCAGGGCCACATCCCGCTCACTCTCCTGGGCCTGAGCCGGCCCCACCGAGCCCCGGGCCGTGCCATTCCCCGGCCCCTGGGAGCACAGTGGGCTGGTTTTGGGTTTGGGCAGTGAGGGGCTGGTCAGTCCCAGGCTGGTCAGAGCATCCAGAGTGCCATCTGGGTCCACCATGATGTTGATGACTGGGGGGGGGGGGGCAGAAATGAGCACAATCAGTCCAGGGACACTGGACCGGAGTGGGGGCTCCTTTCCTCATTAGCATTAAATGGCAGAGGAGAAATCAATTTTTCCCAGAGTCTTAAAATAAAACTCAATGCTTCTCATCAGACCCTCGTGCCAGAAATGCCTCTGGTCATAAGCAGAGTTTAAAAAAAAAAAAAAAAAAAAAAAATCACCTAGATGGATTAGCCCCAAGCCATTTGAAAGGCCAGTGAGTGTCCGGGGCGCCTCATCTCACCAGCGAAGATGGGAAAGCATCAAAAAGCCAAACATACCCAGGCTGTGGGTCTGTCCACACAGGTCAGACATTGGCGGAACATGTTAAGAAAGCCAAGTTATGGCATTCCTGTGTCAGCGCCATCTGGACAGAACACGTGTGTTGATGCTCGTGTTGGCTCTCTGAACAAGCTGCCGTCTGAAACTTTCAGATAATTCACAAGGTAGACCTCAGCAGTGAGAACCCTGCAACACCCTCCGAACCCGGCAAGCTTACCTTGAAGCTGCTTCTCCACACGCTTCAGCTCCAGCAGAATCGACGAGATCTCCTGCAGGGCACCGTGCCGGGGAAGAAGGGGGAGGGGGGAGGCATATCAATGACTTGATGTTGCTTCCAGGGCCCACATGGGTCTGGCTCACATAGCCCCGGAAGCACTGAACCATCATCGCCGTCAGGCAGCGGCAGCAGCCGCAGCAATGTGCCTGAATGATCTCCACTTTAGGAGTTCAGCTTTTGGTAACGTGAGGAGAGCAAGTGAATGTCTGAGCTCGGGTTCGAACAGGCAGACACCTTCGGAGAGCTAACTCCTCGACTGTGTTGTGTGCAGTGGAATTACCTTAAAATCATCATATTAAATACAATTAGTCCTGGTGATAATCTGAGAATTAAGTAACTGGACATCTAGCAACGACTGCAACAGCCCAGCTTAGACCGCACGAGGCCACATTTTGGTCATCATCATGGAGCAGGCAGCCTTAATCAAAACCCAGGTTTGCTTAGCTGGCAAACCCAACTGCTGACACAAACTTACAAACAAACAGAAAATAATTTAACAAAGAATAAGAAGATTCAAGGGCCTAGGCCTATTTACCGCCTCTGTTCGGGAAGGAGCCCGTCCATCAGGCAAGGCGATCTGTAACCATGTCGACTGCCCGTCTCTTAGGCCCCTGCACAACCAGTTTTTCAGCACACCGCATCTCACTGCTCAGCTACGGGGACCAGTGTGACAACAGCAGTTTCCCCTCAGAGCTACCTGGCCCTGACGCCCCCAGCCTCGTCGTTTCATGGCGGCACACTAACTGGAATGCTGTTTGAGACTCGTGGGATGGCAGCCTCTGACTGCAACCACGGAAACATGCAAAGCAGTGTCATCACATGGTCTGGGGGCATTCCGCCCACACTCTGCACGAGGGCTATTTAATACATGGAAATACCTCAGCAGCACAACAGAGGCTCGGAAGGTGAGCTGGTACAGAGTTTGTGTGTCCTGAATTAATACGACCAGACAGACCTTCCGTACTAAGTGACGGGCAGCAGACTTTGGCCTGGAATAGGGCCCCAAGTCCACTCGAACACCAGCCAGTGACCGATACCATGACGCGGCTGGCACGGGGCCACCTTGTCCAATGCTGAGGCTCCTATGTGGGTCACTGTGAGGTTCTGTCACCTGATCTTCCCGTTTGCAGCGTTTATTTTGTACATCTCAGTCCTGTCCGTTCTCTTGGGTGCAGACAGTGCAGGATAGCTGAGGTCAGAATAGATCTGACTGCAGAGTTTAAACCAGTTTATGAAATCTCCAGGGTAACACTGCAAACTGGGGACCCCCATGCATTAGACGCACCAACCCCGCATCACATTATAAAAAAAAAACAAAAAAAAAAAAAAACTTTTAGCCAGTCTGCACTAGTACAAGTTTTGATTTATGCACCGTGTGACATGGGAGATGCCTTGGTGATTTAACATTAGGGCTTTTAATCAAAACTTTCCTGACCATTTTTGGCATCTTGCTGTCCTCATACACTACAGGCACATAAAACTGAAATTCATTAACAGAAAAAATGGATTTTTTTTTAAGGGGGAGAGACGGGATGGATCAGATGAATTAGGCCTTGGTGCTCAGTGTTAAGTGAGTCTGGCGTCTGTGTGATCGATCACTCTGACCAAGAAAGCGGAGCACGCGGCTCGCCTTCCTGACGGAGGCTGTGCCGTCCTACTTCATTTGGAGATACACACCCCGAGGCTATAATAAAACTTGGATTCGATCTGACAGCTAACGCGGCAGTACCGCAATCCTCACTGGTGCTTTGATTTTAACATTAAGGGCTGCCATATTTCAGCACCATCAACTATACGTACTTAGCAGCCACTGTGGCTGAACTAAGCAGAAAGCCAGCGATGCCTAACGGAACAGGGAATGCATGTGGGGAAGCCTGCAACCTACCCACAATCCGCTGGTGGGACGCGGATATTCAATCGCCGTCGATGCCGTGACGATATCTCGTTTTATACCCATCGACCGCTAGAAGCGAAGCGGCCCACTCACCTTGTTGGACGTCTTGAGAAGTGGAATGTCACTCTCCGCTCGCAGTTTGCTCTCGATTTCCTCCCAGTTCCTGTCCTTGTCCTTAAACAGTATCCTGGGGGAAGGGGGTGGGGTTAAAGAGTGTCAGAACACCCAATCAGGGCCCTCGTGAGTGGCGAGTGCCCCGGCGTGGCCATTTTCGAAACAGCGAACAGTGAGACACATGGATTTTCATTCAGAGATCAGACGGGCCGCAGTTTTTAAATCATGAATCACAAAAGTCGGTAAAAGTGCAAGACTGGGTGTGGAGAACAATGGCAGGCGGCCCTCTGCTCTCATTCAATTCAAACTTCGCCACCTTCAGCTTCTGTATGATCCTCCCGCAGCATTTGAAAACTGATGCATTCAGCTGCAGACAAGAATTTCCCGAGAAACAATGGGTTCTGCAGTTACTGCATTTAGTATGCAGTCAAAATGGCTACTTAGTATGAATTACAGTACCGGAATGTCGTGTCTGTCTGAACAGGAGAAGTCAAATATCTTTTCAATTCAATTTTATTCAAATAGCGCCTTTAACAAGCAGCACGGTCCCAAAGCGCTTTACAATAGTCCCGGGCCCAGAGTCCCCAGAGAGTAAGACGGTCATCTTTTGAGCTTGAAAGAAAGACAGACAAGTAATTATTTCAGCCTGTCGGACAGGGATGTTTCCTGTGGTTAGTAGAAGCGTCACCGAGAAGCATGACACGTTTTCCCTCTCGAGAGGCTCCAGTGCAGAGCTGGCTGACACTAACCCTCGTCCCTCCGCCCGGCTGCTGCCCACACTTGGCCAACAACGCCTTTGATTTCACTCAGCATATTACAGTGAACAGGCCTCTGATAACATACCAGATTTATCCCAGCACTCGTACCCGCTCACCAGCTTAGACGGACAGACAGACACCCTATCTGCGCTGTGACTCAGACAGGACAGAATGGTGGTGCCTTCTGTTTGAAAACCTTGATTTTATTGTTTTATTTTTCCAGCCTGCTGCTTTGCGTTTGGCAGAACCTGGCTGTGAAAATGGGAATCTAGGAACGTCTGTGCATCTCTCGACACTTCAGACATTCTAATCAGCCCTGAATCAAAATAACAGACTAGGCTAAGCTGAGTAGCAGAAAGACAGAAAGAGAGAATATATCGTGCTCCCTAATGGCTCAAGAAGTCTACTACAGCCTGGCTGACCGTTATCGACCTAATATGAATCTCTCTCTGAAAAAAAATCAATGAGATGGGATATTCGGAGAAATCTTTCAAATGGCTACCTGTATATAATTAACACAGTTATGATATCTACGACGGCATCGGCTGTATATGTGGCTGAAACATAACATATGGCCAAGTTTGTCAGTCCAGCTGAAGTCAAACAGGAATGCTACCTGATTTTGCCAGCTGTTTTGTCCACTGATTGGCGGATTTTTGCAGACAGCTGGGAAACTGAGGTGAGGAGGAGACTGTCCAGCACAGCCTGGAGAACCAAAATGGAGGAGAATCAGTGGGACGCTATGCGGTGAACGAGGAGCTGACAATTAAATAAGCAACACAAAACAAATAATGCATTCAAATGCTTCCATATTCTTGGCAGACTGTCTCACTAGTCCACATAAAATATGTTAGGCAGTGAAAATTTTGGCCACTAAAGTGGAGTACCCATTTTGAAGCATTTAGGTTTTCCTAAGGGAAAAGTGCAACCCCTACTGGACTTCAAATGTGGTATTCAACATTTCTAACTTTTTTCTATTAATTTCCTTGAACTACTTAGCCTATGAAAATCTGGAAGTCCTGCAGTAGAATGATCTAGAAAGGACTGGAATGGATGGGAGTGCCATGGTTACTTAGTCCTGATAAATTTTAAATGCAGGCTGAACCCTCTGTGTCGATGCTGGTTGTTCACAGCACCACTTCAAATGCCCTCAAGCAGACTGGGGGGATGTCAGCGATGCCACGAGACCTCATCACGGTTCCATGTGCGGCGCCGGAGAGCCATCTGGGGGTCCTGGCTGTCAGGGGCGCGGGGGCGGAGCTCCACGGGACGTCCGTTGATCTCGGGGGCCTTGGTTTGCACCACGGGTGGAATCTTCCTGAAATTGAGGCTTTCGTCGAAGACGCGGTCCACGAGCTGCGGGGTGCA
>JAACJT020000052.1:2456348-2484342 GCA_009936485.2 Gymnarchus niloticus
TCCTCCACCTGCTGCAAATACTCCACCGGGTCCAGCTCGATGCCTTGCTCGGCCAGAACCTTCACCTCCTCAAGGTTTAGCCGCCGCAGCTGCTTCTTCTTCTGCAGGGCTCTGCAGGTCAGGAAGGGGACAGGCACAGCTGGTCAGGGGGGCGGGCACAGAGAGAGACAGGAGGGGGGATGGTGTGAGGGGGAGGGCGCGAGGGAGCAGACACATGCAGATCACCACATGTGGCCCGGGGGGGGCTTGGCCGGTACACTACCCAGGAGCTCTTCCACGGACGGGATGCTTTCGGGGCCGGCCGTGATGTTCTCAGCGTGGGACAAGCAGCCTGTTTTGTGAAAAAACACCCCCAAGGGTGGGCTAGCCTTGCTCTTAAGGCTCACACTGGGACGAGACGTACATGTCAGCAACGATGACACAAACAGACGTTTGGCGGTCCGGACCACAGTACAACACAGATGGGGGCGTGAAGCTCCACGTACACATTGTGTAGCTAAAACATGGTTTCAACCAGCTAAACTGAAATTTTCACTAATTGTGTTTAAGCTTTCTTTGCAGTGGATTCAACCTCAAATGAAATCACTAGAGCACTCAGTCGACAGACAGCACAGGGGTACAGCAAGCAGCTCTAAGCTTCCTTTAGTCCCATTTAACATTTAGCTTCAAGGTGGCTCTAATGCAGAATCTAATCTGATCGCCACACGTTCCTTCGATATCATCGCAGAAACAGAAATAGCACTGGTGCAAACCACTGGAAAGGGCTTGTGTGTCACCCAAATAGCATGCGACGTTCTTTCCGGTATCTTCCCACACAAGGCTGTCATTCCTGGCTCACTAACGGTATTTTAGTTGTAGCTACTTGCTCATCGCCTGACCCACTTCAGAAATTCGCATATCTTCCGTTATATTTTCCATTAGCCACATATAACAAGATTAACAAGGCCTAAGAGTCATCACGTATATGAGCAGAATCGTTGCTGGTCTTTCCAAGCAAACTTTACATACGTTAGGGCATAATAACATGAACCCACCAGAGGGGGAGCTGTGGACAGAGTAGGCCACCTTGGACTTTGCATCGGGTAGCTTGGAGACGCTGTTGGCCCTGACGCGTGGTGCTGTTTTGCCGTCCGCAACGGAGGAGGTGCGGAGCCCGAGTCGCAGGGCTGTTTCCGTGGCGATGGTACCACGAGCGGAGGCTGCGGATCGGCTCACGGTTGCTTCTGAGTCGCTGCGGGCTGACAGGGAGCCCAGCCGGGTCCTCCGAGGCTGGGCCAGCATGTCGATGCGTGAAGGGGCCTTCTTGCCCGAGGGGGGCCGGGACGTGGAGCTGGTGGTGGACACTTCCGAGGCCACGGACACGCGGTCCGCGTCGGCCAGGTCCGTGTCAGAGGTGTCTCCGAGTCGGGCCCGTCTTAGCAGGGACGCACGGGTGGGCCGTGGCCGGGGCAGCGTGGCCGGCTTTCCTGGGGTGGCGGCAGGCGGAACCACCGGCAGCTTGCCAACCTTGCCGGCCTCCAGTTTGGAATGTAGCAGCTCGTCGGTGGAGGTTAACGGGCCCCGTCCGTGAGAGCGGCCAGAGTAGGTCTCTTGGTCGGAAGAAAGCACGTCCGAGATGGTGGAGTGGGGCAGGGAGGAGGTCTGGTCGTCGTCAGTCAAGTCGACAGATGGCTGCCGGGCCCTGGAGCTGGCCTGGAGAGCGCGACGGGAGTCAGGCCGGGCTTCTGAAGGCCGTGCCTTTGACTTCCTTTCCAGACGCTCACGAGCCCCAGCGGCGCTCTTGGCTGCCGAGCCACTGCCACCGGCACTCTTCTCCTTGTGCAGGCTGCTGAGCGTCCGCCGCTTCTGGGCGGCCTTGCGGTCTCCCTCGCCTGCCGCCTGGCTGACGGTGCTGGCCGTGTCCACGTCTGACTCCGGTGAGATGGAGCCGGCCCGCGGGTAACCCGGCTGCTCGGAGGACTCCAGCTTGTTCTCGTTGCGCAGCTTGGCTTCTAGAAACGCCATGACGGCCTCCGTGTCCTTCAGCAGGGTGGCGGTGTCCATGCTGCCCACAGAGTCGCTGCGGTCCCTAGGCAGAGGCAGGGTGCCTGGCTGCTTGTTGATGCGTGGGATGAGTTCGATTGGCACGTTGGCACTGGGCTTCTCAATGGTGAAGCTGCCTTGCCTCACCAGAGGCTTGCCCGACTTCTCTGCCCCATTCCCAGCCTTGCCCTGCACGCCCCGATCCTCGGTCCTCTTCCTGCGTCCCTCGTCGGGTCTCTTCTCACTGCCTGCCACGGGCCGAGCCGGGGGCTTAGCGAATCCCAGCCTGCTCTCCTGCTGCTGCATGTGGGCTGAGGCCGGCTGGGTGGTACCTACGGCTTCGGTGGTTTGATCCTTCGGGTCCGAATGGCTCTCCTTCTCCTGGGGCTCCGTGTCCTGCTTCTCCCCAATCTCAGAGCGCAGGCCAGCCCCCGAGGGCAACTTCCCAGGCTTGGTCCGCGAGCCCTCCAAAGCCTTCTCCTCGATGGGGAGCTGGGGGAGGGTCCTCCGCTTGCGGTCTCCATGGCTGGAAGTGGATGTGACGCTCTTGATGGAAACGCCAGACTCGCTGGCATCGGCTTCTGAAACATACATCGGTAACATGATACCTGACCCCCACCGAGAAACATTTCAATTACAGGTTCATATTGGGACATCGGTCACGGTAACGCATGGAAATACCAGTCACATGACAGAAGAGTCACCATCAGGTGGTCTTCCTTGAGATGCATTCCGACTCTCAGTATACTACCATATGGTGATTTTCTAGGGTCTTCTCACATCATTTTGTCATTCAGTTCTACTGCTTGGAAACTCCATGATTACACAGATGACTGCCCCTACCAGATTACCTTTTTCCTGGTGGACAAAGGCTGGCGAATCAGCCCCGGAGCCTTCTGGGTCTGTCCTCGTGTGATTGGCAGCAAGCGTGGCCCACTGAGATACCCAGCGTGGGCTGCCCATGGCAACCGGGCCTTCAGAAAAGATCTGGGAGAAAGAAGCGGGAACGGGGTGCGGCCCAGTTCATTAACATAACCCCGTTAAGAACCAGAGGAAACCAGGGGAATACATGGAGGCCTTGAGCAAGAAGATGGGCAGTCTTTCAAAAATAGTTCAACTGATATTAATCTGTTAATAAATGGAGTGATATTAAAGATGGGAAGGCTGGAAAAGCCATTTCCTTGTATTTGCCACACGGGATTGTGAATAATCAACGAGCTCTTCATTAACTACTGATCAATCATCATCGATTATTTCAAAAACATTTATTTGTTATATTCAGAATCACCTAGTGAATAAAGGCCCCACTTTCTGTTGTGTTTACCACATGTCCCAGTCTGCTCTCTAGAGGAGAGCGGACAGTGGCAGTGAGCGCTTTGTCAAAGAATGGACATATTATTAATGCAAAACAACCGGCGATCAGTAAATCACTTCCTGTTGTCAACTAGGGTACTTCCTGCCTTTGGGTAGGAGGTAGTAGCCTGTAAAAAAGGCCGCCCTGTTTATGAGATTCCAGTGAAGTAGGTCGGCCACAAGATTTCTCACTCTGGATCAGAGATAGCTGGCGTGCGCATGAAAAAGCTACAGAGGAATTAAGGCAAAGGGAGAAAATGGGAACGAGTGATACTGCAGCGGCCCTGGAAGATGACGAGCTCGACATCTCTCACAGTCTCTGTACTGACCATCACCTGAAACTCCTGCATCATTACAGCACCAGTAATCACAAAAAAGCTACAGACCCCTCTGTCAAGATGTTAGGTCAGCCTCCAGCCTTCAGGTAGCACTGTTTCATTTAAAGTCATTTGAGGACCCTGAAGATTACCCTCTTCTTGCAGTCAACAACACTAAGTTACTGCAAGTTATGCACCTCATTTTGCTTTAAGTATCGTGACTTAAAACTGGATTCCCTGATTCTTTCCAAAATGAAGACATCTACAGAGGTGACTTTATGTTGGACATCCAGAGGCACTTTAATGTGAAAACCAGTAGATCTGGAGTGTTTGAATAATTCAAACACTACAAGAAACGTGTCTGTCTGAGTTCTGTTATTCACAGACTTTTACTGGGAGATCAATAACCTCTCCGTGCAAAACTGGTCTAAAATTTCCCACAGAGCAACCAGCCATGATTAGCTTGGCCACAAGACAAAAGATGTTATAATATGCTACTTGACATAATTTTTTAAAAGCTTGATTAAAATAAAAAGGTCTATCAAATGAACATCTGACCAGCGGTGTGTCACCTCTGATTTTAGGCAGTCCGACTTCTTCGTCTCCCCTTGGATCGAGGTCTTCCAGTCTTTCACCGCATCCTGGTGCTCAGGTCGCATGGCTCTGGCAGGGGTGACACACTGCTCCACACCGAAAACCTGTGCAGAAGCATCGTACCCAAGGCTGGTGAGCGCAAGTGCAACCTGCTTCTCAGGGTCACGTCCGGCGATAAAGGGCCAGGAAATGTAGACTGAAACTAGCATGAAGATGCATATTAGCATCTATTTGCCAGGATGATATCTACATATTAAAATAAGGCCCAGGGTTTTTTTTAAAGGCTCATTCTTGGTCATACTGACAAATTTTGGTAATGCCGAGGACTAGCTAAAAGGAACGTGGTTGTCTGCTCATCTCTGATGGAGACCCGGGCCTCACAGAAAAACGGGAGACTAATTCATCACAGGACTTCCCCAGTTCACAAGGTAGCTGCCAATCTTCCACAGCTTAAAGCTTTATAATAGAGGTAGTGGGGAGAAATGCTTGGTGTGGTCCAGAATGGGGAACACCTCCATGGACAGACACATCAATTCCAGGACTCGCATATGACATGGGAAAGGCCATCAAATCAAGAGAAGCAAACATGTAAATAACACCAAAGGTCCCACTACTAACAAAGAAAATATGTAATGGACCATTCAGACCAAAGGCTCAGGTTAAGTGCAACGCTCATTCAGGGACAGCATAAATCTGCCATCCGCATCTTCGGCGGAGACCAACGGCGGGGTGAAGTCGGGAGAAGCGAGAACTCATCCACCCTTCCGTATTCTGATCGATATATCAGATAGAACTTTGCTTTCTCTCGCCTTCAGGAAACAGCCAGCTTGCTCTAACGCCTCAATACAGTGCTCATTTCACCACCTGGAGGAATTCTGACATAGACCCATTAGGTGCTCCTAAACCAGGCAGCTAAGGGACCTCAGCCCGAAAAACCTCAGGCAACATGCTGTTCGGCATCAAAGGCAGCCCATCAACCACAGACACTTCGAGGTTTGGGTTTTTTTTTTTTTTTTTTTTGGGGGGCAGACACTTTAATGGAGAGGGAGAACCAAAAAGAGACAGCGCATTTTCTGCCAGATGCAGCAGTATTTAAAAAAACAACAAAAAAAACAATCATAGACCCTCAAGGAAAATACAAGAAACCAAGCACATCTCCTTAAATCTCTTTAGAAAAAGAGTGTTTCGGGAAAGGAACATGCAAGCTGGATGTTGTACTTTGGCCTTGTTTTTTTGCCTGGAGAATTCCTTAAAAGTTTTTCCATAAAAGCAGTTCATTTAGTTAATTCCATTTAGTGGTATGGTGGGGGACTCATTAGCAATCTTGCAGGCCTTAATTAAAAGTCTCAAAACCCCACACATAAATAAAATGATTGCCTTTTGGAATTTCAGTACCAGCCAGATGACATTCATTTTGAACTGAAAGTCATTTCAATTCCCAGGTGTCTAAATGTAGAAGGCTATATTAACACAGTATGTTGAGGCAGAAAAAAAAAATTGGGCAGATAACAGTGGAAGCTGTTCTAAAATCCCAGCATGCTTTGCAAATGCTTCAGGACAATTTTACAGCACTGCCAGTAGTGTATACAGTAGGGTATACGGTACAAGAGCATCGTCACGTTCACGCTAACGGACTAAGCAAATTCATACTTACATTGTCACCAAATGCCTTTCAGAGTTTAAAACCTTTACATCTACAGGGTTGTATGGACCAAGAAATTCTAACTAGGTATTCATTGTTTAATCTAATTATTAGATGCTTTTGCCCAAAGCAATGTACAAGTTCTACGATTACGTTTCCAGCCAGTGTCTCCCTTCTACTGCAGTTTCTGCACAAATGGGACAAGGAGGCCAGAGAAGCAGATCGAGCTGCTAAAATACAGTCTGAGAGCGCATCCCATATTTTCCAAAAACTCCACTATCGACAAGAGCTTTGGCAGGTCAGGGCTTCAAGGAGGTGCAGTGGGTAATGCCGTACACACACTGATCTCTGGCGGGAATCTTCCAGAGAAAATTAATGAGCTGTAAAATCACTTGGTGGCAGGAGGAGCCAATTGCTCCGCCATGGTTTTACCTTGTCGATCATGCGCCTCGCCTCCTCCTCCTCCGGGTTGTGGTTATCCAGCTCGATGGTGTAGGTGCCCTTGTCGCTCTGGTCGTCGTCTTGCTCCTTCTCCCCAGACCGGGGAGTCCTGTGGGAATCCTCGCCGGGGCTGGTCTGTTGGCTCACGCTGGTCAAACCCCTGGCCGTGCCAGGGTCCTCGGACCTCTGCTTGAGGAGCGTACGGGTGGCAACGGGGCCAGTCATGGGCAGGGAGGAGGGCGGGCCCTTGCTGCCGTCTGCAGATGCTGGAGAGGCGGAGACTGTGGCCTTGGGGCGAGAGGGGGGAGCAGGGCACGGCCCCTCCCCAGCCACGCCCACAATCAGAGGAGCCGTTTGTGAGAATGAGTATGAACGGCGTTTGCGTGGGTTGTCCTCATCGAAGAACTCGATCATGAAGGCGGTGCGGCTGGTGTTGCTGGCGACGGCGGAGACATCGGCGCTCTTGCCCTCAGGCCCCGGCGGGCCCCGAACTCCCTGGGCGCCCCGAAGCCGCTCCTCCAGTGCCAGCCTTCTGCTGCTGAAGCGGAGACCCGCACCGTTCTCCGAGTCGCTCTGGGTGCCGTCCTCGTGCTTGCTGCCTGTGCGGAACAATCGGGGGATGGAATTGATTGGGGGTTTACTGCACATCGTATCAGGAAGAGTGGTGGAAAGCACTCATGTGACCGTTAAACCGCTGCTTTGGCGGAATCCCCTATGACAGAACTGCAAAGTGAGCTCAGAGTAGTGGAAGGATGGGGGGTTGGATTGTATATGGCGGTGAGGAGGTGGGCGGGGGAGAAACCGGGGGAGGAATGCAGTAAGAGCTGACAGGCCTGTGCCTCAGAGGCAGAAATCACAACAGGGCACAGGACAGTGGGCTTTCATGGGCCAGATACAAACAAAGGGCTCCTTTGGGAAGCTCACAGCTCTGCCTTTGAATAACAGTGCAGGGTCGTGGCGGGCTCCCCTGAATCAGACTGCATCTTCTTCACTGATCTCTCTCACTCACACTCACACACACACACACACACACACACACACACACACACACACAGAGTAACCTGCGAGAGCCTCCCCTACAGCTGGAATCAAAGAGCCACCTGAGGAAAGGAATGTAAAATAAAGTAAGGCCAACACCGACTGTAAAGCGAGTGTCGTTCAGACAGTTTCAATTCCACGTGTTTCCACTCAGCTACTCTCTGCCCCCCCCCCAAAAAAAATGGTTGTTCTGCACACCTCTTCCCTCCATCCAGTTGAGATGCACCACCTTTGGTAGCAAAAAATAAACAGCTACCGTGCTCTGCCCCCCCGCTCCACGTCGCCCTGGCCTGGGTGACAGAGGGAGACCTGCAGACATGAAGACATGCAGACAGAGACACACCTAGTGCAGGAAAAGACTGCAGAGGCGGCTCCATCCTCCCCTGGATGCTTCCCAATCCCCATTCCACCTCTGGAAGTAAGTCTCCCGTCTGAGACGGCCAGCGTATAATTCCCTAGGCCTCCCAGTGAGGCCGGCATACCGATAATAAAATCCGGTGTCTGTTTAATTTCCGCGCCCCGTGTATCAGCCAGCGGCTTAGCAGGCGAGCTCTGGTACAACGGTACCCCTGCACTCCCACACCTCCTGTCCGATGGCCACGAGATGCCGGCAGATGAAAAGGTGGATTTCACTCCCTACCCGTGTGGTGCATCGTTAGGGCTCAGCGACGGCGAGGGAAACCGGCGAACGGAGACATGGTCACCAGTGCGAAGGAATGAGAAGTCCTCTCTCTCGGTGATACAGAAGAACAGAAATGAAGGGGGAAAAAAAGAAAAGCAGCCGCAAGGCAGAACGAGGACAGAGTGTCGAGCGAAAATCAGAGGGGAGCAGAGAGGCGCTGAACAAACACACTGGCGAATCGAGAGAGAGAGAGAGAGAGAGAGAGAAGGGAGCCAACTGCTGCCCTGAGCTGTCATGGGTGTTGCAGCGGCGGCAAGGGAATCCAGAAGTAAGGGGCAGTAATCTGCTGAATTTCAAATGAAGCGGAACAGTCAAGGCTTAGCAATCCAACATTGCAGACAGACAGAGGGGTTTTCTTGGACTAATGTCAGCTGTCAAATCTGTAATAGCCTAACATGTCAGCCCGTGCTTCAGAAGTATTATGTGGAACAGAGAGGATTAAAGTTTGGTTGATACTACACACGAAAGCCAGCACCAATGTTGCTGAAATGCCAGAGAATGAAAGGAGGGAAAAAGAAAAAAAAGGTAATGTTTTACATTTTTTTTTTTTTTTTTTTTAAACATAACTTGTGGAAAACACATGCCAGTTTTAGCTAATAGAAACCGTGAAAATATTTCGTCCTCTACATACACTCAGCAATTTTGCCCTCAGGATATAACAATTACATTACAGTACAGCGCATGCATACCAGCATCCAGATGGGGCAAAAAAAAAAAAAAATGCACATTTATTCAAGTACTGCAGCTAAAGAGATTTTCCCAATTTATTATCTTTGGCAATTTACCTTCAGGACACAAACATCAAGGGCAAGAGCATTAAAAAAAAGAGCCCCCTGCCCCCCCTGCAGGATGCAAGTCAGCTCAGGACATGAATGCAGAGTACAGCAAATCCTTTGTTTGCCTTTTGACCAAGTGGACAAAGGGGGCGGGGGGGTGCATAGAGAAGAAAACTATAATGCTATTTGGAAACAGAACGAAGCTCAAACAATTACCCAACATCTCAAAAACAAACAGACGAAAAGGCGGAGCCCACTGCAGACTGGTAGGGGTGAGGCTGCCCATTTAAATACCCCAACAGAAAGGCATGTACACACCCAACATACCTTGCAAGAATCTCCGCGACCTAACGTGTGGCGAATGCAGGTCTCCCTCCCCCCACACGATGCAGGTCAACACTCAGCAGTGTGACTGTGATGTGGCAGCCGAGATCCAGAATCACACCATATGGAGGAGCATGAACAGCCAAGCCTGCTAGATATTTGACGTTTAAGATGCATTGAAACATGCCTGCTCTGATGTTTCAGCCTTAAATCCTCCACAATCCCTACATCCCGCCCCTTGCTACGGTGGCTCGACATCTTACCACTCCGTGCCACGTCTGACATCTGGATCCTGTTACAGGATCGGTTTACATTTACACAGAATCCACTTTCATATACGAATCCAGCCTCGTCTGTCCCTTGGCCCTAGTGTTAGCATGTGACACTCCTAATTCGAGACAATCCTAAAAAATGTTACTGTAGCAACCTCATAACAGTGCTAAAACTGTTAATGGACACTCATCACCGAAAGTGAAAATTTCTCAATGGCCTGAGGTTTGCTCTTTAATGAGACCGAGACTTCAACTGCCTCAGTGCATTCTGGGAAGACGACGGTGCAGGTTGGCCAGCGATCCGCCTCACCTTTCAGCCGTTTGAGGTGCACGGGCACGTCGCTCTTGATGCTCTTGCTATCCTCCTCGGTGGATTCCCTACGTGCCAGCGGCGGGTCGTTCTGGGCCAGCCAGTCGGCCACCTTACTCTCCGAGGCCATCATGGCTGCCTGCAGGGTGCTCAGCTCCCTGCTCCCCTGCTGAGGAGACCTCCTGGGTCTCACCCGATGGTCTGGCGTGAACTTGGAAACGTGGTCCCTGATGGTCACCTTGCCAGGGGAGGTGTCGTCAAACTCGATGGTGAAGGAGGCGTGGCCCGGTGCGGAGGCTGACGTCGCCGCGGTGGGGGCACTGCCCGCCTCCTCCGTGTCCTTGGTGGGAACCTCGTGGACGCTGTTCTCTGCTACCCGGAGCTCTTTGGTGGGAATCTCGAAATAGCTGGGCTCTGGACCCAGGAGGCTGACGCCCTCCTCCTTAGCCTTCTCACTCTTCTTTGCTTCCTTACCGTCTGCAGGTTCATAGGAGGAGAGAAGAAGAAAATGGTTCAAGGGTCACGGTTCAAGACCTCACGGGGAACCAGGGTGCCAGTGTGGCCTGCACTATTTTACCACATCTTGCCGTCTGTTTTGATTGGCTGAGCGCAAGAGAAAGGTCTGATACAAGGAAGATAACGAGGCGGTCAAGACCTCTTTATTCATCAGTCATCAATTACCCAGCACCCTCCAGTCAGCCAGGAGCTGAAGAAGGACGCAGAGCCAAAGATAAATCATGTTACTCACAGAACTACTTTGTTTCACAACAAAAATTCACTTTGACCACCCAAAACAATGTAGCCCCCCTTTTTGAGCAGCTTGCGGCTTTTAGTAAAGTCGTGCAGCGATCGCAGTGACCCCACAGTAATAGTGAAGGATCCTTTACCTGAGCTGACCCTGGTCTTATGTACTGGAACACAGCCGCTCCTCACTTAAGGACCGAGCTCCGTTCCTACGACCAGGTCGTTAAGGGAACCGGTCGATAAGCGAGCAGCCGCCCCCGACTGATACTTCAACTATGTTTTAATAACTGCCAGCAACGGGCAACAACAACAACTTGCACGTACGGCGTGCGTACACCTTCTGGAGCGAGACCTTTTCAAGGTTACGCCGTGTCTCCTGTGAAGCATATAAGTGCCGTTTATGACATCAACCATCTTTAGATACTGTTTTAATGTCACCTTGGCACCATTTCTAACATTCTTAGTACATTTCTAAATGGTCGGAGAGCTGATCGTAAGTCCGCGCGGCCGTTAAACAGGCAGGTCATTAAGTGAGGAGCAGCTGTATGTCTAGTGGTGAATCACGGCTTTGCAGGCTTCGGAAGGAATCTGTTATTTTAACAGCAGTGAGTCACTGAGACCCACATATCAGACCGTGGGCTAAGCACACAAGTTTAGATAAAGTAAGCAACTTTTTGAAAGGTATTGTTTGGGACATGACAGTCCATAATTATAGCTTGGGAAATATTTTCTTACCGATTACGTTAATCATAGCTTCCTAATTAGCTCTCCTTCTTAAATAAATACATTTCTATCAAATCACATCACTCATAAGACACACACAGACATGAGTAAACCTGAAAGAACAAACCTGGCAAGGATCACTGATGGTACGTTTTCAATTTTTTTAACATACCACTGATAAATAGCGTCACGTGAGACCGTTTTCCTACCTCTCCCATAAAACTCCACGTGCCATGAGACTATGCAGATGACGGCTTATGGAACTTCCTGTTTTTGAAAAATGGAACTTCCTCAATGTCACTGAGATTTCAGCAGAAAGTCAGAAAATCACATGACAACGGCACCGTTTGAGCCTGACTATGGACAGGGATATTTCAGTCAGAAAAAAAGGCCCGCTTTTCAGTCCGCCAAAAATGTACAATTTACAGCAAATAGTGAATAAAAATTTTTAAACAACAACTGAGTTCAGGGACACCTGGTAAGTGTTTCCAGAACAGAAACCGGTGATGGGGACTGGGGTATAACCACCCTGGTCCTGGTTGCCAGGCAATTTCAAGGCTCGGGAACATCCTCAACAGACAGCCCCCTACTGAGTGAGCCTGTTTGACAAAACTTGACCTTGACAGAGGTATAAGCAAATGGAGAATGAACAAGCAAAATGGCAATCTGTGATCATCTCTCCAATCTTTAAAAAGGTGAAAATCTACACCTACATAACCGAAAACGGTTCGATGGAGAATGGAAAAATGGCACACAAAGCTACTCACTATGGAGAGGCGACCTGACAGGAATTCCCACGGACCAATGAGAGCCAGAGCGCCGAAAGATCCTAGGCTTTCCACAGCGACGGCACGCTGTGGGAGGGAGTGAGGGCTTGCCACTACAGAACGACACGAGATGTGCGGTGAAAGGGCGGTCCTACCGCCTTCAGCTCCGCCTCCCTTTAAGGCCGGCCATTCACGGCCTGATAGGAGGAGAAGCGGCCCCCCCTTTAACAGGCCTAAAAATAGAGTGGGGAGGGGATTACAAGCGGGCTACTTTGATGAGGGGTGGGGGCAGCTGCTGCGTGAACACGGCGCGGTGCGGAGAGCCATGGCGGGCACAGAAAGAAGACAATGGCGCTATAGCCTGTGGTGTCTGTCTGCTGAGCCACGGAGGTCAGAGTCACAGTGCCTGCAGAGGATGCTTCCTCTCCAGGAGGGGGGTGGGGGACGGATCGGTGGATTAGGGCATTCTTATTTCAGACAAGCACCGTTCTCTTGGCTATGAAGTTGTCTTACTTAAAAAAAACACCCATGTGAAGACATTTTAAGAATAATACCCTGAGGATGACTGTCAAATTAAAAATTTAACTATATAAATATTAACCCCTGCGACCCTGGCCAGGATAAGCAGTGAGACCGACCAATGTAAAAATATATCGATGTATGCCTGCTTAAAAAAAAAAAAAAAAAAAAAAAAAAAACAGCCCAGCTTGTGACCTTTTAGAATTTCGAGCACCTGGACTGTGGACTTCAGCCTGGAGCTCAAGGTTAGCATTCCGCTTCCCTGACATGAGTGGGACAGAGACAGCTACCTCAACCTGCCAGAGCGCTAACCTCTAGCTGTTAAACACTGACATCCCACTGCCACTCCGTAGTGAGCTACGTGTGCTCAAATCACCTTCCTGACGGTACATGGGCACGAGTCACAGGAGACGGCAGCCAGGGGTATCGAGACATCTCCATGCCAAAGCTCTATACGTTTATGCAGGCAGAAAAACGCCTTAAGGGAGACCTTAAGCTCTTTAAGGAGACCGATCGATTCCACGACCCAGAGAACACAAAAGCAATTTTCACAGTGGCAGAGAAGCCTGCCAAAATTGAGAAAACCGTATAAACTACTAGACTGGCCAGACTAGGATGATGAATTTAGTCAGACATGGTTCTCAGGAAGACTGAGTGACCGCTGGGAGAAGCTGAGTTGACCGCAAACACACCCACACATTCACCGCTCAAGTGTCACACGACACTTTGTAAACCGGGTCTCGGGCACAGAACCTCAACAACTTTTACCTCGACGTTTCGGTTCCAATCTGCAAAACTAGGAAAATAATCAGAATGGGTTCCAAACGCCGGATGGACACGGCAGTGACACATCTCCCTCTCGACTCCACATCAAATCCCAACCACTGGCCACCGCAGCCAAGGCTCCCACCGCTGGCATCGAGTCCCACTCACACGGTCCTCCTGCTGTGTTAATTTATAGGGCCCAGACCGACAATAACATCTAATCCCATTATCTATGCCCAGCACAGATTCAGGAAATCCTTGCCCATCCGCCACGGTAGAGAAAACGATCAACATGGGCCGAATGGCTCAAACCACACATTATCGACATCACTTACCAACATACCAGCTCGGGGGAACCAATTAACAGGCCATTAACCTTCATCGAATTAACACGTTAATTAACTATACTGGAAAAATGTTTGACAAAAATCCCGGCTATGCTGTCATATAAAAGCAGACACTTAACATGCTCTCCACATCAGTTCTGATGCACAAAACATGGACGGTGAACAGAAACGGAACAGGAATAATGTGTTATATTCCCGCTAGGCTGTGGAGCTTCGATCAGCAATAAAATCAGCATCCAGCTTCCATTCAGCTCCCACCACCTAACCCCAACTGGAGGCGATTCTAGCCACTTTGAGGGCCCTAGGCATAAAACTCCATGGTGCCTTCCAATTCGCCCTACGCAATGTACACCTATATAAACGGCCGTCCTTGGGGGCCCTCCCAACCTTACCCGCAGGTCCCGGCACCACGCCTCTGATCGCAAAACGGAGAAACACGCTCTCACCCGGCACGCTGCTCTCCTTCTTGCCCGGTGCCTTGGAGTCCTGCTTGAAGGAGTTCTCGTCGTCGGCGTCACCGTCCCCCCACCAGGAGGGCTGTCCGTATAGCGGGGTCCCTCTATGCAGTGCCGCTATGTCAGCTAGAACACATGCACAAAAAAAAAAAAAAAAAAAAAATTTAAAAATCCTGATTTAAGCTCCACCACAGCCAGCATATCTGATCCCCACATCCCTCTGTAGAGATCAGGGAGACAGTCCTCCTGATGGTGAATTGTTGCTTATTCCCATTTTTTTTCCCCCCCATGTAATAAATACTCCCCACGCTTACCTCACAACGTATTTTGTATAATACTAGCAGTAAAGAAACAATGAATTCTGGGTATTCATTCCAGCTAGAGCCCCCACGACACACTACCCCAATACCAGCTGACCTGAATGACCCTGAAACCTCATTGCTCGTCCGCCTGATGGGCGCGAACCTAGACCCACGCTGCTCCGTCCCCTCCCCCCGCTCTTCTTACGGCGAGTGGCATCCACGAGAGTAATTCTGCACAGATGTAGCTACAGCGCAGGACTCCGGTGGCCAATTCTCACGGCGCTGAGAGATGAACACCGATTCATCTTGAGCGCGCTACCCATAAACACCATGCTCGTCCAGTGAAGGAAAACACAGCAGAGCACAAAATAAGACCCTGCCTCATTTCACAGTGACACAACGCAAGGGCAAAGGTGTCGACAATTATACATATCTGCCAACCCCCCCCAACATGTGATTCTCCTTTCCAGAACATTCTGAGCACTGGTTTCAGCAAGGGGCACAGTGCAATTGCACAAAGCCAATAATTAGTTGGACAAAACATACAGGTAACAGTTTAAACCAACAGGTGCATAAAAAGGCCCCTTTTCCTTGATGTGAAAGGTTCAACAACCACCGTCAGTAAGAAAGACTGCACTGCATAAAAGGTATATAGAGTAGCATCTGTTGCTAAGATGCTAGTGTGAATGGCGGATCTCTTAACAGAAGGTCTCTCTACAACAATTTGTGCCCTCCTACTGAATCCATTTTTAAGTCTCTAAAACTGCCAGACCCTGGGTGTTTTTTTTAATCAACGCATCAACTGTCGGTAACGACATCTCCCCCACTAGTGACTAAAATGCTAATCCTACTGTATGTAAGAGCACATACGGGCCCAGTGGACCTAACCTCCATCGTTTCTCTAACCATAAAGCAGGCTCCTCATCTAGCACTCTGCCTGCCAGCCTCAAGACCCCCGACGTGCAGTTAGCAACATCTGCCATCTTCCAGAGCGTTCTGCATCATGGCTACCATCCAGCGGAAACATTTGCTTTACCAAAGTCACCCTAGTATCCCCCCCTCCACCGTCCACCGTTTCTTGCCTCAGGCAAAAAACTAAACCATTCCAACAACGATGCTGGTTTGCCATCCACTGTTGGGGAAAAGTTAAATGAGGATGTGGCTGTGGCGACATTAAATGTTTCTGACAAACGAAGGCTCCACGCGTGGTAGTGACGTCCCTGGTTTCCTGTCGTGGGGCAGGGATGTAAGCGGACACCTCAATCCCCGGGCTTTTTTTTTTTTAATATCGGCCACGGAGTGTTTAAACGCTCTTGCTAAAATGTGTCAAACGTCACAACCAGATCAGTTTATTGCAGCAGGACTCAGTAGGACAGAGATCACGTCCCCCCTGTTACAACCTCATGTGATCAGAGAACTGGAGCCTTACAAGTTGTAGCGGAGACCGCTCTTCGTTCCCGTTCTTTGGGAACCGCTAATAACTCAAAGGACCGTAAATACTGTGTAGATCACTGTCGAGAACACTCTCCCGGCTCTGGTTTGTGTATTTCAGCCTGTATGTACTTCGGATGGGTCGTCCAGAACACCACTGTTAGGATCCTGGTAGACCTTTATTACGGTTCAAGCAAATTACACAACGCTCCACGTAAACACTGAACGCTAAAGTACGGCCCTCCAAAAGCACGAGAATGTTAAGGTTCTCCATAACCTAGGAGATCATTGTTAGTAACATTAAGATTGATGATACTTAACGAGGGCCAGAGAACAGAACATTCCATCTAAATTCTAGAAGACTCTAGAAGACAGAGGGCCTTTTCTACACAAGTCGATCCCAGATCCTGGAGGACAGCCTGAGTTTCGCTGCCCCCCTCTCCCAATCATCCCATTTAAATTACCCTAACCCCCCCACCAGAAACACACAGTCATTTCAAAGTACCCCTCACCTGCTATCTTGTCATCCCCCTTAGTTGTGTCAGCAGGCCTGGCTCCTCCATCGCTGCCTCCTTCGCTGGGTTTACTCCCCGAAGTCTTGGTGTCGGGTGATTTCAAGGCCTTTGACTGCTGCTCCGCAGCGGAGGGCTTCGTGCTCAGCTGAAGCTGGCTGGTGAACTTCTCGTGCTGCGGGGAGCGAGGCAGTGACAAGCGGTTAAGGTACCACCAACTCAGCTCAATATTACCTGTACGCTCCGGGTGTCGGCAGCCAGACTGAGACACGGACCCTGGCTAAACAGATTTTACAATGACTACCGTACTCAGCAGACCTTCTGCTCCATCGGCTAGCGAGGAGACCTAAAGCAAGGCTGCTACATGGTAATGAGGGTTACAGGAAACCACGTCCTGCTACAAGCTGCCAGAACAGACAAAATCGCTCTCCTCAATGTTCATTTACAGACAAAATAGGCAGTTGGCCCCATGAATCTCCTGATTCACACAAAGGAGCAGCTGGGACTAGTGGCCTCGGGGTTAAAACAGTCCATTTAACTTTGATTCACAAGTCAGTCACACTCCTCACAGAGACGTGGTGCGGAATATGGCTAAAGTGAAACGGTTTTAATTTGTTTTAAGGTAACCTTGATTCAGTTAAACATGCAGCCGTCCAGCTGTCTTTTTCAGAAATCACCGCCATAGGTCTTTTTTAAACTGTATTCTTCCTGGACAAACAAGGTCATTAAAAAGCAACACCGTCCTACCTTCAGGGCCTCCTCGGGGACGTGCAGCTCACCCCTGACCACTGTAAACAGGTTGGTATGTGTGACTGGTTAAGGGAAACAAAACCAGTGTCCTGGACTGGACTATTCTTGCTATGACACACCCACTTCCTTTCACCACGACATCATTCCCTGTGGGGAGGTTCCTCATGGTCCAAGGTACTGAACCAGGAAAAGGAACCGAAAGATTGTTCACAACATGGGCTGATACAGCTCAGAATGCAGGGCTGGTAGTGTACGAGTTAGAATTGCATATGGTCTTGAAACACAAAAGGTAGTAGTCAACAGTCACTGCTGGTGTACCCTTGAACTGGTACTTAAATCCAGATGCTTAAAAACCTTAGGTCTGTCTGGACCAAAGCTTTTGCAAATACCACCAAATGTACATGGTGATGCCAGTCTATTCAGCAGCCACACTGCCCCACAGCATTCCATGAACTAATCCACTTGACTTCACCCGCAGCCCAACCGGCCGCATCTCGAGACACAGGGTGCACATGCGGCTGCTTTAAGTGACCCTTCGCATTTCCATGGCGACTGATTGCCAGCAGCGTGCCTGCACACTCCCAAAACGAACAAAACCACTTTGGCTCTGATTGGTCCACGCGACTTCTGAGATTTATCAGCGGTCCAACTGGACAGATTCAACAGGAGACGTAGGTGGAATGCTGGAGAGACGCTGAGAATTTGCCCAGCTGGAAATTCTTTGGGTTCTCTCATGCTGGGCATGTTTCTGTTTTCAGGATAACCTACAGTACAGTAAGTGGTCATCAGGGCCATTTCTTTCACATAAACCTTCATGTTTTGCACGTGTCTCGATTCATGAATCAAACCACCAGCCCACATGGCCTGCCAGGTAAAGTTTGACCTTTTGAAAAGGATATCATACCCAAACCTCAATTTGTCATCAATCTTCAGCGTAATATACATCTGCTCCTGGATCCTGACATCGTTCACAAACGTCTGTATCGAAGAGAGAAACATTTACAGCAGCGCTTCTTTGAGCAAGTGGCTACGAGGCCACGGATGGACGAATTGAATCCACATCAGGGACCATTTACGACATTGCTGTTATCACAACAGCTGACCGTTCATCCACACTGCTTTGCCTCCTCTAGCCTCTTCTCACACCACCCACCCACACGTGAGAGCGGCACTGCTTTCCAACTAGCCAGAGCGACTAATCTTTTCACCCAGTCCGGCTGAACAGCAGAGCACACTGTCTGTGTACCTTGAACCCGGAGCCCATAGGGCCTGCTGAGCAGGAAAGGCTAAGGCCAGGCCTTGTTAACAGTCAGGTTTGTTTAACCCTGCCTCTTTTCCAGAAGATGATAATTAGCTCTGACTTTTCAGTACTTACATTTTTAAGTAGACATTGCACTAACATAGATTTACTCAGATGTTTATCTTTGGCGAGAGGATCATCTGAAAACAAATGGCCATACTTAAGTGTCTTGATTCAGGACCTCTTAAACAGCTGTGTACCGTCACATAAAGGACAGGACACCTAGACCCCCGTCATTCTGAATCCGTATCCAGGAGTGGCGTCCTCATGGACGATTCCTGGACTCTTCGATCACTTTGGCATCTAATATGCTGTGGCCGTGCCTTCCTGCTTCCTGACGGCAGGGTAACCATACAGGAAGAGCACAGGCGGCTTGTGTAGCAAATGAAAACGTGACTCAGCGGGAAGCGGCAGTGAGTCGCTCTTCCTGAGAGTGGTGGTTGAGGGGTTCCACAGCTATTATAGAGCTCTGACTCTCTTACAAACATATGACTCAGGCTTGAGCGTTCCGATGGGCAGCGAAAAAAGCATTTCATCAATGTTGTGTCATCCTTATCAAATTCAAAACAACACATGGGGTTCAGAGACTAGCACATTCTTTCATTAATTAAACCAGTCCAGCTGCAGAAATATTTATATGAAACGAAGGATGTTCATATCACTCGTCGTTCTGGTATTGAGCTTAGTATTTCCTTGACAACATGAGAAAACGAGCTTGTGGTGAATTTGCAAAGAATAGAGGTGAAAACACTTCATTTTACATCACTGTAGTACTTAAATGAGCAGTCCATGGCTGCCTGGTTTCTGGAACGTTCTTTGATGAGCCGCCTCTTAGCCGTCACTCACCCCGTTCAGGCTGCCTAGATCCTTGACCTTGTGCTCGTCGCTGGCTGCTTCGTAGTTGATGACAGCATGCTGCTTGTCGACGCTCCGTGACTGAACAAAACGAAACACGGAGAGAGTCAGGTGGTTAGGGTTTGCCGAGGAAACACAGGACGGAAGGACGGCAACGGTCCCCATAACACAGAACGTCAAAATATAGGATGGCAATCAGAACAGATCACGATGTAAGTTACGAATGACCTCCCCCGCCGTGCGGTCCCGGGTTTTAGCCCTGCTCTGCTGTAACAGGGAATCAGCGGGCCGAACCATGGGCCACCTGCCACTTCCGTTACTCAAGAGTGACGCCCACCGTCAGACGGCAGCCTCGGAGACCACGGCTGAAATCAGGTGAACGGTGCTCCCTTCCTGGCAGGCTGCATCGCTCGGCAAAGTCTGTGCCAGCTTCGCATGCCCAAACCGGCATGGGAGCCTCGTGCTGAGAGGGAGCCTGACGAGATTCACTCAGAAGCACGTGCAGAACTGGAGCACTTTCTAATCATACAACGGCTTCTAAGTTCTGCTAGCTGGGGCACTGATTTGAGCAGACATTGTTTCCTGCTAACGATACGATCAGGGCAGCGCTTCGGAAAGTCAAAGCGAAGCATCCCTCAAACACCATAGGAAGACCATCTTGGGGAACACAAAGGGACCCTGTTGGGAGGCTGTTACAGCAGCTGTGCTCTCACCGCTGGCCACATCCTCTAAAATCTGCAGCACAGCTGGACCAAACCATTTTCAAACCAAAGGCAGGGGTGGCTGAATTCTCACATGATCAGATCTTGGCACAGCACAGCAACTGCTAGTTACACTCCGGCAGATGAAATTATGGGATGTGTTAGACAAAGTCCCAGGGGAAACCTAATTCAAACACTCTTCGCCATCATTTAATGCCAGAGAAACAGAAGGTTTCAACATCTACTGCTTCTTTAATGTTCTCATGCTGGTTCTCTCTATCTGTAAGCTTTAAAAATCTGTTTGAATTCACATGGATAACCAAGAGACACTAGCTGACCATTCCACAGGAAAGAAAACTATAATACAGGGGGGGGGGCAATCCAGCCTAATGAGCATAATGATTTTAAAATGGTAAACGTAAAGATTTGAACAAGAGGCTTTGGGCTGTACCATCAGGGATTTCTGGTTACTACAGGGGACAGCACTTTTGAACTCTAAGGCAATGTACACGCTAGCCTCGGTGAAAAGCCATCCTATACAGAACGGTCAGAGACTACTGCAGTGACACCAGGCTCCAGCGAAGTAAGACTTAAATAAGAGGAACAAGGTGTAATGAACTAAATGAGAGAGCTGGGACCCACCCTCCAACCTCAGGGGATCATGAGCAGTGGTACATTCCAGAATAACGGTAACCTGTTCCTATCCAGGAGATGCCTCGGTGCCGCCTTATTTGACATCCAGACAAAATTTCAAAGTGAGGTGAAGCTCACAAATCAATCAGCCTGTCATTTTAAATATTTACTGACTCCATAAAATCAACCAGGCTACGTAACCATCACACAGGGGTACCCAGGTGGCCAGCACGTGCCAATACAGGTCATAAAGGCGACCCCCAGGACATGGCAAACAGGGGGTAAAGTAAGCCGAACGCTCCGTTACAAGTCATGGTCGAGTTTCCTGTGCTTATTTGAAATTTAAAGAGTGTACCGTAAAGGGGATGGTTATGGCAATGAGAGATGGGGGGGGGGGTGTGCATGATAAATGTATGCAGGGGCAGTCTGGGCTTACATCTGCACGAAGAGGCTCCACCGTGGGGGAGTGAGATGACGTGAAACAGTATACGGTCTGTGACGCCCACCCGGATAGAGGGGCTCTCAGGGTCATCCAGAGTCTAAATACCGACCGTTAGAGACATGCGGCTCAAATGAAAAACACGGTCCCACTGCGGTCGGGATCGAGTGTCGTTCGGCCGCCCCACCATAGCCACGGTATCTGCCGGCTGACGAAGGCGATGTCATAACTAATGTGTTCCCTCTGGGAAAACAAAGCGTGAAAGCTGTAGTGTTACTGCCGTACGTCGTCGTGAGCGGCCGGCATCCGTGACGGTCTGCTGATGCATTCATAAAGTTACAGTGCAGAGGGGACTTCAGGAGTCAGTCTTCATTTGACACTGCAGGCGATCCGTTTTAATAGAAGATCACCGCGATTTCCCAATCCACTCACAAGACATCTCGGTGGGAAGTTCGGTGTACTCACTTTAAATAGTTAACATTTTCGGCACATCAAAACAAAAAAAAAAAAAATTAAATCCATATTTCTGAGGAAGTGAATGGAAATGAGGCTGAATTTCAAGAAAATAAGACATCTCTGTGCCGCTTATTTTTGGCTCGATCGTGAATTTTAAAACGACTTTTAGTTTTAATCAGTGTTGTCGGGTTAGTTACTATTTTTGGCTTCAAAAGCAGAGGGGGAATAAAGCAACTCTAGCTTACCTTGGAAAAAGGAAAGAAAAAAAAAACTATTTGAAGAATTTACATAGAAGGGGGTCAAGTATTTCGTGTTGCTGAATGTATCAATATTCTTGTGTGAATAATTTCAGTCTGACAGGCTGATGTCAAAGCAAGACAGCATGTGACTGATACATCGCTCCACTACACACCCTCCCCAGACGCCACCGTGTCACGCTGCTCAGACTAAAATTTACCCCAGAGGAATGAGCCCCACTTCCTAATAATACCACCCTGTCGGCTGGTACGCCATCGTACGGCACACTTCTCCGGCACGGCCGCTCACGCGACACCACGTCCTCGATCCACTTTGATCTCTCCGTACGTAACACACTTTCCTCGGGATCTGCGCACGCGGGTGTATTCAGCGGGGAGGCCACAGACTCCGGTTCCACACAGGAAGTGAGATATCATTTAAATAGATGGGTGTCATCTCATTTTAAAACTAACATCATAATTATAGTGTAAAGGCACTTCCAGAAGGAAGACTTCTAGAAAATTCTCTCAACCACATCACAGGCGAAACCACAGTCTGGCTCTAAGGAAACACTCAGCATTTCTGCAGGGACGCAGACTACAGACCGAAAGCTCACAGCTACAATCATAACAAAAATACACCCTACGCGTTCTGCAGGGCAAATTAACATTTTTCCTGGCACCATGTATTGACTAGAATGTGCAATGCTGCGATGAAGGCAGGAGTTGGTAGCCAGGAAGCCATCAGAGAAGTTTAACACAAATAGGGGGCCTTAACTTACCGCAGGTTTGGCTTTTGGTCCAACTTACAAAAGTGCGACGCACGGAAGTGGAGGTATCGGGGGCCCAACAATGGCCGTCTTAGCTCAAGACCTCACGTGACCCCCGACTGGAGGTCAAACGTCACGCGTGTGGTGCCACGTTTCTCTGCCTGTGTGTGTCTCTTTTAACAAGCTGCCATAGTCTATCCACACAAGTTTCCTAAAGCCTAGCCTAACACAGCCCTGAAGCCAGCAGCTTAATCCAGTCCCAAATCTGAGCAACATGAAGCAAGGGCCACGGGCACACGCGTTCTTCCGGAGAAGCGAGCGGAAAGATTACGGTGTCTGTCTTAGTACTGTTACCGTGTGGTACCTCAAAAAGTTCATCACCCAGGCTGATAGAATTTCCCAGGAAATGGGCGAGGTGGGCTTCCTCCCAGCTATAGCCTTGGGGGGAGGGTTAGGTAACCAGAGTAATCCAAATGATATGATCTCTCTCTGGTTAATGGTGTTCATAACATTATGTTCCTGCACTGAAACCTGCAAATGCTATACTCAGGCACCACCAAGTGAGGAGCAGTTAAGCATTATTATTTGCTGTTTCAGTCCCGCCTCCCCTTTCGCAGCAGTTTTATTATTTGTTGGTTTAGTCATTGTCCCACCTCCCCTTTTGTTAGTGCTTTGTTACTTGCTGTTCCAGTCGACTTCCTGCCTCCCCCTCTCGGTTAACGTTGGCCCAGCACCCCATGATCACGTCGGTCCCTGGAGATGGAAGATTTAGGATAAAACCCTGGTCTGTTTTAGTTCCAGTTTGCCTACAGCAAACTTCACCTGTAACCAATGGCTATTACTGGATAGAAGGAGACCCCCAAATATTTAGGTTTACAAGCTATACTTGGACAATCATATTTTAAATAAAATAAAAAATACCCAGCTGCAATGCTTGTATGCTTTCTGTTCCAGCCCCAGGAGATCTACTGCACACCCCTGGAGAAGGTACTTTGCCTACATCTTTACGGTTGTGTTATTTCCCACATCACACCAACAACAACAAATCGGAATGAGGGCTACGGTTCCTGAACCTGGCAGAATTGGTTTGTCTTTCCATCTCTACCAGGAACCCAAACTAGGGTGCTGACGGTAAATTCTATCAAACATTTATCTACCTGAAAAAGTGCTTAGCTTATCGTGAAATTCAACGCGGCTACGCCTCAGGTGGCGGTCGTTACAGGTCCTGATGGTCGCCGGTTCAAAATGGGACTCAATCAGCACAGTCTGTCACCCTGTGCTGCTCTTAAGATGGTGATAAAAACATCTGACTATGTAGGACAGTTTGAAATGGAAAAGAAAACAGAGACCATAAACAAGCAGCTGTATGACAGGACGAGGCCGTTAAGTCACTCTACAGAAAGAATGGCTCTGAATACAAACAGAGAAGAACGTGAATACATTTTCATCAAGGATGTGAGACATGGCAGTTTAATTATACAGTGAGTGACTCGATGGGAATTTCATCTCTAACGGAACAGTGAACGCGTAGGAGACTCAGCCTAAGCTGCCATCGAGACGGACCCAAACCCACAGCGGCGGTCTGCCACCCACCTGCAGCATGAGCTCACAGTCGTCCCGGCCCACGAAGATCATCTCGCGGGGCAGACGATGCCGTGTGCCCCCACTGCTCACCAGGAACCACGATGTCAAGCTCATTGTGCGTGCTGCTGGGCCGGGTCCCTCCTGGGGCCACTACGTCATCCTGTATGAGGGCAGGAGAAAGGAGGAGAGAGGAAGGCCACTGGTGTAGCGCCTAGCTCATACTGAAACAACAGGCACCTCCTCTCCAGTGATGGATCCCAGACGGTACAGGAAGTGACACAGGCATTGGTGTGGTTTTTCCTCCCCTGTGGAAAAGGAGGTCAGCCCAGCCGTTCCTGGTTACAGCTGCTTGGTGTGAGCGGGAGAACGGTGCAACTCTGACCTATAAAACTGCGGGCAGCTACTTCTCTACTGGCTCCGTGACCCCAATCCACCCCCACCAATTACAGCACGGCGCTGGGGTCACCATCCGGCCACCTTATCTCAGCAGGCAGCTTCATCTCTGCAGGGGAGGTCGTTTCACCCGAAAACCACCGCCCCCATGTAGGCCACGTGACGTCGTCCCTCCAGCTAACTGGCCTGCCACGAGGTTCCGTTTACCGTAATTTTGCAGAAGACATACGCACCACCTTTTTGACTTGGGAAGCCTGACGGCCGTGTTATTTTCACATCTCCTTTTGTTATTATGTGGAAGCCTGGACTGCTGTCAATTATTATATGATTCAAAACGGTCTCTCTCACAAAAGGGACACAGGCTACTTCCACTTCTCACAGTTGGCAATGGGAGTGCACAATATGCTTCTGACTCTAGACTAGCGTGTAACTGATACTCTGCAACACCACTCTGCTGACCTCCAGAAGGGCAAACGACATGCTTCGTGGGATAGCTTCCAACTAAAGGCGAAAAAAATACCCCATCAAAAATTATCAATATTTAATTACGCTAAGATGAAAGAAAATACCGAAACGAGGACTCTCTGTGCACACAAATGCGAAAACACATATTCCGTCCAAGTAGGGTATTATGTTTGGCCACTTGAATAATGACAAAAATTCTATCTGAAAAATTCCTTTGTAATGGTGAGACCAAACACAAATTAGTCTAAACAAACATCTGAAAGAGATACAGATGCACATTTCTAACGCTGCACCTGGGCAGGGTCACACAGAGGTATGTGGTTTAGCATTTGCTTTAAGAAAACCCACAAGACCAGCCTCTGCAGAGCTTTAACCTCAAATCCCACAGACAGACCAAAATCTAAGGCATTTAAAAAACCCACACCTAAAGACAGTCCTTGACTGCTATGAGCAGCATTGAACGCATCACAATTCCAGCTTAGTATCACGACTGTGGCCTTGTGGGCAATAGAGCCCGAGGGGAGGTCCACGTTTGGTGCTTGACAACAGTCAGGAGGAGACACATCAGCCGAAATCCTCTGATGACAGCTTTTAAAGCCCCCCCGCCTCACTCCTCCTCGGGGCTGAAGTGAATTCGTTAGCGCCGGAGTTGAGCTGTAGTGGTTCGGGAGCGCGTGCAGCATGGTGGAAAAGGCCCAAAGATGCTGAACATGTGGCAAAGTCTTGTTTAGCAACACTGGAGAGACTTTGAAAGATCAGTCAACGTTCACTGCGAGGGGCATTCATCTTCAAAGTGTATCTTTTTCCACGTAGCTCTGTTCAAAATCTGCAAGTAACTTGCAACACTTCAACTTGTCAGTTCCCAATAGTGTTGGCAGGAAGGGAGGTGTTAAAGTTTTAGAATTAGGTTAGGTCAGCATTTCACGTTGTATGACCACAACGTGTCAAACTCAAAGACTAATCTTCCCGACCCACAGGCCCAATTTCTAGATTTTTTGAAGATGAGCATCAGGACTGCTTTCGAACGCTGCGGCAATGCGGCAAACCTTCGCCGCGCATCGTGCTGCATCCCAGGCAGTACCAGGTATGGTTCCACGTACGAGATCACCACAGGAAGTACTACTTTCCACGTTAATGGTGTTTGGGGCTCAGAAACTGCGCGGCCAGGAAGTACAACGAGCAAGCCAGCAGGTCGAGTCATGCCGAGGTGACCGGTCCCTTTATCGTGGCGGACAAATCCATGCCCCAGATACTTTGGAATGAAGGAAATGAGGTCGCACTCCTCCGTGCAGCACCACAGCTTAAGCCAGCAGAGCTGAAAGCACGCAAGTCAAATACCTCGCCTTCCCGTGAGGAGACCAAAAGCTGCAATAGATGGGCTTGACCAATCAGGCTCTCCCCTCCACTGTCCTTCCTTTCCCTGCTCTGACGCTGCTCTGTAGTGGGAGGAGACATGGGTGTTGCTTGGAAGCCAGGGCCTCAGCGTGGCAGTGATGTCTTCTAGAGAGAGGCGGCAGCCCCGTCAGTGTGCCACGCCTCCCAGATGATGCAAGAGCTGCTAACACCTCGCCTGCTTCACATGACCTCATCACAGGCCTCGACGCTGCCACTGTCAATACATATTAAGGGAGATTTGGAATGGAGGGAGGGGCCACGCAACAGCGAAGATAAATCTGAAGTATTAGCTGCGAGAAAGCTGCCAACCCATTTACACGGCCGCTGGTCTTCCAAACCTCCGCAGGTTTTATCGGCGGGCACGGAGCCAGCGTCAGTTCCCAGGTCTCCCTCAGCCACAAAGCAATGAGGAGTAAGACGGCATGATGCCGCACAGAGCCATGATACTGCAAATCTAAGCTTCACAGCTCCAAAAATACACGCCTTAGACAAAGCTGAAAAACAGGAAACTCCCAAATCCTTTCCAAAACAAGCATGAAATCACACAGAATCTCTCATTCAGCGAACGAGAATCGTTGCTCTCCACTGAAATCCCTCAGTTGTCTGGTAGATAAAAATATTAGCATGCAAGTCATCAAGTCACACAAAAAACCTTCCGCATTATCATGCTGCTCCATTTGTCTTGTCATATAAACGCGTCATTCCGCGGAGTTGTCTATTACGACGACAAGGTCAGGTCTCCGGACTTCAGACATCATCCTTGCCCACGATCACCATTTGAAGCTCATCCATTTTACAGTCACCGTTCTTGGTGCACATCAGCAGAGAAGAACTGCAGAGTTTGGATGGAGAAGACGGCTGGTAATCCCAGTCTCAAAGTGTCAAAGATCAAATCCTACGTTTGTATCAGAAAGATGAATTTTCTGAGCTCCCTCCCCAGGCAGACCGATGAAATCCATTGTCAATGAGAGTCGTATCTACTGTCAAAACACAAAATCGATACAGCCAACCTGGGCTTAACAATGGATCGGCCTAATGCTTGCAAAAGGTCTCTGTGTTTTAGGCTCGAAAACGATCATGACTATTTTTGCAGCATCTGAGAATGGCAGGGCTTTGAAATAACAGGGTTTCTGTAGCTGGGAGGACAATGGCGCACAGCAATGAGAACACGGCCTTTTGGCGAGCCCATAAAGCGCCCTGCCACCCACGGGGTACAGGGGGGCCGGCCAGGAAGCAAGTAGGAGGAAACCGAAGACGTATACTTCCTCTTCCAAGATGGGGGATCGTCAGGAGGCATCTGAAGTCATCGCTTGTTCCTGGGCCACACAATGACCCCATTGTTAAAATCGTACTTAGTTCAAATGGAGCAGCTTTGAAATGTTCTGGCCCTGCTCTACAAGTGCTAATTTAATAAAGTGTTCAGAATTGCATAAAAATACTTGGTCATGTTTAAGTTGGAAGTTGTTTGTTAAGCTGTGGCAGCACGACTTTCCAACGAGCAGAATAACGAAAGCAAAAATGAAGGAATGCACAGTATTTAAAAAAAAAAAAAAAAAAAAAAAAAAAAAAAAAAAAAAAAAATTTGGTTGACAAATCTACATTTTAAAAGGAAAAAATTTTCCATTCTCTTAAAAAAAACCCCCAGCCGAAAAAAATTGAAAAAAATTCAATAAAAAATGGC
>JAACJT020000052.1:2484442-2521781 GCA_009936485.2 Gymnarchus niloticus
ACTTCACACACGCTCATAAACAAAAAAAAAAAAAAAAAAAAAAAAAAAAAAAAAAAAAAAAGAAAAAAACAAAAAAAAAAAAAAAAAAAAAAAAAAAAAAAAAAAAAAAAAAAATTTGGTTGACATATCTACATTTTACAAGGAATATATTTTCCATTCTCTGAAAACAATCCCCCAGTCGAGAAAATTTGAAAACATTTCAATAAAATGTGGCCGGTTCATTTCAGTCATGTTACAAATGTGCCAAGTCCAAACCACGGCCTTCTTGCAACATTTTAATATGCTAAGGTCACATTATCATAAGTTTTTAACACTTTCGGTATGCAGTCAAAGCAATCAAATTTCATTCTATTCATTCTTGCTTGAAGTGGCTTTAGAATACAACTGTCAGAGGATGACAAAAGCAGCTAATCATCAATCATAGACTCATACAAAATAAAAGCTTCTCATTAAAGTTACCTGGACGAGCTGGCTCGAAAAAAGAATTAACAAGCTATGTGATACTACAAATTGGTTACTTTTGTGGTAATGAGATTACATAGCCTAGATTCATCATATGAAAGCACAAATTCCTTCATAATAAAGTTACTAACGGTCACATGCTGCACTGTCTGCATCGGTCAAGCTCCCAAACTGGCACCATTAACAAAAAGCACCATTTGATATACACTTAAGATGCACCGGTCCCAATGAGCATAATTTTGAACTCCCTGGAAGCTGTTTATTATGAGGGGGAAAAAAAGAAAACGCATGAGCATCATAATAACTATAAAAGATTACAAATAAAACATAAAAAATTTTTCTTGCCATGCCTTTCAGTCCAGCGGAACATTCAGGAAAACCAGCAGGGAAAAGGAACAATCAGCAAAATAGCCAGCCAGGACGGCACACCATATGGTCTGCATGGGGAAGCCGAGGAGCACATTAAAGGAACTCGTATGTGCCAGAGGGTAGTCGCTGAAAACGCCTTTTCAAGCACTCCCCGGAGGACAACAACAGCACACACATTAGCTAAACCATAACGCCAGTTACAGACATAAAATGCTAATCATTTATTGATAGGTTTTTCTACCAAACCTGTTACCATACCAAAATAGTAAGAGAGCTACCATCTGACCCATGTGTACTTTGTGCAGTGCTGGTACTGTAATTCAAAGTTAGTTTACTTTCAGTCATTTTGGGAAATGATTATCAGGCTTCTCCAAAGCCACTTTACTTGGGGGGGGGGGGGATAATTAAACATCACGGGACAGACTAAAAATGAAATCATTCCTGCCATTAGAGGAGATGATGAACCTCTATAGGTGGAGGATCAGTTCTCAAAACAAGGAGGCAGAAAGCTGACAGACTATGATGGGAACCTGCACGAAGGTGCTGAGAGACAGCCGTCACATGACACACAAAGGTGCTGAGAGACAGCCGTCACATGACACACGTTAAGCAAAAAAAAAAACAAAAACAAAAAAAAACAACAAGATGATGAGCAATCAAACGCAAATGCAGCAACGCTGCACCTCCTGAACTCATCATCCTGCTCTCACAAACAGGATGAGAGGAAATCAGAATTCAGGCTGAAAACACGCCACAGCCCATCTTCACACTCGGTGGAGTTTTGGTCTGTTACTCGCAGAAACCCACTAAAATGTTTATTATTCCACAATGACTGTCTAAACTACACAGTTATACATAAAATTTGAGATAACCACTTTTTCTGGTTTATTTTAAACATCGATGCGGGCTGTCAAAAGCCACATCCATCAACTAGTGCACTTAAGAGAGTCAGTAACCGGCCATTATATCAGAGACAAGGCTCCTAATCTTTACTGGACGTTCACAAGTGAGTGTCATCCTGGGCAAACGGGCCGAAGGTCGCTATCTCTCTGCTTGGGGTGGGGGGGGTGCAAGGTTTCAGCCCCCCTCGACCGAAGCTGAAATCGCCCATTGACACGGACGACCCCCGAAAGGAAGGCGCGAAACGTCACTGCCTGCTCCATTATTCTCCCCGCGGGTTTCCTGCAGCCTGAATGCGGCAGTGTTCCTCCCACAAACCCCGTCAATCCAGCTGAGACTCGGACCGAACATTCCAGACCAGTGAACTCCCCGAAGGTCCAGCCTTGGTTTACGGATGACTCGACAACACCACGGCCATCGGTATAAGTTTTTTTAAATCCATCAGTGCTTAAATGGAAGCTCACATTAGTAAATTCATGACATGATAATACCTTTCCATTGCATCACTGTTGGATTCAACATAACATAATACAGTTACAATGAAATAAACCCCCCATATAAAAAGCGCAAAAAAATTAAATACACGTTTCACATGCACAAACGAAAAGCAATAGAACAAAATGCTTTATTTATAAGGTGACAGTCATAGATAGAGCCATAAATATATAAATTGAAGAATAATATTTAAATCCACAACTTTTGTGTCTGGGCGTCTATTCAGAAATCCTACCAAGTCCTCAGATATGATCATGTGCAAATAACGGCAATGATTTTATATCAGTAATTACACAATAAATGAAAAAGACACACTGCCCAGCAAAGCAACGAGCTTACCCAAATGCCTGAAATGAAAGCTGCAGGAATTTTCTGTGGGTTTGGGGAGAATGGAAAATCAACTTCACATGCATGCTGATGTTATAAATGGACCCAAGCCGACAAAATCCCTTAGTTCAAGACTCCTTCAAGTTTCCTGCAGGTTCTCCAGCAGCAATACTGTTCTCTACAATTCTCAGGTGCAGCAACGCATTTCACTGCTACTCGGCTGACAACGAATTCTTCGGACGCGAGGTGGGGGTCAGCCTGACCCTAGCGGGGGGTCTACCGGCAGTGAGCGCAGCACCACACTCCTCAGACTGTCTGAGTTACATTCAAACTGCATGTTTCCCTGTCAGGAATGCAACACGGAGGTTATGCACTGGTGTCCAGTTTCTCCACCTCCTCTAGGAAACAAACTCGGTATAACATAAGCCATGTGTTTTAAGCTAATTTATGGCTCTTCATAAATCACAAAATGCTGACCTTATTTGCACAATCAGAGGTAGGAGAAATTAAACTTTGAAAAGTAGAATGGATAGGATTAACTTAACACTGGTCAACCACGGACAGGAATATGCAAAAACAAAACTGATAAAAGGGTAAATATCGGAAAACGAAACCCTAACCCAAACAGCCCGACCGACCCGCATTTCTCCTCAGTGTTAGGGATGCCTGCATCACGGATGGACGCGATGTGACCGATTTAGGTCATTTCAGGGGAAACGAGGTTACTGGTGAAATCAGGCCTTCAATGCGGCCTGAGGACCCTCGTGCACTGCTGTCACAGCAGCTAAATGCGAGACATATTGTGATGCTGGTGAGCAAGACAGAGACATTGCTGAACATGCGGTTCATAAAGAGCCACTCCGAAAACGACGATGCCGTCAAAAGCACAAGAACAAAGAAGAATTTCGTTAACGCGGACGACACGCTAACAGTCTCACACACGTATCCCCATGTGGGAACACACACCCGTCGCCGACGGCGTGCCGTTTCTAAGCTCTCCATTAATCGTCAAGCCGTACAGATTTCGGCGAGATGAACCATAAATAAATTATTCACTCTTTACGTCTATCCAAGTCTGCACGGCAATGGGTGAAGGTGGGTTCCGGACAAACACAATTCATTTTGGTTTTTTCCTCATTTCTTTAATTTTCAATATGAAACTGAAACGCATCAGACACACCGAAGACTATCGACATGGCCCGAAACAAAACGAGAGGGTGGCAAGACAACAGAGGTGGATCACGGACATCCAACGTGGCAGCTTTTGGAAAAAAGTCCTGGCGTAGCCACTGGCGGCACGTTTCATGTGGATCCTGTAATTTAAGCTGAAGAAATGTAAAGAAGAAACATTCTGTAGGAGTGGCCCTGCGGCCATCCGGTTTCTCTACACAGCAAGGGAACGCGATGGCACGGCGAAGCCCGTCTTGCTTCGTTCGCACATACATGATACATTGAATATGCACTCATACATTTAACCTGTATGAGAACATGCGTGCAGTTCTGAGTGCTGCACAGGGGAGATCGCTAAACATATTGCGTAATCGTGTTTTCTTCCGATCAATCCGGTAAAAGGACAACGTCCACGTCCTTTTAAAGTTACTGTCCCTCCTCATTCCCGCGTCTCGTCTATGCGAAGGAGATAGATGACATGATGCAAAGCAGACTAACGCTGCATCCTCCTCGATTACACCAGCAGTGATTTGAAACTGGTTTTCTTCCCTAGAAGTAGCCCAAACTTCTGAAGCAGAAAACCCAGAGCGGCTCACTGCTCCCCCAGCCTAACTGTAGAGACTCTGACATCAGTTTGTCAGGTTCCCCAGCACTTCAAGGTCAAAATGTGTCCTGCTGGTAGCCAAAATGTTGAGAAGTTGTAGCTTCCTCTGCCTTGGGTGAAGCCTAAGCTTAATGGCCATTTCCACAGACCTTCTCAAAGCCTACCCAAAATTCATAAATGACCCACCCTGTCTGTGCCTGTGGTGAAGATTCCAAAAGAAATGCCAATACCGCATCAAAACAGACGTGCGGCAGGAAACGATCAATCTGACATCCACTTCTGCATAAGCAGTAGATCTAATCCCACTGACAACGCAAACAGACACGTATCTATTCTCTGACATTATCATACATCATCCATAGGACCTGTAGCTTCGTCGGGCACTTGAGTGCCTGTTTCTGATGGGACTTCTAAACTGTGCAGAAATTTTTTTTTACGGGTGAGCATCTGGTCTTGGCCGACCGAGCCAGCCTGACCCCTGGGGCTCCTCAGATGTGGATGTGTGCGGAGAGGAGGAAGAGGCCGGCCTTGATTAACAATGGCAAGGGGTCCTGTGCTCCAGCTCCCTTTATCTGTGCTCCACCACCAACATCAGACACCAGTCCCACCGTAGGAAACATCCATTTGAACTGTTGACCGGCAGAAGAGTTCCCAACTTTCTGTGTGGCATCACAAATCACATAATGTGGCTTAGTGGCACATGGGCCTGGAAAACAACGCCTCTCTGGGAATCCAATGTGTGGCTGCACACGCCTACGGCGAGCCCTGTTTTAATTATATTCCAAGTCACACTGACCCATATCGTGCCATTAATCCACCGTGTTAGATGCACCCTAAATGACTGAAATTATTCAAGGATACCTGACAAGGTGAACCGTTTCGGATGGCAATAGTATCAGTGATGGTTAATGATGTGTGAATTCAGATGTCTTGACATTTCAGACTGTCAAAATGACGCTTCACCTAAACGTGGCATTTCTGGCAGGATTTTTTTATCCGTCAATACTACAAACACACAAATCATAGCACGAATATTAAAAATGCTATTAAAGTGCACCGAAATTGTGCGGGTTACATGAAATTGTCGCAAACTGAGCCGGTCTGGGTGGAGGAAGGCGAGTTTCCCCGGCAGCAATGGGAAATGGCCCCAATGACACGATTTAAAAAGGTCCATAAACACACAGCCATTCTGATACTACGATATGAATGACTCAAAAATACAACGATTCATGTTTTTGTTTCCTTATCAAAGTTCTGGGGGGAAAGCGCCGATTTCGCCATAGTCAGGTCTCATCGCTGCCACTTCCAGTAGAAATCTCATAATTCATAACACAATCAATAGCTGAATCAAGCTTTTCTATACTAATAACCCGGAAAAAGCCGGGATACGAGCGCCCTTCAGGTGGACATGCTGCTTTTGGTGCAGTGCCAGAAACAAACTGATTTAATCCGCTGGTAAAATGTCTTATTTTTGGATTAAATGAACGACTGTAAAAGAAGAGGAGGAGGAGGAGGAGGAGGATACGCGAGTCTAGCCAGCGGTACCGGGAGCGACATTATGGAGGCTGCCCATTGTTAAAACGCCGTGTCAAAGCCGCAGGCTCGGATGGAGGAAGCGCTTTTACAAAAAAAAAAAAAAAAAATATGATAAATAACCCAGAAAAAGGGACAACAAACGACGTGATGTGGCGCAGGTGAGGTTTTTAAAAAATAAAAAATAAAAAATAAAAAAAGGCCGGAGATACGGCGCGGGACTGGAAACCGTTAAGGCTTCGCTATTATAACGTTAAACGTGTAGATACGTGTCTTTTTTTTTTACCGTTATATTTACTCATCTCGGATGCCAACGAACAACCGAAGTAAAAAAATACCTTTTCACTCACCCCTTTCCCCTCGTTATTATGCCGTTTGCGCAGCAAGCTCGAAATTCTGTTATTTGTATCCAACGTAGCTGTGCGGCCGCTCACCGCCGTCCGGTGCCCAGCCCAGTGCCCGTGTCCGTGTCCGTCGCTCTGCTATCCGTGTCGGTTGCTCGGCAATAACATTATTCCTCGCGCATAGCGGCGCTGGAGAGCAAGCCGCATGATGCATGAGCGTACACAGTTCCAACACAATCCGGTGGGCGGGGCCATCAACCAATGATTGACACGCCTACTAGCCTATGGTTGGTGACTTTTCAAGCGATTCGATCGTTAAACCCAATCGTCAACGTCTGTTTCGCAGGAAGCGGCGGAACCGGTATTTTATTGGCGGACTCGACACTGGCCGCGCGTGTTTGTGAGGACGTTAGGTGAAGCCTCGGCAACGGTTGAGAGGTGACGGTAAATCCCTACGGCATCGCCTTAGCGACTAATTGTTTTGTGGGTATTGTAGTTTTTTTTGTTCTTTTCCTTCGCTACCAGAACTGTAACTTGTGTTCACCAACAACTGCTTTACCCATACTCCCTCATTATGTACGGACGTGCATATTATTCTGAAGAACCCATTGGTCGGTTTCTCGGCCCTACCGTCGAATTTACGATAGCAGGCGTCGTGAAGTTTTCTGGTAAACTTTTCTTGACGAGAAAATTCCAATTTTAACGGCATTTTTAGAACTTTAGCGTTTCAGGCAGACGAGCGTTGTGGTACTCAATGAAGGCATTGTCGGATTCGGAGGCGGAAGATTTTGGAGAATATCAAAAGAATCTTAGAGGTGGGTAATGATGGTGACCTAGCTAGCACTTAAGGCACGCTGTGCATATAGGTGTTCTTTTTCCTGCCATGAATCTATTTCTTATGGTCGTTACTGTTTTGGTTTCAGGGTTTTTATATTTATAGATGTCGTTAATGTTATTATTCAGCTCGACAGATACATGTTACTTTTACATTGTTATAGAAAGTAACATCTAACGAGCGCGTGCACTTATCCACGTACATTGTGTCTTTTCTCATCAGTAGTTCCAGTATGTGTCGTTTGCAAAGTTTCTTATTGTCGATAATCTGGCCAGCTGTTTATACGTCTTATCTGGAAAGAGAATGTAAACGAAAGCTTTTGATATTCCGTTTATAAAGCCTGTAAAATGTAGCTTGGTTATTGCGCTTCCTTCGGATTGGTTTTCATGACAGCTGAGCTGTTCTGCGTTACTACGTGTCTGCTGTGACGGGTACTAACGCAGTACAGTCAGATCTCAGCTCTGTTTTCCGCTAGAGCTGTACTTGCAGTCTGGTTCCGTAAATACGCAGGCGCAGAGTAACGGTCACGTGGTCTGTGTGGCGCGCACACCTGTTTATACCACTGAAAATAATTTCTAACGTTTGCTGATTTCAGTAGGACTTTCCTCTGTGGGTATTTAATGTAGGCTGGTTCCCTTAGTATTTTTGTGGAGCCTGCAGTCTGTAATTCAGAAGTACTGTTACTCCAGGGGTTAATTAAACTAATAAAGTCAGGATACCTAACCAGCTCTTGAGTATATGTTTACCGCTTCATGTTGCTCGGATAAAGGTTGTCATCCTGCCTGCTTTTCAGACTGGGCCACCCGCAGCATCGTGCAGCTCAGCAGCGTCCTCGGCCAAGACAGCTCTGAACCGGAGAGCATGGATGCTGGGGGTGGCTCGGAATCCGAGAGTACAGTGGAAGAAGACTCCTGGAAGCAGATGCAGCAGAGTGATGCAGGTTCCCAAGTACCCCCATTCACCCTCTCACCGCTCGTGATAAAAATGACACGATAGATTCATCCTTGTTACTGGTCCTGAAATATTAAACCATTTTTAAGGAAAAATGTCGTAGATTCCGTGGCTATTTTTAGGGGAAAAGTGTGGCATAAAGTCAAGCTGTACAAATAAGTAAACCTGTAGTTTTTTGCTCGAAAGGGTTTGCTCTGCAGCTAAAGGTAACGGTTGGTGTACCATAAGACTTCTTTTTTATACCCTTTGGACATTATTAAGTGTCTCTGTTTTTTCATCTTTGAGTAACTATTTCATTGCAAAATCACAAGTTTTAAATTGCTGGTGGAAATAAGTTCCTCTCTCTGTGTTACAGTGAATCAACTGAGATCTCTGCTGCTACGGCAGGAGAATGAAGCAAATCTGCAGAGCCCAGCAAAGGGAAAGCCCATCTCTCAGGTACGGAGGCCCCGCAGCACACCTGTTTGTACAAACACACGTCAGATGACAACTAAAAGGGGAAAGGTGAAGTTCTCCTAAAAATTATTGTATGTGATGTTGTGGTCTCATATATAACAAAGGATCGTACTGAGTACTTTAATCCTCTAACATCACCAAGAAACATTTCTGTTCTGATTTGCACTAGAAATTCTATATAGTAAAGTTATGTTTCCATGTCAACGTGTTTTCTGACCTCAATGTCTTCTCCAAGTCATTGATTACTATGCTGTGTGTTGCTGGCCACCACAGTGTTGAGCCTTTCACCAGGTCCCGTTTCTCTTCCTCCGGTCAGCAACAAGCCTCAGAACAGGCCAGCCAGCCTGCCATTCAGGATTTGGTGCCCATCATCCACAACCAGTCTGAGTACATCCAGCACCTGGAGGCTGAAGTCAAGTTCTGCAAGGTCTGATACTAGAGGCTGTGGTATGGTGGCCTCATTGAGCAGCCGTTGCTTTCGGCCAACCAGCTTTTATACGGCCGTGCAAAAGTAGCGGGTGATAGGCCTCAGGTGTAGCTTCTGCATGTTGTACATAGCTGTATGTTTATAGACTTATCTGTCTTTGTGATGGAAAAAGTAGTAACTCCTTTTAACAGCTTTTGTGTGAATGTGCCCTTAAAAACTCCTTTTCTAACTAAATCCTTTCATTTTGCTAGTGTGCATCTGCGTGTTGCTGTTTTTGGGTGGGCTTTGGAATCATTTCTCACCTTATCATTGAGACCTAGCAGGAAGCCCTCACAAAAGCAACAGTGGTCATATCTGACAGGATGTTTTCGCAGGAGGAGCTTATGGGAATGAAGCAGAGGATCCGAGTGGTTGTCTTAGAGAATGAGAAGCTGCACAGGGAGCTGAAGTCCAAGGTGGTGGAGGACTCTCTGAAGGACTACACCATCCTGGATGCTATGGTGATTTGCCAGCAGGCGGAGTGGATCTCCTGGTGTGGCTGCGCAGGCCTTACCGTGACCTATCCCTGTTCCAGACGGACGCTCTAGAAGCGACGGGCGGCACTCCCAAGCCAGCTGGGGCTCAGCACAGCCTGCCCGCTACTGCAGACATCGCCCAGCAACTAGAGGCTGACAAATGGAAGAGTGAATTGGTTTGTGAGATGAAGTCTCGTCTCCTCGATGCTCTCTCATCCTCCGGTCACTTTTCCACCCAGTTAAAATTTCCACATATTTGTTTTATAATCTTGCATTGTACTCATTTACTTTCTCTTATCTAGAATGAGACCATCAGCAAAAAAATGATGCGTACGAAGTACTGAAAACAAAATGTTGACATCCACGAAACCTTCCGAGGTGTCAGTTGCTCCATAACAAGTGATATTTACACGTGTTTGAATGATTTGATGGCAGTGTGTATGCATTCAGCTGTCTGTCTTTTTGAGGGCAGTAGGTTTAATTCCTCCTCCATCTATTCAGTTTGGGAGAATGTGTTCTAACCAGTATTTCAGTCTAACTGAAGAAACGTGCCATCATAAACGATCTCGACACCATTTATGGATCATTCAGCGAGGAATCTGCTTTTCCATGTATTTCGACTGTCAGACGTGTCCCCCATCATCACCGGTTGTCCTGTGCACACCAGATGCAGCTGAAGCTTTTGTATCGGGCGCAGACGGAGACCTTGGAGGCACAGGTGGTCTCACTAAGGTATGCGTTCGGCCATCCCAGAGTACTTGACTGGGTGCTTCACTCGCTGGGCTTGGCCTTCACATCAAAACTGTTTTACGGAGACCTTTAATTTTGTCTCTCCTAGAGTTTTATGTGTGTGGAGCAGTTACGCATGTTTAAAAGACACCGCAAACTGAGGCGGTATAGAAATAGCCTGTGTGTGTGTGTGTTGCCGGAGCTGAGCGTGTCATATGTTAAAGCTGTCCTCCTCCACCACCCCCCCCTTCTCAGGAAGGAGCTGGCGACCTCTGACAGGGAGTGTGAAGAGGTGAAAGGTCGTCTCAGGAGGCACGAAGCGGCGGCACTGGCTTTGGCAGCGGGTGGCCCGCGAGTTGCAGGCCTGTGCCTGAAATGCGCCCAGCACGAGGCCGTCCTGGCACAGCCGAGCGGCGGCGTCCACGCCCAGGCGGTCGAGAGGCTCACCAAGTGAGGGTCCCTACAGGCCATACCTGACCGCTTGCGGCCTGCTTCGTGCGTTGTAGATTTTAGTGAGTTTGTTTTGCCTCAAGCAGGCCTTTTGTCGGAGATTATTCGAAATGCCTCAGAGTTACGAATCTGTTATCGGTAGTTGTTATTGTCTCTAAATATAGACAGAAATACGCTAAAATAAGTCGTAGTGGAAATAGCCCTAGAAATTTATACTGACCTAGAGCTCTAGCTAAGCATGCAGTGGTATTGCCTGCTGTGATGTATAACTGCAGCTTCAGATGTTCAGAGCAGAAACTTCAGCAACTGTAGTACAAGTAAAGCGGGCAACGTAGCTGGTTATCGAATTCGTACTTCAGTTTGTGAGATGAATCACGGAACACGAAGCTTTCGTTACTCGTATGATTTTACTGAAGTTAGCTAATGCAGATTCGGTTTTGGTGTTTGGCGAGTCATGTTAGAAAGTTAAACCTTCCTGAATACAGGTTCAGTTAAAATGAGCTCTCACTTCACACAAACTAGAAGCTCAATATAATTACGTGATTGTGGGGTAGGATCGATGCCAAAATTTAGGAAGAGGCATACGTGATAGGTTTGAGAATGGGCTGAATTGAGAAGTGGAGCGTTGTATTTCAAAAAGTGGCGTTCTGAGTTTGCAGGTTGAGTGTCAATTGTGAGATGTACATGTGACATGTGAGTGTTGCCTTTCTCCGCTAAGTACAGTTTTGGCACGGCCGCAATATGTGGCTACTTAAAGGGCTGTTTTTTTTTTTTTTTGTTTTGTTTTTTTTTTTTTTTGTAAGTGTGATAGAGAAATGCAGCACGTTTACATCAAGTGTTGAAAGGTGCAAAATGGGGGAACCGTTCCGGTTTAAATGCTTGGTATCACGGTTCTGTTTCGGTATCAGTATACCACCTAACATTATTGTAGAGCTTGACTTTTGACTCGAAGCTTTCGTCGGATGATGCGGTGTCCAGTTCCATTCGTGATTTAGGCGAGACAATTATCTGCATAACCCCTCCCTCCAGGGAGCGGGACGAGCTGTTGGGGGCGCTGTCCTCGCTGAGGGCCGCACAGAGTGAGATGCAGCAGCAGGAACAGAGAGCCTACCAGCAGCTGAAGCAGGCTGTGGAGATGGCTGAGGAGGCCAAATTTGAAAAGTCCAAGGTGAGAGGCGGAAGTAATGTTCAGGCATTTTTTTTGGTTGTGTAAAGTGTTTCATCCTCTAATCTCTGAATTCATACTAATGTACGACAGGCAGTATATGCACTAATAACGTTGAAGCGTACATTGTTCTTGGGAGCTTTTTGGAAGCTTTTAAGGTATGGCTATAGAAAAACGTCATTGTACTTGAAGGTCTCCAACATAAAAATTGATTCACATATGTGATTCCTGTGCTGGAAGCACATTTCCCCTACAACAACCATGGAGCAATTTCAGAATCAGTATCAGAGTTTTTTTGCATGCATTCTTTGAAGAAACACTAAGGTGTTTAGACAGCTGAGATGCTGAGTGCCGTGGGAGTGAATACACTATCCCGGGATGTGCGGATGTATGTCTGCCTCAGGCCCTGGTGCAGTACGAGCAGGTGTGCGGTGAGCTGACCCGGCAGCGCGAGCGTCTCGAGAAGCAGCTGGCGGCCGAGCACGAGAGGGTCACCCAGGCCAGGGAGGGGGCACGGAGCGAGGCCCGGAAGGAGAAGGAAGAACTGGCGTCGATGGTCTGTCTCATCTTCCGTTAGCGATGCTACCCAGGCATGAGCAGTTCAGTCAAATCACCATTTTTATGGTGCCTTTTTAAGACAGTGATGTGTTATTACCCCGACATTGAAAATCAGTTTTATTGAAACGTTGCTATTTGCCGTGATCCAGATTTAGGAGCTAAGTTTATCTTTTTGTTGCCACCTAGTGGTAGAGTTTGATATTTCATGACAAATTTTATTTGGGCTCATTCTGAAGCTCATGGGACGGAGAGAAATTGGCATTCATTATCATTTTAACTATTTTGTTGGGACAGCACAGGAGCTCAGTTGGCTGCACTGAACCTCTGCCCATGTGGAGTCCGCGTTTTCTTTCCATGTCGTGCGTCTCTTCTCTCAGTATTCCACTTTACGTTTTAAATGTGTGGGCGATTGGATGGATTGTAATCGTGATATGCTTCAGTAATTCCATTTAATATCATAATACTTGTGCAAGCATCAGTTTATTCATCTGGACACTAAGGGTGACATTAAAAAATGTGGTGAATTTGAGTATTTTAAGCTAGCTGTGTAATTAACTGAGATGTTAAGTATCACCTCAGATGATGCATATTTGAATTGAATTAAATTTAAATGAGTTGGCATGCTTCACGAAATGCCCTAAATTGACATTCTGCCACAAGAGTAAATGTTATCACTGTGTCGTATTGCTTAGCTATTTGCGTTATGAACTGGTGACCTTTTTTTTTTTTGACCCTACCATATGTTTGGACTTAGGTGTAGCCATCCATAAGCAAGTGAATGTTCTGCTCTTTCCTTCAAAGTATACCAGTTCTAATTTTCTTGTGGAAATAGGGCGAACGTCCAACCTTTTGGACTGCAGGTGAAGGTTCCTTTGAAGAAGAACAATTAGCTTTTCATGCTGCTGTCACTCCGAGTAGTGAATAATCGGATGCCAAACGCTGTAAAAGCTGACAGGATCTTTTCAGCTGTAAAGTGCCTTTGAGCACACAGAGTGTGGGGGGTAACGTTTTCACGCCTCCCCACCTTTCTCCAGGTGATTGACCTGTCCCAGAAGGTGGGTGAACTAGAGGGCCAGCTGGCCCTGGGGCGGCAGGAGAGGAGTGCTCTGTCAGCACAGCTCCAGGACACGCTGGGACAGCTCAGCTCCCAGGAAGACGAGAGCAACAAGGTGGGCCTGTAGTTCTGGTAGGGAAGTCGGCCAGCGCTCTGACGTCATTGTGCTCTGAAGCGTCAGAGCCGAGAAAAGTGGCCTGCTACTACCGGCCAGGTGATTGTGAAAGCTTAGTTACGAGCCAGTGAACCATCTGTGAGTTTTTAGTGTGCTTGAGATGTATGCCCGTGTTCAGAAGGTTGCGGGTCCGAGTCCCGCGACCAGGTCAGTGATCAGATCGCCGGCGGGCTCTTGAAAAGTTCTGAACCCCAACTGTTCCAGTGGTGCTGGGTGCTACAGTATGACCCCAAAGAACTCTCATGGAGAGCAAGAGGGGTCATGTGAAAACCAAAATATTGCTATTTACTTTGTAAAATTGGCAAAGTATATTAATCTGTATCACAGTCCACGTTTTAGAAACCTCAGTGACTTTTTTATAGCACTTAGTCACCTCTGGGTGGCGCCAGTGACTTATTAATTGGACAGAAGATTGCTGACGAAACTACTGAAGGAATGTTTTTTTTCAGGCTACACATACAGCTATGCTGCTTTTTATTCTTGCCTGAAATGAACTGTTGAATCCTGCTTCACCTGGCTTGGACATACTGTGTTTAACAAATCATAATGTGTTTAACACATGAAAATAAAAATTACCGATCTGGTGTATGAAGTCCTGGTGTTGGGAGCAGGAGCACACGGCATTGTCCCCCCAGTGTCTCTGCCATCACGAGGAGGCACTTTGACGGTCAGCCTCCCTCGATGCTTTGCTCTGCTCCATCCAGGTGTGTGTGGATCTGCGCTCACAGGTGACGCGGTCGCAGCTGCGGAGGGAGGAGGCGGAGAAGGCGCTGCAGGAGCAGAGTGCCTGGAGCAAACTGCAGCTGGAGCGGGCCACACAGGTGAGGCATCATTACCCGCCTTGTGTACACACCTGACACGTGTCATGTGACTGCACACCTCCACGCCAGCATGGAGATCTCGCAGGTCGGTACCAATTTCAGCTGGCTTAGTTTTGCTTGTAATGTCATTGATGGCTCTCTTCCCAAATGCTGTGGGGAGTTTATTGCTACTGTAAACAAATCAAACAAATTTAACTGGCTTTTGATTAGCTTGAAAGTGATCCTACCCATTTGATGTAAGGCTGGTGATTTATGAAATTGTTTTTAATAATTGTAATTTGTGCTTGATTTGGCAGAATTTACTATGGTCTGTATTCAAAAATGTCTCGTTGTCCAAAACAATCCCCGCCCAGAAAAAACTATGCAGCTTCTTGGTATTTTTGAGCCAGTATTTTATAGATTTTAATGTTCGGAGATGCTACGGTCTGCCTGGTGTGCTGGTTATTGCACTGCATTCCATTAGGTGGCACCAAAGACACATACTCAATGGAGCAAAAATTGTGCTTTGGATATGTACTATAAAGTTGGGATTTTAAATGTGAAGAAATTCATTAATCTTTGCGGCATCTAATGGGCTGGTTTTAAAGTTAAACAAGAGGAGTAACTTTGACCTTATGTTCCTTGTGGAAAGATTCCTGTTGGCCCCCAACTTACAATTAAGATTTTTTTTTTTTTTTTTTTTTTTTAAGCAAGAGTTAAATTATATTTGCTCTCAAAAATAAAATTACTATTCAAAATTAGCTTTTGCAGTTAATGCTTTTTCTGTTGAGGATTGGCATTAACGTGCTTCTCTCTCCCTGTGTCCTGACTGCTGCTATTTTGCACAACTTATGCCTGATTTATTCATAATACAGAGTTGTACGATTTTTATGTAGCAGGTTTTGTATCGCTGTGCGATTACTCCAGGAATGTCAGGAAAGGATGCTAATGGACGCTCGGCTAACGAGCATTCTGCTAACGGGCGCCATCCTGGCCTCTTCTTCCCTGGGACAGGAAGCCGAAAAGCTGGCCGTGGAGCTGAGCGGCTGCCGGCAGCGCCTGGAGGCGGCCCAGCGGGAGGCAGGTGCGGCCCGGGCGGAGGCGCTGAGCCTGACGGAACGGCTGGGCCGCGTGCAGCACCAACTGCACCTCACCAGGTAACCTCTAATCCTATTACATGCCATGGCGCCGCCCGTTCCATTGGGCCTCTTATTAAACGCGGGGGGACCAGCTGCCATGCTCACCCCCTCCCCTCCCCCGGCATGGCCCCAAACACCCCCATCCCGTCGGTCCCCCGCCTGCATGCGCGAGCAACGGGTCTGCCAGTGTTTCCTCTGGACGGGCATTTTGGGTTGGCATGGGTGCTGTATGGACTCCATGGTTTACCGGGGCTGACGGCAAGGAAACAGCCCTGCGTTTGCACAATGTGACTGACTTTATTTGTGTATAAAATATTCACTCTTGCACTTATATTCGTATCCGCTTGATGATTTCACTTTTGCGCATATCTGATGTCATTTTTAAAGCACTTGGCACCTTCTGGTGAAAAGTACACGGAGTGTGTAAATTAGACTGGCGTCCGGGAACCTCGAAGGAGCATTCTCTTGGCCGGGTGTCGCACAGCCGGAAGGCGGAAACGTTAGCGGTGCGCCGCGATGTTTAGATAGCGGCCTGGCGTTTTCTGTGGTTATATAACGAGGTGAAGCGCTTTATTGAAGTCCGGGATGCTTCAACGCTCGTTCAGCTTTCTGGGAGAAAAATAAAACCACTTCTTCTGCCAAGGAATCGGACCTGGGGTCGAAAATGGTATTATTCATGATAAATACAAAAAAGTGCTTTAGCGCCCATGCGGTGATGCATCGCTGTCTGCTGGACTTGGAGTCCTCATACGCGGTAGAGCCAAGAGACATAACAGGACACAGATGAGTGTTTAGGTAAGAGCATTATATGGTTCATGTCGGGCATAGCCGACGTAGTTCTGAAGCAGCTGATGGACTGTACCTTATGGCTTCTGTTAGCCGTGTGGCAGGCGCTAACCGGTGTCATTAGCTGTGGTTCCTGGGTAAGTTCTGCAGGGGTCAAACCATGGGCATGTGCTGTATGCCATGCCAGGTTTGGGTTTCGATCATTCCCCTGGTGTGATTTGTTTCCAGTCGTCTTGCATGCCCAGGCCGGCGCCTCCTGCAGGTGCGAGAGAGGGACGAGCAGCAGACTCACCTGTCGGAGGCCTCCGGGGGTGCCGGGGTGCCCGCCCAGACTCCTGATTATAAAGCGAGCCTCGCTCTTTAACATCATGAGAGTGGGTGGACTCTGATCCTGGAGGTCAGGCACTGCAGACAACTTGTTTTTAAATTCCACTGAACGTGTTACTTATGACTCATTTAACAACTTTGCAGTTACAGAATCCTGCTTTTTTTTTTTTTTTTTTTTTGGCAAGTGGTCACTGAAGAGAGGCATATGAACCTCGTTCTGTGCGGCCGTGTTTGTTGTGTGTGTGTTTTTTTTTCTTTTTTTTTTTCTTTTTTTCTTCAAGTGGCAGCGTTCACTCGAACGCAAAGCTCCCGTACGCTGCGGGCTGACCGAAGCTCCAATTCAGCTGGAGGGAGATCAGTTGTTTTCACTCTGTTTTCAGTCAAATATCCTGTCCATGCGATGGCGTGTTGTGTTTGAATTGAGTTTGTGTACGTCAACCCTGTCTTTCATGCGACTTGGGCTAAATGAGTAATATGGCCCTAATATGTCTTTCCATTCAAACCAGTTTTGATCCAGCTTGCTCATTTTTATTTAATTTTTTTTTTTGTCAAACTAGAAGGTCTTTCAGAGGTATTTGAAAAATTAGAAATGAGGTATTTTGTGGAGATGGGTCTCTTCCAAGCTGAAATCCGGTCTCTCTTTTGCTGCGTGCCACCATGCCGTATTCAGTATTTCCCCGCTCTTAACGGCGGACGGTCGCACTGACCTCAGCCCAACTGTCACGGCTGGCGCCACAGCCGCCGTCCTGATCCGACAGAATTTTGTGAAACTGCTGCCTGATCTCATGGCTTTCAAGGAGCTGAAAGCCCAAGGCTGGTTAAGGGGGGGGAAGCTCCCCACCCCAGGGTGGAGAGATTATGGTACGCCCTCAGTACCGAGCTATTTTAACCCACTTCCCGTTACTTTACTTTATTAGCTCCCTTTGGGTTAAACCAGGCAGTGATTGACAGCCCGTACTAATCCCACCCACCGTGGGCTTTAAAGCTGCCTTTCTGCCGTCACTACCCAAGACCACCCGTCCACTTATTGCCAAGCTGGCTGTTTCCGTGAAAAAGGCAATCGATGCCGGAATGACCGGTGTCCGGGGCGGCAGTTGGGAAGGCCAAATACACCCTCGTTACCACGCCGGGGGCAGCCTCCACCCTCTAATTGGTCCCTGGCCGCACTCAACATGGTAGCTACCGGTCCTCCACCCTCAGAGGCTAGTGGAGGTCGCTGACCGGTGCGGTCGGGTTGGATCTGTTTGTCGACGTCTGCCTTCGCGAACGGCTGGTGCGAAGCCAGATGGGAGAAGAGTGGGGGGGGGGGGGGGGGGGGGGGGGTAACATTTGGATCAAACTCTGGGGGGAAGTAAATGCCTGGATGCGTGTATATCCAGCTTAGCACGTGTCATGGGTATGGGGGGGGGGCATGTCGACAGGTCAGGTGCTCATCTGCACACATCACCTGTTCTCAATGTCTTTGCTTTTGTTTTCAGTCGGTGGGGATCCATGTTGTGGGGTGGGGTGGGGAGGGGGGGTTAAACAGACCCTCGGCTGTGGATGCGGAGCGGCCGCCATCACTGTGCGCCTGTGATGACGCGTCAGGCAAAGTGGGCGGGACCTTGCAAAAGCTTTCGATTTCACCCCAGGCTGAATGGGAGGGGAGAGACAATCATCTTGCAGAAGGGTGGGGGGTATAGACCAAATGGTGTCCCTTGATCTTCAAAGGAATCTGTATCCTGGTAGTCCCAGTAGTACCACTTCAGAAATACTCTGTGATCTCAGGAAAAATCCTGACATGATTATTTAATGGGGAAACTTAATTGTAGTCATTTCCTTTAGTTTTATTTTAATTTTTTAGTGGCGGAGAGAAGTGCGCATGGAGATTGTGTGGTGGCCTGTGTCTTTAATTGTGTGTGTGACCATATGCAAGGCTACATGAACTGTGCGTAAACTCATTGATTATTGCCGGTACCTAACGCCTGGCTGGCTTCGTCTGCCCTAACCCTGTAGGTTGTGGCTCATCAGGCATTTTTGTTTTAGTTATTAATCTTTCCATCATAAGAAACACATCCTCATTATCAGGGTATTGGGGTCACATTGCATCTGACCAGCGTTTTGTGGCCCTGCCACGCTTATACTGTTAATGGCTCATTAGCTGCTGCTATTTTTTTCTTGCACGTTGGACGCAAAAAGGATACTAATCAAAAAAAGCTTTGAAAGCTTCGATATCTTTGAAACAGACAGGGACACTTGTGAATCTGAAAGCCTTCAAAATGCCTTTTCACCAAGTATCTTTAGGCCGAAGGCCATGTCCCTTGCGACACGTCGCTGGACAACACAAAATTTGCCCTGGGTTTGGCATGGAAAATAGAGTCCCAGTCTGTTTGCAGCCCTGCTCTGAGTGCCGATTTATCCTCTCCTGGTGTCTCCAGCTCTAACAGCACAAAACGAGTAGCCGCCCTCCGTATTTCAGTGTCATTGCTAGACAGGTACATGTGGCTCTTTAAATTGTAGTCCCAGACTCTAAGGGTTATGGGGGTTCCTCTTTTGTCTGCTAGTTGGCAGATTATGTTGTTGCAGGGGAGCTCAGGAAGCTGGACCTGTATGTGTAGCTGGGTGAGACAGGATCAGTGCCACTTCTGTAATAGCTTTCTGTGTCTGTTGGTGTCGCTCACGAATCCCTTGGCGGTGGCGGGGTGTCCGAGCCCCGTGCCTCGGTCTGGTGACTTCCTGTCAGTTGGGACATCCTGTGTCGACTGCCATCTTTTTGATGTCTGTATGGAGTCTGAAGACACCTTTCTGTGTAGCCAAACACAGAAAGGCAAATCTGCAATTAAGGTGTTGTAGACACTGTTCTGAATGTGTGAGGTGGATGGAGGTGATGCAGGACTGTTGTGAATGCTTTTAATTTTGAGTCAATTGTGCATGGAAATGGAGCCTTTCGCTCTCGCGAATTGCTGTTGAATTAAACTAGTTAAGGACCCCTTTTTGGGGTCTTTGACAAAAAACCATTTGCACCTGTAATAAATAATTAGGGTCGCACATCTTGATGAGCAGATGTTTATGCACAAAAGCCGCCTGCTGTTTGGCTGCTGGCTGTGTGTGTGTGTGTGTGAGAGAGAGAGGTTTGCACGGCATTCTGCAAGAACTGTGATCATAGTAGTGGTTTAAATCGATCTCTGAATATGGGCAATGTCTAATCTTCAGTGTTCTGCTTTTTTTTTTTTTTTTTTTTCCCCCTCCCCTTTTTTTATGGTTTATGAGATGTTTTTTTTTTTTATTTTTTTTTTTTTTTTTTTTACGGTTCATTTTTTTTTTTTTTTTTTTTTTTTTGCACAGAAATGGGCAAATTTCTTTCCAGACTTTAAAAGTTTTGTTTTTTATTTTTCTTTTTGTTTTAAAGAATTTCTCCTTTTCGTTATTTTTATAGCGGACCATTAAAATCAGCGGCTTTCATGTTGGGGTGGAAGTAATACGTGTGTTTACTGTGGAAATTTACCAACGGGGGGGGGGGGGGCTAAGGTCTGAAATGTAAAAGGCTAATGGTTTTGTTTTTCAATCTCGAGTCTTTGCAGAATGAATTTGATGTAGTTTTCTGAAACTGTGGCACAGGTGAGACGTTATCGTGCATCAAACTAACCACTTTCTATTTTTCTTTTGTGGATGGAAATAAAATGGTTTTCTACCAAGCTGGGATTCCAGTTATCCTTTGGGTGTGGCTGCTGTTTCTGGTTACACATGCGCGCACGCACGCTCCTCTAAGCACCTGACTTTTAAAAGGTATTTTGGTGTGTTTGGTCCTCAGATGCACGGCAACGTGGTCGTCCCAGAGGACAGACAGCTGATATGTGAAGGACAAACTGCACACGAGGTCCATGAGATGCTGGTTGTTGATGTAATCTAAGCTGTCTTGGATGAATCATCTCTACCTTCCTTACAGGAAAAGGTGTTTTCTTTCTTTAAGGTTGACCCTGGGCCAGTGTAATTTTTTTTTTTTTTTTTCCCTTTGTTATTGCTTGGCAATAACAAACACAAAATGCCTGTTTTAAAAGGCTGAATAATAGCTTGTACTCGGTTGCTCGTTCTTTGTGCCAGGGGCGCCCAGCCGGCATTTCCTATCTTTTTGACATGTCTCGATGACCCGAATTACCGTAAATTACATCTGTTCCTGTGAGCCGCTTGTGCTTATGTCCACCAGGGGGTGCTTGCGCACCATCTGTATCTTGGCCTTCGTCGCTGCTGGCTTTTTCTGCATTAATGACTTCGTGCTGTTTTTGTGTTTGATGAATTATTCACACATGCTTATGCGAGTTAAATTTACAAAAGCTGTCTGAGTTCTAAATATAGTTCCAAAAGTTTTCGTAACAGTTCAAACAAAAGCAGTAGCTTAGGTAAGCGCAATAAATAGCAATAATTTGAATAGTATGACAGCAGCTGCAGTGTAAATGTTACAGTGTCTGAGTTCTGCAAGGAATGCAAAAGGAAGGGTGCTTGGTGTTGCTTGCACATTACAATAGAATGCCTCAGTTCATCAGCGTATCAGCCCTCGTTTACCTTTGGAGTTCCGAGCAGAGCTGAGGTGTGTGAGCACGCCCCCCCTCCCAGACTGAGTGGTATGTTCCAGGACCCCTGTCTCCATCTAGGTCCCCAGTATGACTCGGTAGTTTCTACTCCCAGGCGCTCCAATCACTTGGTGCTATTCCTGCACTCACACCAAGACGAAATAGAGTGGGGAGAGGGGTATGAATTTCAGACCAGTACTAGGTTTCTGATCCAGGTGTCTACAGGGCATGTTGGGCTGTCTTTGTGAAAAGAGAAAGCATCTCATAGTTACAGAATTGGTGGCAGTGCAGGTCCGATACAATGCAATACCTGGGGAGCGCTTAATATTGCCATGTCAAATTCACTGGCAAACTCGGGAGAAATTAGTAGTCCTGCAATGAATTTGACTTCTGCACGCTGTTACTAATATTAAAGTTCTTTGATCGTTTATAGTCCCCCCCCCCCCTTAGCCCAGTACCAGATCTTCGCTCTTAAAATACCTTTCCTCATTCATAAAACTTTTCCCAGTCAATACAGTTTCCTACCACTAGGTGGAAGCAGAAAGCATCATCGCTAGAAATGAAACCTCACAATACCCATTTTGGTGTCGTACGACACAGGAAAGGCAGGAAACGATTCCAGACGGCTTGCTTAACGGCAGTTCTGCCTTGGGAGGGGGAGGCTCTGATACAAGCTCCAGTCTATAAACCAGGGCTGCAGGTGGCCTGGCGATGCAAGAAATGCTTTTTAGATTAAAAGTTTAAAGGTTTCACATTGAAATCCCAGAACGGAATTGCTACACCTCAGGGAACAGTAGGCAGACTTCCTCACTAAAAACAAAAATTTGATCAAACTGGAAGATTACAGCCGTTTTAAACTGCTAAATAAATTGAGATATAGAGTAAACTAAAAGGTGCTGAAGTTGGTATCTGGGCCTTGGCACTCAGAGTAAGCCAACTGGTTCTGAATAACCGGTCTTTGGACTGTTAAAGCACCTGTTTGCCCCATGTGTCCATCCTTAGGCTGTGAAAGGTGACACTCAACCATGTTTTAATCCCATATGTGTTGGTGGGGGGATAGCAGGGGTTTCTCACCCCACCTTCTGCAGGAAATGCCAGGTTCGAGTCCCAAGGGGGGGGTCCTGCTGTTGCACCTGTGACAATGGTGTTAAATTATAATCATGAAATATAAAACTATGCTGCGTAGTTGGTGTTCCCTGGGGTTCTTCAGTATTGTGTTGCTGTACCCTCCCATAAGCCCTGCCAACACCCGGTAGTCGGTGCTCACATTGTGTGTGCGAGGAGAAGGAAGCTCCTTCGTCCCTGTGACCCGGTGTGCCTGTCTATTGGGGGGGGTTGCGTGGCTGGCTAAAAGACCCCAGTGCTAGCTGCTAAGGATATCAGCTGAGCAGGGTTAACATGACAAAGCCTCTGGTGAAACAACCAACTGGGAAAAGAATGAAAGGGAGAATCCACATGCAGATGGATATCACCCCACATGCAGCCAAGGCCGTTCCTCTGGTTGTGTGTTTGACACCATGATTGTGACGTTTAACACGTCACCTGCGCAAGGCGACCAAAACCGGCAGCGCTCACAGCGCCTTTATCTCCGTCACTGTTTAGCTGTTTTGTTTCCATGGCAACACTCACGCCAGTTAAAAAAAAAAAAAAAAAAAAACCCCACACGGCTGCGAGATGAGAGAACAGTCAGTCGACAGCCACATTCGCTGAAACAGGAAGCGACCTGACGTCCGGGTTCGCTCTATGACGTGGCTGTGGCCATAGTGATGGCAGTGCTCTAAAAAAACACCGGGCCTGTCAGCTACCTAGCTGTTGTAAAGGGTAATGCCCAGGCCTGACTGGTGTGGGGGGGATGGCCCAGATAAGCCAGACATGGCCGAATATAAAGTGATAACATACTCCATCTTTCAACATTCTCCGAGCCTTGGTTGGGTGGTTTTTTCTTTCAAAAAATGCTTAAAATTCACGTGCGCCAACTTGCAACGGCCCCTTTCTGATGATTCAGCCGCCCTTGGCTGAACCAACACTGAAAGGCGTCAAACCTGCCTTTCATGAGGCTGCCAGGCTGTGTCAGGGTGTGGGGTCATATTTTGGACTAATCCAGCAGATCCCCGTGCCTTAGACAAGCCGTGAATTGATCTCCAGGGCAGATACTTTCAACCCATTTCCATTCCCAAATAAAAGCTGGATTTGTGGCTAGCTTTGGCACCAAGGGAAACTTTACAATTTTATTTCCAAAGAAGTGCTGGGTTTCTCAGATGCGTGAATTTAACACGCTGCATCTGGAAATTACTGCAGTAGTCTGCAGCACTGCTGTCACCTAACACCAAGAACATCTGTTAATGAATTTTATCAAAGTGCCGTTTACAGAAATGGCAAAAATGTACAGGAGGTGTAGAACTGAATACAAATCCGCGGTCTTCTGTGAGTTTCTGATCCTGAAAAACATGAATCTGATTTATTGTGCTGGTTGCGTAATCATGGAGAGTGGTTGGTATGTTAAGCATCGCTAAACACGATGTGGGGAGTGTGACCCTCTGGGTCCAGGTGTGTTTCCTGCTCAGATGAGGCCTGTCGCCTACAGTGAAACTGCAGCGCCAGCTAAAAATGACCTTGGGAATGTCCTAGGAGATCAGATGACCAAATCAAAGTATGTTCTATTGTCATTCATTTAAACGTTATCAACGAGGTTCAAATCTAGTATTACTTTCATTGAACAGGCTGACTATTATCTTTGCTGTCTTTTGTTTATATGTCCCCTGCTGGCTTGTTGTAGTCATTTGGTGTTTTGTGTGGATGTGGCTGGTCAGTCAGTATTATCCCAGCACCCTTTTCTACACTCTGCTGCTTCTCATGTTTTGACCTTATGAGGTTTCCTTTTTCCCAAATGCTGCTGATGTGTGCTGTGATGAACGGGATGCACCATTTATGACTGCAGAAATTATATATCTACACACACACACTATATAATGGGTTTTAAGTACGGAAGTGTGAACTGGAAGCCTCTTTCCTAAGTTAGGACTCCACCCATAATTCGATGGATGGATGGTGGTTTTTTGGTAGTTAAATGAGAACAAGGTCCAACAGTCAATATTGAGAAGAAACTTTTATTATATTTTTTTAAATCAGACAGAGGGTTAATTCAGATGGAGAGCAGTATGGGTAGGACGTGACAGTCACTCAGGAGACAAGTGACAGCTGGTGGTCATGGGTGACCACGCCTCTAGGAATGGCTTTAAAGGGCCGATCCTGGACGATTTGAAGAAGGTGCCGTTTTCTGTCCCTGGGATGTACGCTGAGGACCCTCCAGGCATGGTTCTGTTTTCCCTGGCTGGTACAGGCCCCGCCCACTCCACCGTGGTTAGACTGAGCCCCTGTTCCTGCTGAACTGAGCCAGCTAGAGCGAGACACTGATTATCAGCACAGCAGGCACGGGAGATGAGCCCTGGAGAGGTACAGAGAATCCTCGGTCCTGCTTTTTAGCTGCATGCACTGTTAGATACACCGTAATGGTAAATGGGTAGTACCTGTTCTAGACATGTTAGGGATGGGAGAATATGGGAAGATCGGTAGGAGCCCATTTAGATAAATCCACGCAACCTCTATAGAAGCATGTTTAGCTACAGATGTTAGAGAGAAGTGACACCAAAGGAACGCTGATGGTCCATTTACACATAGATGGTTCCACTGGAAAGAGGAGAGAATCTTCAGTGGCCACTGAAAACCAGGGATCAGAGAATGTTGCTGCTGAGTTGAAGACATGTTTATTAGGAGGGACTGGGAGCCTGCTGAAAAACAAATAGTCTGCACCCAAAAGGGGGCTACCATCAAGGTCATCTGATCCTATAAGTGGCAAGTTCTGCGGAGGGCTGGGTTCACTGAGCACCAAGGGCTCATGGGATTGAAGGAGCTGTGTCGGACAATGGCCCTGAGTGGCAGAACTTAACCACTGTGAACATGGAGAAGCATACATTGTTCACATGTGGGTTAAGTCCTGCTGCTGTGGGACCAGGGAAGGGAGAGGGCGGTGAGCTGGCAGAGTTTGTTGCAGCCTAGATCTGAGTGCATGTCAGCCATTGGAAATCCCTGGCAATGTGATTCATTCTGTTAAGCCAAAAAATCACACTGCCAGGAATCCCACTGGCCGGCAGCAGCAGCCCTTGTGGGTCGTCTGCCATTGGAGTAGGGTGGAGTCCGGTTACTATGTTTACTACCGTTACTCATTCACACTCATTCATCCAGCGGGCATCTGTAACCATGGGAGACAGACCTGAACAGGCAGGCCACCGCTGGGCTTGTGGCCAAGGGTTCCTCCACCCTGGCCCAGATCTTGTTCCTCATTGGTTCGCTACAAGACAAATAAAACTAGCGCAGCTCTTGATTAGAAGAAAGCTGAACACGGTGGAGATCTGTCATTCCTCTTGTTGATCTGAGGTCTGAACCTCACTGGATCTTAGTCAGAGCTTTTGATCTCCGCTTTTGATGTCAGGTGGTTCCACTTATTCTCATCCAGCACTAACTTTGATCATTTCCAGTGGTGCCACGTTTTCAGCTGATTGGGGAACACTGGCAGCACGAGAAGGCCTCCAATTCTGCGTTTGGTAAGCCTGTTAGGCTAATTAAGTGGATCAAGTCTGCTGAATGTTGTACTTTCCTACTGGATAGTATACTTCACTCAACATGTTGCCCTTACTAGGAATTATAGTAAAATGAATGGAGGCTGGGCAGTGGCCCTTCAGAAGCTTTGCTCAAAATGTCCGCACTCTCCCTCTTTTACGTCCACCTTGTTCCTATCGCTCTGTTCTTTTCTGCCGCATCCCACAGTAACTACAGATGCCCCCAGGCAGGGGCAAAGTCAGGCCCACCCCATTATCTACATTAACAGCGCCAGTATCTGTGAATGGCCCCACCCTTATGTAAGACAGTCTGCCCACCCCCCTATAACCCTTCCCCCGTGCCTATACTGCCCCGGCTGGTTTGCTGGAGCCAGAGGTGAGCCATGCTAATGAGGTAGTTAGTCACAGGAATGGCAACACAGGAGTTTGTGTGCACAGTGCGATTTACCCAGCATCCATACGGGGCTCTGAGCCGACTGGTAAAGGTTCTTAAGATTTAATCAGTGATTTCCAGTTCAGCGTCTTTTTATTTAAATCGGTGACTAAAGGGCAAGCATTTGACCACAGAATTTCATGTCAGTGAGTGTCGTAGGTTTCCTTGATTGAATGATTTAGGCTTCAGCAAATGACCTTGCGATTTCAGTTCGGTGGAGTGGCCCTGCCCATGGTGCGCATTCTGATTAACCTGAGTACAGACCAGCACAGTCGTCCGCCTGTAGCATACTAGAGTGGGACAGGAAGGCCTACATCTCTTCCCCTGAAGTCCACCCAAGACCCTGACATCTTCGCCGTCTTCAGTGTCAGAAGAGGTCACACAGCACAGAGACGTTCCACCCCCCCCTCCCCATCTATGAATTTGCAGAGCTGAGTCACAGTAAAACCCTACACAGTGACACACCAGCCCTGGCCTTTGCTTTCATTTCCTTCCTCTATCACAAGCTGCCTCCACCCACACCCCCCCACCTCATATTCTCCAATGTTGTCTGTCCACTGATTGCAATTCACAGACAGAACCGTCAGGGCGATGCTCCATAAGCCCACCCTCATCTGGCCCCCAAACATCCAACTCGGACGCCTACAGAGTGATGGGAGACGACAAATGTGCCACTGCCACAGCCTGGCCTCTGCAGTCGGTGTCAGGTTTCAGTCATCGTGTCACGGTTTGTCTGTGTGCACATTCACAACATTGTCTTGAACCTTAGACAAACATTTCCTGGGTTAAAACTGTTTCAGTTGCTAAGGAGACATACTTGTTTTTACCCCCCCCCCGGCCTGACATTCAGCACATCCCCAGGAGGTGACATGGAAAAAGCCAGGTAATGTAGGTCGTGTAAGGTCAAGTGAACCATAACATGACCTTGCAGATAGATTGATTAGGAAACACAGATATGACGATCTAAAAACTTGAAATACAAACTAAAAATCCATGCCGAAATGCACAAGTTTGAATTGAAATTACTATGTTAAACAAATATGATGACAGTAATACCTGGAATGATGAAGGTTGCGTTTTGCTGCCGATAAACACCACCCTCTACTCAGCTGTAAAAAAAAAAAAAAAAACGCTGAGTAAAAGTGCAGCTCAGCAGCCCGGAAGCGCTGTGCCCACCGACGTAAAATAATCGTCATCAGCAGCTAAAAGGGGACCGAGGGAATACTTGGGGCATCACTACTGAATTACGGGTAGGCTAGGGGGCTAGGGGCAAGCTCAAACAATTCATAATGTACGTATAACCTACACTGCATAGCATACACTTGCAGGGAGGGGGCCCCTAAAATGGGCCTGGTGACACTTCTGACGAGCCAGTCATCCACCTTCTCAAAAGTGAGGTCAATGCCCTCGAAAAGCTGCTAATGGCATCTTGCTGGGTTTCCTGTGATCAGCCAGCCTAACCCCATTCCCGTGCAACACTCACTGCTCCTGTCCAGGGAAGGGCTGAATCTGACATACAATAAGCACAGCTCTGCGAGTGGGTATGGATAAGGAACGACAAATGGCAAATAAAGACATAAATGATGAGTGAGCAACAACAAAAACTGTTAAATAATTGTGTAATTATTTCGATTTGGAGGCAAATTTATATGCTTATACAGCAGAGTAACTTTCGTATATAAATGCTGCAGGTCCAATTTTATGCACGTTATTCGTTTCTTGGTTTGCGGATAATATCCAGCGGTATTAGTCATTTTTCATGCTTCTGCTATGATATGAGACTCCCACATGCAACAATTCCAACAACAGTTAAAATATAATGAAGTCTTCAGGTTTTCCAGTCATCATTCATCTTCTATAGTGCTTACCCGCTTATATGGCGGTGATTAAGCAATTATGAAATGTGTAACAAACTTCATTTTTGTGGCAGGATGAGCGGCGTTAAACCATAGCCTTTGCTTGAACAAACGAGCCTTCAGTGGTGGTCTTGGTGGGTGCTTTACTTACAGCTGAATATCTTTCCCAACCAACAATGTAAACATTCGTTCGACTGAAACACATTTAGTGAAAGTTTACTACTGCGACTAGCACACAGTTTATAATGGTATATAATTTTAATACCTGTCACCATGTTAACAAATCCGCGTTAAACATTAAAGCGTGTGATGTAATGAGCCGCCATCTGACAGCGATGGGGGTCCAGCCCAAAGTGCCCCTTTTCGCGGCGTCCTAATATTGACCATGTAGTCATGGAAACCACTATAAGCCAATACTGTAAACACCACGTACCCCGTCAGCTCTTCAGTACAGCATGATTTTCATTGACTCAAAAGAAAACTGCAGAAAAACAATCCGACAGAAATATGGCCGGTTGTTAATCAGAGCATGCACGCAATTCAGTGTCAAGACTTAACATTGGATTTTAAATTTTAAATCAAATAGCAGCACTGTAAATCAAATTGACATATCAAATGAATAATGGTAATAAAAAAAACTTCACTTTTTTAGTTTAAGTTAAAATTAAAGTATTTGGTGATAGTGAGGCCATTTTCTACAGTCCCTGCACCTGCTGTATTACCACTATATTTGTGGCTTTTTTATCGTTTTTTGTTTTAGTTGCTGTATGAAAGTTTTTATCGATGAGCTCTCTGGCCGATTTCAGGTTTTGATGAGCATGAAATACCAATATCTGCAAAAAGTAGCTGTTTGAATTCAGTTCTATGTTTTGAAGAAATCAGCTTGACACATTGCATGATCCGCACGAACATTTGTAAATTACTTTGGCAAAGCATGATAGCTTTGACAATTATTCTGAACATAATTATTCAAAATACGCTTAAGGGAAGTGTTAGATTTATTATTCAATGTATCATTCTTCATAATCTCAAATATAAACAGTTTTGTAATAATTACATGAAGTATAGGAATATTAAATAAAGTTACTGCAAATTCTAATACCGTTTTCATACTTTTATTTTACATATATATGGAAAAAATTTTGTATGTGTATATGAAAATATTGAAAATATTCTTTGATAGTCAAATAACATAGGTGTAAATAAATACTTTGATACGAATGACTGGAATTTCTTAGTTGGATGTTAATACACTGCACCAAGGTTTTAGCATGTTAGTTTTTACAGCTATGGCTGTTTCTGAGAGCCCAGTTCCTCTACGATGATTGGAAGGCGCTACATGAAATCCCAGGCATGCTATGGCGACATAATGGTATACAGGCAGCAGTGACTTTGGCAGGGCCCAGTAATGCTGCCACGTTGCAGAAACCGTCATGAAACTCAGAATAAAAACAACAGTGAAGCAGAAGGTATCGTGGATCACGGTGAGCGTGATCAGCGTGAGCCGGAGTTCCGCAAACCCATAATTGTTCTGGAAAATGGCCGCGAGCGGGCCGGGGTGGCGGATGGAATTTTCCTGCTGTAACTGTGGGTCTCTGGTTAAGTCCATGTTATTGTCTAGGACTGCCGAATGGTATACCAAGACCATGTTCGTGATCAAAGACGTGAGTGTGTGAGAGTCCTTGAACCCATAAGCACATCTCTCTCGATGTGTGACTCACACACATACATACATATATATGCATTTGTAAAAATATGTTACCCATAATATACTTACACAGTATATACATATTTGCATCAATATCTCACCCATAATATACATGTATATGCATTTGTATAAATATGTTGCCCATAGTATGTATAAATGTAAGTTGCCCTTAGATAAATATACATATTTTAAAACCCCTGTAACATGTCAGGGGTCTTTTGGTGAAAGTAGCATGAAATCCCAATCTGGCCCGGTGTCGCACACCCAGTCACACTAAACCCCCTCCCTAGTCTTCGCTGCCCCTGTTTAGCAGGCTACACCCCCTTACCCACTGGAGCCCACACCCTAGTAATGCCCCAGATGCCCGCTTGGCGAAAGGCGGTAAATCCGAGGACAGGTATCAGGGACCTGTGGAGGATCTGAAAAACCGGCGCCACTTTCCCGGACTTGCGAGAGGCCGAACCCAAGCGTTGCTGGATACCTTCCATCTACCTGGAAAGGTGCTTCGTGGAAGCCCTTTAAGAACGGGCATCTACGTATTCAGTAATTTTAAAGCAGACCCCGTGCCGGTGGTTTTAAGCGACACTCCGCTCCAGCAGAACCGGGAGGCCGACAGCTCAGCTCACGAAACACTTGCTGACAGTTTTGCTTATTTGGTGATTTGACTTAGACGACAAACAGACTTCCAGAGTGCTAGTTTATCTGAAACGGTCTTCCCGCCTCACTCTGTGCGCGCACACACACACACACACACACACACACACACAGTGGCCCTGAGCTGATGGTACTTAAGGAACTTCTGGGAAAAAAAGAAGAAAAAGAACGGAGGAGAGCAGAAAACGAGGCAAGGGTTAGGGGATCACAGCGACGAAGCGTTCTGACGACGCTGTGTGGAGACCAGCTTACCTCAGCGCCTCGAGCTCCGAGCTTCATCACCCCGGCAAACTTCTGCCGGTCGTTCCCTCGGCTCCCCCCTCCCAAGCCTGAGGAGGAGCGCGGTTGGCGCGTGGTCCGTGTGCGCACGTCTGCACACACGAGCTGAAAGTGAGCTCGCTAGTGGGAAAGGGGATTCCTTTTTGTAAACGTCAGAGACCTGGCCCTCCCTCACCGCCCCCCCCGCTCAAGCCCAGCAGTACAGGAATAGGCGTGGCCACCAGCTCACCGCAATCCTCGAAATAGAAGGGCAAGATGTAAAAGATGTGCGTCGTGAAACGATCTTAAAGTGCATGGAAGACTCATTTCTGCAGCCTGAGCTGGGGCGTGTTTTTGCATCTCGTTCCTTTGTTTTGCCGCAGACTGTTGTTCTCAGAAGCAAAATGCAGGCCCATCTCCGTGCTGCCTTGGGGGGGAGACACGTTCCTTATCCACGGTTTCATTACAGGGCCTTGATGTCAAGCGCGGATGGGCATGACTTGTGATTTCACGGTTAACCCCGACCCTGGAGAACCACCCCAAGCCTGGGTTCAAGCTGCACACTGGTTTGAGCTATTAGGTGGTTTACGCTTACTCTGCCCTTTCCCCGCCCGACCTGTCATAAACCTTGCTGGCGGGCAGACGGGGAGAGGTGCTGGAAAACGTCCCACTGTAGACAGCCACTCCCCTCCGAGCACATGGCACACGTCACGCATTCCTCACGCAGCCGCACACCGCTGTCTCCTAGCAACAATCACGCACACACAGAGCTGATGACCGGGAGACACGTGGACGCGTCGTCTCACGGACAGACGGGGGCTCACCCACGCAGGCGACTGGCCAAAGGTGCATCCCCAGCTCTTGGGGAGGGCAGCTGTGATTGTCGCAGCAGGTGCTGGGAACAGCTACTACGTGAGACTTTGTCTCATTGTTTGTCTTGGCATGTATACACACAGGACCATGTACACGTAGTAGAACACGCACAAAGGCTTTGTGTATACCGAGTACATGGTGTGGGCTAGGGGGATAATGAGGGCTTGCTGGCAGTGGGAACCGCGTGGATTTGTGCAAGTGTGCATGTGTGGGTGTGTTTTTTTTTTTTTTTGCCTGTTTAAGGTACACTAAGCCCTCTTAGTCTCCTCGCACGCTACAGGGTCTCCGACGGTGACTCACAGTCCTATTAACTGACTGTGATCTCAGCCCCCCCTATGAAGGAGGGGTGAAAAAAGTCAGTTGTCATGACAACAGGGATATAATTATACAAGCAATCCAAACAGGAAGTAGGTCTTCCTCTGGGATGGACTGCTGCTTATCTCCTCCTCCTTACTCCCCGCCCCCCCCCCCCATTCCTCCTGTGCCACTTCCACTCTTCCTGTCTGTCAGCAGCAGGTGAGTCAGCAGGGGGCGCCCCCTACCTGTTCCCTATGCCATGATCCTTTGCTTGTTTGTTTTCTTTTGCCATTCCATAAGAGGACCTCCCCTGTCCCACCTGCCTTTAGAAACTGCCCCTTTAGCCCTGCCCCCCCCAGTGTGGTCCCCTCTCAGGGCTCAGTTGTCCCCGTCCTAACTGACACCTACCCCTCTGTCACAGTCAACCCAAGTCCATCCTAAAGTCGCCGAGCATCTAACACCTCACCTCTTGGTTTTCTTGCAGCTCCCTCCCTTCCTTATTCCGTCCCTTCCATTGTTGTTACTGTGCCGGCTGTCTCCATGGAGACCGTACACACAAACATTGCGGCAGCATGTGCCTTCAGACAGGAAGTGCAACTCGACCACAATGGCGTCAGTGAGGCTCTCTCCCCCCTCCCTCCCTCTCTCGCTTCCACTCCCCCTTCTCGCTCTCTCTTCCCCCTCTAGCCCCAACTCCGTCTTCCTCCCCCCTTCCCTTTTTTCTTTATTTCTCCCACTCACTCTCCACCCCTCTCTCCACACTCCGTGGTGCGTCCCGAGGCCTTCATTCCTGCTTCCTGTTTCACAGTTGCCCGTGTCAAACACTCAGGATAAAGGTGTATGAGTGGCAGATGAAGGCGACCTGTGTGCAGGGTGGTCTGAACTGTAAACATGTTGTGTGTACCTGCACTCTCCTCAAACTGCTATATCTCTGTCTTCTCACCACTTTCTTTCCCAAAAGTCTTTAAATGGTAGAAAATGTGATCAGTGGCCACTTTATTAGGTGCACCTTCCTAGTACCAGGCACGACGTCCTTTTCTATTCTGAACAACTCTGAGGGTTGGCAAATTCAGAGAAGCCCTTTTGCATACCACCGTCGTGCTGAGGTGATATTTTTGCACTTGCGACTATCGATTTTGGCCACTCTCCTCTGATCTCATTAACCAGGTGTTTTTGGCCACAAAAATGCCATCCCGCCTCCAACTTATGCAGTTTTGGTATTCTACTTCAGCCACACACCGACTCAAGATGCGGCATCTTGTGACCTGTAGGGGGAGCACTGGACCCACCCCAACATATACGCAGATATGGCACAAGCTGTTACAGTACTAAAAAAAGAGGGAGATTTAGCTTCTGCTGTTGTTGTGTGATGCAGTTGTATGGGATTTTGTGAATGGGTTTTTCACTACAGCCAGGAAAAGAGAAATGATCCCTTGGCACCAAATTTTTCCTTGGCTCTTAAAGAACCCACAGTAGCCTGGTGCCTAAGCCCCTTTCCATCCTCCAGCTAGAGCCCCACGGAATATACCGAATGCCACACTATGTTTCCGAACGGTTCGAGTAGCTGTCATGTTTGTGTTGGATTCAGGACACCAGACCGCTGGACGCACATTTGGAAAGTGACGCAGTCGAGTGGCTCGAGGGTTTTATTTTTACATTCAGTGAGGGAGACACATGACACATCCTGCTCAGCCAGCAAACAGGAACCACATCTCGGGTGATCACGGTCCCAGCGGTGCCAGAGGGCCCATTGAACCTGCAACCTCTGAGTCACGGTTGAAGGTGTAGGGTTGGGATTCGATCACAGTATCCTACGAGGGGATGCCAGTGAAATGACACAGAATGAGTGCTGTAAAAATCTACTGCGTTTACATCATACACCTTGTGATTCGACAGTGTGTTCTTGTCCAAAAGAAACTGTGGAGTCTTTTGTCCCTAAAGTGAAACGATGTTAATGAAGTATCATGTAATCACACATTTTCAGTGAGAGGATAAGGCTTCGTTTTCTTATCTGTAAATACCGGCTTACACATCTGCCATCGAACATGGGTGCAGTGTTACTCCTGTATCTGTATAGACTGACATGTCATACTTAATAGCAGACAGGATCCTGCTGATGTCTGGATTTCTCCTGCTGCCTCCATAACTGAGATGGTTTGGCCATCTCCAGGAAAGCCATCTTAGAAAAATGGAACTTTGCACAGCCCAGCCCGATTCCATGTGGCTGTGTCCCTGGGGGTCTTTTAGAGATAACTGCGTGCTCATGGCATTTTTTTTCATGTGCTAGGCTACAGTTGCAGTTAAACTGCTGGTGGACCTGCACAGTCAACACATGCCTTTTTCAGGGAGGAAGGGTGTGTGATCAGGAAATTAGCAACTGAACCTACAACGGTCGCAAAGTGATGCGGACTCCAGACATGATGCAGCTGAAACTTCTGACCTTTGACCTTGGGCTCAGGACTAGTTCTGACATGGTCCCAGTACTAACCTCGGTCTCTGCAAGCAGTGCCGTAAGTCCTTGGGGCTGAAAAGCTGAGGTAGGAGCCATAGGCTTGGGGAGCCTGGGGCCAAATGCCTCCTAGCTGTGCCTGTTCTGGTTTAGGGACCCGTCTGGGTCCAAATGTGTGTTCCCAGCAGATTAGCAACCCCATGTGGCAATCTAACAGCAATGCCTCATCCTCCACTCCACAGTGAAACCTAGATGTCACCCTGGATACGATTTGGATCACAGATCACACATGTCGGATGTCCCCTCTGACTAGCCGAACCTGGTGCGTCACCTTAGTCATGTTTGATTACCGTTGCCAGAGAAATGATCAGATACAGTGAAACTTTGCACTTTGTTTGCCCTGTGTTGTGGTTTGTGTGACAAGCCTTCAATTCAATTTTGTCAAAAATGAGTCACCTTTTTTTTTTTTTTTTTTTTTTTTAATCATTAAGCACTTTTAAATACTTGCTCCCTCAGTAAAAACCCGACTACTGGTGTATTACAGGATTTGAAAGGGCTAATTGAACTGGTTTAACTGGAAACTGTGACTGATGTAAAACTGGTCATTCAGTCCTTTTGGACTGCATTGATTTTTTTCCCCCAAAGTCCAAAGCTCAATCGTTGCAGGGGCTGTAGAGTAAACCTGGGCTCTATGCTTGACAATAATGTTCCAGGGATGTACAAGCTGCTGGAACCTGAGGTGGAGCTGCTGCAGCGAGTGGGCCTGGTGTGAAAAGGAGGAGAATGTAAGTTCTCCCCTTGGATCACTGAGCCTCTCGCGCCATGAGACAGGAATGGTTCCTATAGCCCAGTTCACGCTGCCCTGTGCCTGGGAATGTTAGCGGTATTGTAGGTGCCTCGGGTCATGTGACTGCCTGGCTTGTAGGCCGACGAGTCCAAAGATCAGGTCGGTTATCTCAGCCGGTTTTCTTAGTTAAATCAACCGGTTAGTCAGCTCTTTTTCAGTTCCCTTTCATCCTGCAGCCCCCTTTTCACGTGTAATTCCTCTTCTCCACTCTGTTCTTTTTCGGAACACAAGAATGTGAATGTGAAGCCCCTCTGGTCGTGTGGGTGTCAGACGTTTGAGAGCTGGAAGATATAGACACCCCCACAGGTGTTTTAGGGGTTGTTTTAAATAAACGATAAATGTTTTTGCTCGTTTGTTAGTTACTGATGAACATGGGCGTTGGTTTACAATAAGCGGGGGAGGGGGAACCCCAAATGCCCAGTCATTCCCCTGCGGTCATTGCCTTTCCTGAACGTTCACGTTCCTGGGAAAGCAGCATGAATCTGGCCGAGTGAGTTCACTGTATAGCATGAGCGGCTCTAAACACGCCTGGGTGTGGCCGGCAGGCCCGTAAAAGCAAGGACGCCATTTTGGAGTGTGAATTCCAAGTCTTTAATGAGTAGCAAACTCCTACGAGTGGTACGTACAGTAGGTCTTGCAGAAGTACCCCCCTTTTAAATCTCCATTTGAGTTCAACCACTCCACCAGATGTGCTGTCAGTTTGGACTGGGTTTAACATTTAATGCTAACATTAGTACCCCCAAGCATAGAACATTTATACCTCTGCATATGCCTCTGGTTGTAATGCGCTCCTTGGTGATGTCTCCCTGCTTCTCTCCCTGTCTGCCCTACATGCTCGTCCTCATTCGACGCCCTGTGCGTGTGACCTTGCGTGTGTGTGCTTGTGAGTCTTCCGCACCTCCCCGGCTTGTGTGCGAGTTTCCCCCCTGACTCTGACTCATCGCTTCTCTGACTCACTCGTGCTAACAAACACCGGGTAGCCTTGGAAACAGATCCCCCCCTCCCCCGCCGCCATCCTTAATTGTGTGCGGCTCCAGTGACAAAGCTGTGAGGTTTGCTATGGGACGGCAGACTACTCCAGTAATGTTTACATACAGGAGCGTACAGGCAGCTGTGCTTGGAATGGAGTGGCTGGGAGGGGGGACTTACTCTAACGATTACAGATGTGCACCCGCATCGCGGAGAAAACGGAGCAGTCTAAGAACACTGCTTTTCACACACTCAGGAACATAAGGCTGCATGACTCAATCGAACACATACTGATATGGAAATGTGTCGTTTCATTGCATAATAGCTATATAATATTGGTTATATAATTAATGAAATACTTCAGAAATTTGTCATCTGTATTAATTTATAATATGTGTTCAGTGAGCATGTGTATATAGTACATTTGTACAGTTTCACATTCAAGTTTTTCATTTTTGACTTACTGCAAAGGGATTAGCTTATAGCATTAACATTTTTATAACTATTCTGCCATCTAGTGTCCAAATTAAGCAACGTGCTGTGCAGGTGCTGGAGATCTGGTCGACACAGTAACTGACCATGTCAACCTGTGTTACCCCCTTTCTGGGGCACAAACCTACCATACAAACCTTACTTACAGAAGAATAAACAGTACATTTCGTTTGTTGGCAGGCTAGAGAAACTAGAGCACACAGGGGGATGTTGTGCCCATGTCCGGAAGGTTGCCTGTTCAAATCCCACGCCTGGAAAAGTGACCATATTATTCTTGGGCCCTTATTGGGACCTTAAGCTCAAAAACTGCTCAGGGTACAGGATATATGGCTGACCCTAAGCCTCTGACAAAAAGCCTTGCTATCACTGTATATTTCTGTATATCTCATGGAGAGGAAGACGGGATATATGAAGAACAAAGAATTTCTATGTAACTATACTATGAATTGTACAAATGATCAATAATAGATCCTTTCATTTCAAATTTAAAGTGTTGCAGGGACCACAACTTATAAGACTATTTGGTCCTTAACGGTGGAACAGACACCTCCTTTGACTGGCTTATCTGAAGAGCTGTCTATGGCTATGAAGAGCTAAAGAACCTCCATCTGAAGAGCTGTTTATGGCTATGAAGAGCTAAAGAACCTCTATCTGAAGAGCTGTTTAGGGCTATGAAGAGCTAAAGAACCTCCATCTGAAGAGCTGTTTAGGGCTATGAAGAGCTAAAGAACCTCTATCTGAAGAGCTGTTTAGGGCTATGAAGAGCTAA
>JAACJT020000052.1:2538793-2551470 GCA_009936485.2 Gymnarchus niloticus
GGGGTGGGAAGAAAAAAGAGCAACCTGGGTTCACGAAAAACGCCGTGCCGGCGAGCGCCCCCCGGGGGGGGCTTTTTTTTTTGGAACCGGTACCCCCCCCCCCCCCCCCCAAAAAAAAAAAAAAAAGGCTTGAAGACGCTCCACAAAACTTTTCATTTGCAAATGAAGTTGGCAGAGGGGAGTGGGAGGGGGCCATGTGTGTGTTGCTGTGTACTCTGCCGCTCACTCTGATAGCTGTGATAAGGTTTATTGGTTTATTTTAGCTGGTAATTCGGCTGGCCTGAATGTATGCACTTTAAAGTCCGAGTTAATCAGTTTTGGCCCATGTGTAACTGGTCTCAGAATGTGTCCCTGTCTGTAAAATGACTTCTCTCTTGATTGTCCCTTAACTCGGGAGTTAACTCGGACTTGCTGTTTCAGTCGTTCGTCGATGATGATGATGATGATGAAGCTTATCGCTAATAATAGTAGCGCTTCTGCTCTCTCACTCTGCTCCCTGTTCTCTCACTCCTCTGCTCTCTGTCATACAGGCTTCTCTTATCTAGAAGACACGCAGTTAGCTGACTGTTGTCTGTGAAGTTGCCTGTCCAAAGTGAGTGTGTGCGCCTTGTGGACTGGCAGGGTTTTCAGGCTCTCCCCCTGCCTTGTGCTCTATGTTGCTTGGGATAGACTCCAGCCACCCCCCACAACCTTGAGCAGGATAAGCAGATGGAAGATGGACAGATAATGTGGATGGCTGACTTTGAGACTGAAGCCATACCACATTTACCTGTTAATGCTCAGAGCAGTTTGTTTACCTTGTGGCTGCAATCCCTGCTATCCATTTATAGCGTACGCTCCGATTTGTAGTTCTGAGGGATTGGCGCACCAGCACCACTTCACAGCCAGGGGGCGCCACTCGGCCGGCACTCCGGCAGCAGTCTCCAGCTGGACCGTGTCGCCGGGGGCGATGGAGCAGCCGCCTGCTGACACGGGTTGTGTCAAGTGCTGGCTCCAAGCAGCTTTAAAGCTGTACACCTCCTGGGACTTGGTGCCGCAGAGCGCCTCCCAGCGCGTCGGCTGTTCCGTCGCTGGCAGCACGTCCTGCTAACGGCAAACAAAAGGTGGAATTTCTCTCGCCCGCCTCACACGCGGGCAGCTAGCGCTTTTTTTTTTTTTTTTTTTTTTGCGTTTTTGTTTACATATTCGTTTACTTGCAAGTTGAAAGCCCCCATAAATCTTTCATACTTTTGCTCTGCTGTTAAGCCTCATTCATGGTAATGTTTTGATGCTGGCTCCGCTTGACCACTACACACAGCCAGAGTCGCTGTTGTTCCTCTATGTGCTTGAATTCAGGTCTGGGACGGTTGCGCGTGCATCCATTTGCCACTGGAGCGGTGTGGTGCAACTCCATGGGGTCACACCCTGTGGGAAAAGTGAGTCATCAGAATCCCCCGTATGACAGATTAGCGCGCGGTCATAGTGCAGGCCGAGAAAGAGGGTCAGTCCCAGGCTGCCTAGAGATCTGAACAGCGCCGGATGTTAAAGATGCTTAAGACGAGTCTGATTAGTGGCTGTCAGTGCAGATTTGTCTCCAGTGGCTATAAGATAGGGAATTATTTCTTATAATCAGTGGAGTGGATCCCTCTGGGCTGGAGGGACCCGTAATCTCCGGTACCCAGTGAAATATTGCAGGGTGGAAACGCTGGCTTTTCTGACTATTTAGCGTGCTTCTTTTTAGCCGTCTGTCCGTGGTCGGGTTTGGTACTGCCGCGCTCAGTGTGGGGCTGTAACCCGAGAGACCCCAGCTGGGCGCGGCAGCAGGGTCGTCCCCAGCCCCCGACTCGGCCTTCTCCGCCTCTCAGCGGCAAGCCCCTTCTGGCCAGATGCCGTGCCAAAGACCCAGGATGCTGTGCCAGGACATGGACGCGAGACGGAACCGCCAGGCGCCGTGTGCGTGGATTAGGCCCGCATCCCGTTCGGAGGGGCGGCCCGCGGCACCAGGAGGTCATGAAGGAAGTCTGGAACGTCCAGGAGGTGGGCGACGCGGCTAACAGCACACATGATGACCCTTTGATGGTCTTTGAGAGGCTGTGGAGTTTCACTTTGACTTTAATTTCCGAGGTGTCAGAAAACAACCTTCGGCGCCGAGAAATGAACCACTGTTCCGGTTTCTCCGATCGGGGCTGGAGTTAAACGAGGTTTGAAGACAGACACACATAGGCAGGCACGAGCAACAATATCCTGTTTTATTGCAAACAGGTTGGGGGACATGAGATGTATATCCTCTAGATGGTACCAAGGGGGTGCGGAGCTGTGCCAGGCGGGGGCAGGGCCGGGTGTGCTACTGAGCATCTGCACCCACGATGCCCCTGGCGCTGCTGAGCCAGCCGTACTCTCCACCCCCTTCCCTATCCCCCGCAGGCCGTGCTCCCACCCCCAACTCATACCCCCCTCCTTTACTGATGCCGAGTTTCTTTCCTGGTGACATGCCAGTTGCAGCAAAGTGAAGGGTGCTTTTTGCAAAGAGACTCTCATTTGTTCATTCAGCCTCACGCGTAGTTACAGATTCCCAACAAACCTTGAAAAAAGGATTAAGATGGATATGGAGTGAAACATTTGGCACAAGATTAGCTTGTTTTGTAGGATATGACAGCAAAATCTGTACACACACGCACACATTCATGCAGCGTGACCCAGTGAAGCAACAGCATCGCGGGTTCAAGCTGGCCCGTCTACCTCAGGGCGGTCGCCTGGTCAAGGAAATCTGGTTGGTGTGCAGACAGCTCGGTTTTCAGGTGTTTCGTTTCTCTGGTGTCTTGTCTGTTGGCACGGGCTCCGTGTATATACTGTTGATTTGGCACTAATGAGTCTGTCTGTGTTCACATCAGACAGCACAAGTTACTCCTGATCTGGTTATGAAAATGGGGAGTTCCGTTCTGCCGCCTCGGAAGGTCTGAGGTCACAGGGACCTCTAGTATGCACCGTGTTGACGTTCCGCCATCGTCGTAGGCGCTGTCGCTGGGGCACTCATCACATGACAACTGCAAAGTTGCCCAGAGACACCTGCCTCCCAGGTGAGGGGTAGAAGAGCTCGCCGTCCTCCTGGAAACGGGCCGTTAGCCGTAGGCTGTCCACAGCAGCCTGGCTCCCCGCCGTCCCTCCTGTAAACAGACGGTGTCAGCTGCCACCTTGTGCAGGGGCTCTGGGCTACAGCACATGTAGGCCTGTTTGTGTTTGTTTATACTTTAATTGCAATTAAGGAGAGCGGCGTCAGGATTGAGAGATATCTGGCCACCGGGCTGTACTTCCAGCACGTGCTTTTCCTGAAGACGGAGACCACGGGTCACGCGGCGCACAGACGTGTGTCAGTCCTGTGTCTGAGAGTGTGGGACCACGGTATGTGTGACTGCATAGTTTGTTGACCTGTCCTCGTTGTGCTGCTTAAGCAGCGAAGGGTTTCCATCCTTCCTGATATCTAACGAAATGATCATGGATCAAACCGATGAATCTGCTTTCTCCTGACTTGGAGAGACACACAGCAAAACCGCCCCCAGTCTGAGGGAGGCCAAACGTTACCGTCGGTACCGACTGTTCCTGCAACATCTGGAAACTTGTGCATGACCGAGGGGTAGGTGGCATGAACGTGTCTTGGGACAGGGTTATAGGTGAGGCCTCGCATGGCTGGGAGACGGAAAGCCAAACCACAGTAGTGTAAAAGCTGTTGATGAGCGTGGCCCCCTGGTCGCCACTGCCGACACCCTGGATGAGGAACCGCCCCTCCAGCGGACAGACCCTTGGTCCTGTATGGCCCAGACCGCCTTTCAGTTAGCCCAGGAGCCGGCAGATGGTGTCCTTTCACCAGGGCCGGTGGGGGAGCGGAGGTGGAGCGGGATGCCATCCGCCCCCTTCCCACAGCGGCGCGCAGCGGCCGGCCAGCCGGCCAGCCCCGGCACAGGGTGGCAGGGGGCGGGCCGGCGGCCAGGCCGGGAGCCCGTCCGCTAAGCTGTATTAAAAACCTAATTAAGTTGTGTGCCAGCAAATGTAGCGCAGTTATTGGATTTGCTGTTTGGGCTGCTGGACGGGGCTCTGATTTAATCAGACCCCTGTCGCGAGCGCCTTCAGAGGAGCCCGTCCCTTTATTCCGGCCCTTCCTTGAGGCTCCACAGCCCTTTCCCCTCGCCTGCCGGGCGGGACTGCGGTTAAGGTCAGCGCGACCGTGTTAGAGTCCGGCGTCGGCACAGTCACGCGGGCCAGGGAGCTCTTGGTTACAGAACCGTGCCGGTTGGTTAAGCTGTTTGCAGCCATCGAGACACTGGCCGCGGCACTCGGCTCTCCCTCGCTGACGGGCTACCGTGCGGTTGCTAGGGAATAAGCGGCGCTGGCGCCGAGTCCGTCGGTTCTTGGGCCCGCAGACGTTGACGGTGCGATGAAATCTGGTGTGAATGAATATTCTGTTTACTGTCATGTCGTGCTGCAGTATGAAACGGCGCACATATTAACACCAGTCCACCGCTAAAACTATTACAAAAGCCGGGTGCGACGACAGACAGATCGCACAGAGAATGGCTAATAGGGTTAATTATGGACAGCTTTGAGATGTATTTACTAATCTTGCTTTCTCCAGAACATTGGGGTATCCTAATAGGAGGTAGAGAATCTCACATGATTTCCTACTTGGGGTGGGAGAGTAGCCTGAAGGGCGTGGACATGGGTGCGAGGAAATCCGGTTGAGGTGGGTCAGCTAGCAGCACTCACTGTGTCTCGTGTCCGTGCCCTGCCAGGTGGTGTGTGGTCAGCTGACAGCCTGACGCAGGCTGGAGCGCTACGCTGGTGCTGAGGTGCCAGGGTCGGGTGGGGGGGGTGGGCAGAGAGGCAGGCAGGCAGGCAGCTCCAGCTCGCGGCGCAGCGGGCCGTAGCCGAGGACAAGCTGGCCCGGGCGCTGCAGCTCTCGGGGGGGAGGGGGCACCTTCCCAGCACACAGACGGCACGGCCCCAGCGAGCAGGATCGGGGCATCTGTCCTTCCCCTCAGCAACAGCTAGAGGCCTCCCCACACTGGGAGCCGACAGCGCCGAAGGCTCCCCGGCCCCTGCTGTGCAATTGGCTCAGCCCTCGGTCATGTGACCAGGGACAGTGGTGGAGTCGGTCAGATAGACGCTGATAACATGTAAAACCGTGTGCCCAGAAACCATGACTGTCAGAAGAACAGCAGGAAGATAGAGGCATTTCCACTAAGGTTTTAGAATGCTTTTCTTGTGGTATTGCAGTCCATTCTTAGCTGAACTGCACTGTGTAAAAATAGGCCTGCCCTTGAATTTTCTTTTTTTAATCGCTTACTTTTCTTAACACGTATTTAATAGTCCACCCTGCCTACTTCATCCAAACACCGATTCCAGTGCAGATGAACTACATGGTCTTTCTCCTTTCGGAACATGTGCATGTATGACATCTGTTTTGATATGTAGGGAGTAGTGACCTTGGGATTATGGGGCACTGAGGGGGTTAAATTGTTTCCTAAAGAAAAAAAGTTAACCTACTGTGAATTTTGTACAATATTAGAGTGCGGTCCATCTTCTCTGGCCCTAGGATGGTGCAGCTCTGAGCATTGCTACGTGCTAACGGTCACCTTCCCTCTGCAGGCTGCAGCAGCTGGACAGGCACAGCCAGGCCAGTGCCCAGCAGGTGCTAGAGCTGCTCAACAGGCAGAACCAGCTAATGCAAGAACGACAGGCACTGACTGAGGAGATACAGAACCTGCGCGTGCAGGTGAGCGTCCACCATTGAGATATGGATTCCTGCAGGACTGTCTAGACTGCAGCTCGCTGTGCTAAGTGGCACTTGTTCATTTGCAAAGCTAAACCTGCTGCCCAGCTGTAAGGTCACAGACCTACAACCTCATTTTTGGATTCAGGTAGTGAGAGGGACGGCACTGCTGTGTCCCAGGGAGGTTAGCCAGTGGGCATGGTTCAGGTGAGACACCTGCCGCGATAGGTGAGGACTCGTATCAGTCCACGGTGACACACTCTTTGGGCTAGACTAGTTTGTAAAAGCCCTGCTCTCTAGGGGGGCCTGGGAAAGCGTGCCTCCAAACAGTGTCCCAGAGGTTAGCCCGTGGACTGGATCCAACCCCCCATGGGGTCAGGGGCCCTGGGCACGTTCTTATTTGCAGTGCCGGGGCACGGTCCGTACAGCCCCGGACCCCAGGGGAGCAGTTCCTGGAACCCAGCAGCACCAGCCCTGTGCGGTCTGACGGGGATCCAATATGAGCCGTTTAAACTGACCCCTTGTTTTCCAGGTGCCTGCAGCTGCAAGACCGCCCACCTGACCGCCATGCACGTGTATTCTCTCCCTCATGTAACCAGACTGGCTAACGGAACCGCTCCGAGCAGCGCTTCAATCCGATCGATTGCAGAGAAGGTGTCGACCCCCCCCCAGAGCCCCTGGCAGTCAGACGGCCCCCCTTCAGACATCTTTCGGTGTGTGTGTGTGAGGAAAAGGCTGCCCCAGTCGCACATTTCTGAGGCAAGACCATTTCGTTAAATTATATTTAAATGATTCATACATTAAATATGCAGATTTTTAACAATGTTTTGTTTGTGTATGTGTGTATAATATACAAATGTACTGAAAGGGTACAGTGAAAAACCAGTTGGAATCTGGTCCAAGTGTCTATGACATAGCTGTGTCAATTCAAAACCCAAAATTTGGCTCAAATTTAGAAGGACATCAGCCAGAAACTGATGAAGGTGCCACAAATTGGTCAGTGTCCTGTCATTATTGCTGGAATATTTTAACACAAGCTCATCGTTCTGGAAATAGGGGTCTGACGGATCGATAGGAAGGTGAATTTGTTCACTCGAGCCTCTGCTCAGCAATCGGTACGATACTGATAAGAGTAAGTTTTTAAAATCATTGTACCACCAAGGGTAAGGATTTCCATGTCTTGAGCAAATACTTTGTATTATTTAGTCTCGTGATTTTTGTGGTGCAAAACAAGCTACAGCACTGTGTTTGGGGGGTGGACAAGAACTTTAGCATCTGTTATATTGACGTAAGTGGAATCCATCGCAGCCTGTGTGTTCAGACCTAGACGGGGAGCTACAGGGGCCTGCTATGTTAATGCACACTTTTGAATCGTAGCGATGGCTGAATCTGAGTAGGAGCAGCCTGCGGTTGTCCAGGTCACACACAGCTGTGTGAGACTGCTGGGGAGGCCAGAAAAGCAGCAGACGGACACGGGGCTGAAGCAGATTGACATAATGCTTTATTTAAGCTGTCTGTAAGAAGGAAGGTAATGTGCAACCCTATCATTTACATTTACATGTAAAAATACTAAGGATGTACAGTGTACAAAAAAACGGTTTCCTGCAGATTCACATCCTTGTGGGTCCTGTTCTCAAGGAAATAACATTTTATCCTTTAAATATGACTGACAGTAATACAATGTCTCTTTTGTTTAGTCCCTTCTGCTTAAAGTCCTTAACCACACGACTAGATCTTAACATGGATCTATCGACAGCTAGCAAGGTCAAGAAATGTCACAAACTCTAAAGCTACGTGGACGTAAAATTAATCATTACAAGTTGGTTTTTTTGTCTTTTTTGATTTGTAATTTTTTCTTTAAATAAATACTTTACAATTCATGCTCGTTCAAAATACACGACCAGGAGCAAGATAACAAGAAAATCTGTTGTAGACAGTACAAACAGTAGCAGCAAAGTGTACGTTGAGGTGTAAAATATATAAATATATATATTTAATATATATATATATATATATTTATATATGTATATTATATAGACCCTGCAGTTAGTAAGGATAGAACCCACACTGTTGCTCAGCCAGGCGATGTAATGTGCGTGGCCCCACCCTCCAGGCACAGCAGCCTTTCAAACTCCACCCCCTCAGGGGCACGGCTGTCACAGCCCAGCTGTTCCAGAACAGTCTGTTGGGAGGGGCCATCCCACAGCACTGGAGCCATTCGTTCAGAGGGTTGAAACGGGAAACCGCACGTAGCACTGGGTCTCCTGGGTACAGGCGGACCCCCTCGTACTATTCCTCCATCAGTATTAATCTTATAAACCTGCAAGTTGAGCGGCTGTAAAGGTGACTGTAGAAATACTGGCACTGGCGGGGCACAGAAGGGGAGTGGGGGGGCTCTCCTCTGAGCCTGCCGTTGCCTTGATGTCAAGCGTGTTTGACGTCCAGGCACCACAGGTTCATGGGAAAGGTTAACCCCGTCAGTGTCACACAGAAGGTTCTCCTGCCCAAATCTCCTCATACCTGGTCATCTGCACTTCACACAAGGAAATATCACATTTATACAAATCATATTAGCTGTCAATTAAAATTGGGGCTTCTGTGCTTTTACTTTTTGTAAGCAGGGACACGTTCTTAGTCAAATTTATAAAAAGAGCTATAGAAAGGAAAGTGCTACTGGTGGTCCACTGTGGCGTGAGAAACGTCAACCTTTCTCCTTTGTAGACACGTATATTTTGCCCTTAATTTCAAGCAGTTATCTCAGTAGTATACACTCATCACTCATAGCGGTAACATTCTTCACATGCAACATCACGCCAAACGATGGCTCCTACCCCTGTACGCCGCTTCCTTCTTACAGGACCCATCAGGGACGAACCAAATGCGTTTTTCTCAAAGGGACAGCTGGCTGGGTCATGCTGAATGTCCTTAGTCTGAACGGAACCAAGACGATTTACAGAAAGGCTGTCCGGTCCAATCAGAACAGAGTAGACTGAGCAGCAGCATCTCTGACTGAGCTAACCAAGTGGTAAAGCAGGGGCTATGGAGGGGTACAGGAGCCAATGGGGGGGGGGGGGGCTGAACAGCAAGATCACAGAAACTCAATAAGGAACAAGACAACATCTCCCCGGAGTCCCCGGTTCACGCTCAGTCAGCTCAAAAAGTTGAAGTGAGAAAGAAAACACAGTTTGCAATCCTGTTATACCCGAGAAGGGAATATGCAACAAGGAATTCATTAATAAATAACAAAGACAAATCAGCAGTATGAGTTTTCTGTACATTTAGCCCCTCCCTCCAGGAAGTTAAAGAAATCTTATGTCGGGGGGGGGGAAGGGACACCATAATCAGCTGGAACAGTGTAATCCCCCCCCCAAACCCCCCAAAAGCATTCTGGAAGACAGTGATTGAAAGGAGGAAAGTCCAATCAGAGGCAACTGCTCCTGTACTCCCAGCCTGCAAGGGTGGGACAGGGTGGAGCCTCCTTCAGCAACTGTGTGGGCAGTTTGAGATCACAGTAGAGCAGCAGACAGTCCCTTAGCTAGTGACCGTTTACCACAGAAAGTACAACAGAGGTGTGATGCCAAGCTGTAGAGAGCATCAGTCACATTACATTGTTCGGCCTGCACTTTATTCACAACAAAGACTGGGAAACACTGTTGTGACTCTACTACCCCTGAGCCTAAGACCCTCCTCTTCCTGTGATGTGTCATCACAATCTGGCTCAGGCCACACTATTCAGATCGGCTGAGGGGAATCCTGTCTCAACTCGTGAGGCACGGTCCATTCGAGAAGGAGGGGGGTCTCTGGTTTATCATGTCAAAGCTGCTCAGCACCCTTCACACCATAGGCCTCTGCTCTGCTCCTGCGCGACCCAAAAATGTTAGTCTGTCCATCAGCCTCCAGCCGAGCTCATCTACCTTCTCTCCATCAGCTGTGTCAGTTCTGCCATAGTCCTGGTCTGTTCTGATTAACCCTCCAGCTTTGATTGAGGCCTTGACCAAACAAGCCGCACATGAACCAAACACAGAAGCTGAGGATCCCCTCGACTATCCCATAAAGTTATGCTTCATCTACCAGGCAAATTAGATGCTTATCACATGCACATTATTCTTCCTTTGAAAGACGTTCTGTATTTTAATCAATGATTACTTCATTTAGTTAACACTGACAACACAAGCAGTCTATAAATAACAACATGATGGTATAAGTGTCACAAAGAATCAAAGGGTCCATATTCTAATCAGGGAGCTGCACCTGTGGCATTAATAACAACTAACTCATTTGGATTAACTCAGCTGAAGAATTAAGGCAAAAACTCAGCAAATGCACTTGGCTTCATGTGACTTAAATCAAGCTTTTAACACAGTTGAGCCCAATCAAAGCAAGGAGGTCTATGTAACTGGCGTTCAAGCAGGGCACCCTACAGCTGGACCACGACAGCTCAGTCGAATTTCAGGACAACACCCCGCACAACTCAGGTCTCATTCATCCATAGCCCTGCCTTCAGTGGCACCCGATCAGTCTGCAAGAAGTTCCACCATTTTTGGTCGACCAGCTCTCTCTGATCCTCCATTTTAAAATACAGCCAACATATTAACCACCACAAAATCAACCAGTTCAACACAAAATGCCACTTCTCAGAGCACATCAGTTATAAATACTGAAGATGGAACTGACAAGATTGTATACCAAGGTTTGTTTTTTTTTTTTTTATTTTTTAAATACCGATCTTTGTCCCGTAATACTCAAAGGATGTTTGACAGACTGTCCCACACCAAGAGTGAGCACAAAAAAAAAAAACAGTATCAGTAAACTCACAGCAGTGCCTGTTTTTAAAATGATTTCTATCTAGTATTGCAGTTCTTGCTTTCCTTCTGATAAAACCCTGCTTACATACAGACGTGAAGCCTGAGCATCTTTTGGCTCACAGACAGGATTAGCAGTGTCTGTCATGCCCATCACCACACTCGCTAGTGGGACCACACCAGATGTGAGTCAGATATCTTAATCTCAGTCGTCTGTTGCTCTACCTTCAACATCTCTCGCTCTCTCGCTCTCTCTCTCTCTCTCTCTCTCTCACTTCCTGCTCCCCTGCCACCGCCCTCATGGGCTTCATCTTCCACGAGGATCAGTGGCTTCCCAGCACAACATCTTCATCCCCACAATGACTTTACCTTAGTGCCGATCCGTTCTCCTCACACTGGGTGGCCTCGGAGCTGCCGACAGCCACCAGAGGCTCAGTGGAGCCTCACGCATGTCCTTCCACTGTGCTGCTGCGCTATAAATTAAGTTAGCAAGTACCATTTAATGCCATTAGCTGTACATACAGAATTAGCATTACGTGGATATACTGATTATTAATGCAGAAGAGAAACCAAGGAAGCATAATAATGAAGGTACAGGCAGTACTGACCAGTAGCTTTTCCTCCAGGATACAGCATAGAATGTGAGAATACTGTTTTAAATGCACATTTGTTTACAGTGGGGGAGGGGAAAGACAAGTGGACCACTCATAATAAAGATGGCACTGTCTTCGAGTCCTTTTAGGAGCAGATACCTTTCCACGAAGGAGCTTACAGACATCCAAGCCTGGATCGGAGTCTCCATTTCTTCCAATTCTACCTGCCTGGCTGACCCTGGACCCAGGTAACTGGTCCTCTGAGAGCCCACCTGGAACAACTCCCATCAATGAACCCACTGTTAGGTCTTCATTTATCCTAAGACTTGATGGTTCCTGATCTGATATCAGAGCTCTACTCCTGCACCCTTACATACATTTCTGTAAATAAACAAATTCTTTAAAAAGGCTCCTTATACTGTTAGAAAAGTCTCGACTTGAAGCAGACTAGGATCCTACTGCATGTAATAAGCAACTCAAGTAAAAATGCATTTGTGAAGGAGTCAGAAAATTCTGCCGACTGATTTGTACGGGTTCACCCTGCAGTATAAGTACTGCGTGTTCCTTTCACAAACACTCATCTATTCATGAACCCCAGGTAGTTTTGCAGGGCTGAATCAAGCACATTTACTTCTTCAGAGCCATAAGATGATTCTCCCTACTACATGGACTTTGGCTAGCATCAAGGCTGCTGTTCCTTCAGCACGGCCCTCCATGCTTCCCGATTAGTCTGACACAGGTTAACAGTTAAAAACTCGGCCACTTCTTAAAACAGCATTTCCGACTGCTCTGAATACCAAACGCATTTCTTTAAATGAGCTTGTTCAGTGTTCCTATGCACGTATACACAGAAACATACGCTCACAGAACGGGACTGCGGAATTATGGGGAATTACCAGATGCCACAGGACAGAAGCAGTATTTCCAGCACATACAGCCCTTTTGCCGGGGGGAGCAAGGGACAATTGGCCATGACAAGAATTCGGGCAGCATTGTGGTGACCCGCAGTGAGGCATTAAGATGAAACCGTATAGAGTGTGAGACCCTTGGACATGTACATTTAAATAAAACAAACAGCAGCACAGCAACATGAGGACTGAAGCCAGCCACCAGCAGAGCTTTGGCTGTGACAGTTTGGTAAGAAAAAGCAACTAAAAAAAATAATTACATTAAACCTTAGCAATGCGCCAAAACTACATTCTTAAGCCATTTGGAGGTGCCTTTAATCCAGAACAAAAGACTGGACAATTCCCCTAATAACAGCAACAATTCAGTTAGAACAAATAAATAAACCCATCATTGTGGTGCAAAAAAAAAGACAATAACAAGCCATTTTGCCTCCGTAAGAATTGACAATATTAACAGTGCTTCCTGGACGCCTCTCGATTGACCGATAAGTTGTGAAATGTTCATGCTTCCTGTGATTGCACACTTAAGCAGTCTGGGGGGGGGGGGGGGGGGGCCAGCACAACACCCCCCCCCCCCCCCCCAGAGGGCACCGCCCCCCGCAACAAAAAGAGGAGGTGGGTCGAAAAAAAA
>JAACJT020000052.1:2551570-2579883 GCA_009936485.2 Gymnarchus niloticus
ATTTTTTCGGGCTTCAGGGTTTTTCGGGGAGCCAGAGGGGGGGGGGGGGGGGGGGGGGGGGGGGGGGGCGACCAAAACCCCCGCAATCCCACCCCAAGGTCAGCAGCCCCTCCAGCACAGACAGGAAGTAGTGTCATGAACAGTAAACAAAACCCCTAAAGTTACATTTTTTTGTTTTTGTCAGCCAGCTATTAACACAATAACACAAAACTGTTCTCTAGCAGTGATATGTCAAAAAGCATATTGCATATTTACATCACCAAAGGGAGGGAAAAATATCTGCCATCAGCCAAATTATTTATATTTATATAAAAATAACACCATTTGCAGTCACTTTTGTCAACAGAAAGCGGCTCTCCCCCCGGCCGAACACGTACCTGTCACTCAGACCCCCCTCCTTGACGGCGTGACCAGCTACAACGTGGCTTCCGTTTCACAGGGTCTTTTCACCCCACATTGCTGTCTATTCGGGAAGTTTCCGGAACCTTCTGCACCCTCCCCAATGGCTCTCACCGCCGAAGGTTTGCATGTAGTCACGTCAATACACGGCGTTCCTTACCATGCATCACATGTTTAATGCGGTGACATCCATTTCACCAAGGGGCACAAAAAATAAATTTGAGTTTAACAGGTACCTATATACAACACGCTAAAGAAAAGCCTGAGGTTGGTCACAGTCATGATATAGGAAGTGAGAGACACACCTAAACTGACTGCCTTATCCATGAGAGTGCTGTGGGTAGTGTTAGCAGTGCCTGGAGCTTCCTCTGACAAATGAGGCGAAGAGTGAAGCTTGACCTGTAGCTTGAGCACAGAGCGCCACTCTGCGCAACCTGACCAAACGGCTTTACAGCAGTTTGGATCTCTGAAAACGAAAGACGCCCGCTTGGAAAAAGAACGCCCCAGAATGCCACCCGAACAATGCCGCTGCGGACACCCCATCCGGGCCATTTTAGCAATGTGAGAGAAAGGATTCCCTGTGAGTCACAAGCCATGTGATAACCCCGCCCCTGCCACGCCCCCACACCACCTATCTGAGAGGCGGAAATGGAAACATTTTGTTTCAGTTCACGAGGAATGTGAACGGCTCTCGATCAAACACAAACCAAAGGAACAAAACAAATACAAACAAACAAACGAACAAAAACAAAACAGTCAGGCCCATCCAGTCAACTACAGTTGTTGAATCTGAAGGGGTCTTTAATCTGGGCCGGGCTTACAGAAGCCTGACCCTACGTGCAAAATCCCAAGTTCCCAAAAAGAAAAAAACGGAATGGTCCTCCCTGTGTATACAATAAATAAGAACCCATAAAGAGAAGGAAGGAGGCAAACTGGGAAGGGGGGGGGGGGGTCAGGCTGGTTGGTCATATTGAAGAGCTAATGTTTTCCAGTGCTAGCCTAAAATGATGACGCGGTACTGGCCGTGCGGGGAGGGGGGCTTATTCCCGCCCACTGGCGGAGTAGGAGAACTGGGGGAAGTGAGGCCGTCGCTCATTGTCCATGCAGTCCATCCCATCTTCATCAACTGTGGGGTGAAGGGGGGGAGAGAAGGTGAGAAGTCACACGTGGGGACAGGGATCCGCCACACTGACGCTGGGCTTCAGCTTAGCAAAGTGCCCAGTTACAGGTCCTGACAATAACATTGCATGAGATCACCCAGTAAAAGGTCTTTAAAACATTCAGCAGAGGAAAACAGGACGAGCACCACACATGCACGGACTCCAATTAAGGGAAGATCGGCGCTTTTCAGAATGTATTCAGGGGATCGCTTCTCTTTTACTGGGTCATATTCACATCGGGATCATGTCAGCAGTAAGGCAGCAGGGTGCAAAAGGGGGGGGAAGGGCCAGCTGCTAGACTCCACCCCAGGCTACAAACAGGGGACTGACACTTACATTTCTCCGGTGGAGTTATTGTAATCGTCTGTGCCGTAAACTCTTCATCAAAATACCTGGTATCCGTCTCTGATGACACCTGAGGCTTGAAGGGAGGTATCAGCTGCAAGGGGAATCGAAAATAATGTGGGGGGGGGGGGGGAGAGATGGCCGATCAGCGTCTGAACCGAACAACCGGGTGTCAAAGCTGCCACCTCAACATGCTCACCAGGCCACCCTCAGACAGGCTACCTTTTTATCATAGACATCCTGCCAGTCGATTCCAGAAAAGAAACTATGCCGCATTATTTCCTTTGCGTCGTCCGGACCTCCGCCGAGTCTGCAAGAAAAAGAATGACGATTTAAATCAAATCGTGAGCTATAAATTGACAACATGCTATTATTAAAAGAGAGCAGCTGAATAATAATTACTCCAAGCTGGAATTAGATTTGTGGCACACAGATTATCCACAGTGATGGAATTAGCTTAATAGACGAGAGCCTGCTTGTGAGCCCTGCACACCCATTTCGGGATGGACTAGATTACCGTGGGCTGTCAGTAACTGACTGGCTTAACCCACTGCCTAGCCATTCGTTTATCGACTTTTCATTGGGTTAAACCAGGCACTGACTGACAGGGCACGGTAATCCCCGTCTGTCACGGGTTCGATTTCGTCGAGCATGGTGTTGACCTCCTGCGAGGCGGCCGCTCTGCAGGACCGAGGACTTTCTGGGTTCTCGTCTATGGGGGGCTGCTGCAGTCGTCAAAGTAGCTGCGTCTGGTACCTTTTGTTGGGGTCTTTGATGAGCAGGCCGGACAGCAGCGACTTGGCGTCGGCAGACAGGGTACGGGGGAACTTTATGTCCTCCATGAGGATGAGTTCGAAGAGCTTCTCATGGTCCTGGTTATAGAAGGGCAGCCGGCCGCACATCATCTCGTACATGACCACGCCCAGCCCCCACCAGTCCACCGCCCGCCCGTAGTCGTTGTCCTCCAGCACCTGGGCGACAAAGCGGTAGAGTCACCGGCCAGCCAGCCAGTCGAACTCCGGCAGCCAAGAAATCGCTCAGCCAGCGTGAGAGAAACTGAGATCTTCTTTCCTTCACCTTGCATGAGAGGCTATCCAGCATCCGTGTAAAATGAACGGAGCGTAATGGATGTAACGCAGAACCGGCAGGTCGCGCCGCTAATCGCCGGCACTGGATCGCACCGCATAAAGAGCACAGCGGCCCACACCGCAGCAGAGATTTCCCGGCATAGCAGCCGGGGGCCCGTGGCGCCACAAACAAAGATGGCAGCGTTTCAAAGACAACGGCCGGGGGTGGCGTGGAGACCGTGCTCCTGCTCGTTTCACACCCAAGCCTCTCTTGCCGGCAGCCCCCCTCCCAGGACCACACCCTCAGTTGTGAAGTCTTGGCCAGTGGAAGCACAGACGTGGTGGTATCAAAGCAGAGCCTCGGGAGTAAGGTCGTGCACTGCTCCTCTCTCACTCTTCACCTCATGTCCCAAAATACGGGGTGGTTGTGGCACGGGAGGCAGAAGGATGGAAGGATGGACCCCCTGTTTGGACACGGAGGCGGCCCCTCTGAAGAGGAGCCCTAATTAACGCGTCGGCTTAATGGCAGCCACTGCTGGACTGACGCCAGTTAGCCATATGCTCCAAATTTGACGAGTAACGATGACTCGCCTCTAATCTATACCCAGGGACGAGCCTGGAAGCCAGAGATTCCCTTCTTCCTGTCAGCCAGAGGCTGCAGAAAGCTTTTGGGAGGCCAAAAGACCCAGGGCACTCGACAGCCTGCAGGACACCGGGCAGGGAGGGCAATGATTCAGGGCACTCGACAGCCTGCAGGACACCGGGCAGGGAGGGCAAAGTATTGACATTTTCAGGCTCGAAAATACAACTGGAGGCTGAACTGTGTAGTGGCGTGAGTCATGACTGTATCAGATGTGAGATTTTTCCTGCTCATATTCCACATGTTTCAGAGCTGGGTGCCCTTTTGCATGACACCCCTACATCTTTGTGTCACTGAGCCCATCGGCGTGCCCCTTACAAGGATATAGGTGTGAGCTTATGAGGACGGCATCTGTGCCGTCCACACCAGGGGCCTGGGAGAGGGCTGTTTGCCGTTGGACTCACAGGAGCAGCTCGAATGCAAGCAGGGGATGCGATTAACGCACATAGAGCCAGTTGGGCCCCCCCCAAAACCCATCTCAGAGCCGCAGGCGGAGCAGGGAGCCCAGAGGGGAGGAACAGGCCCCGCTCGGGCAGCCATGTGGCAGGGCTGCTGCTCCCAGGACTGGGCCCTTGGCAGGGCCGGCTGGGGCTGGAGGAGAGGGAGGGCCTGTGGCTCCACCATCCCCATGCCCCAGCAGGGCTGAGAAAACAGCCAGCTCTCTTTCTCTGTCTCTCTCACACACACACACACACACACACAGCAGAAATATACACATGTACACTACACGTGCATACAAATTCATAAACATGTAACACACGTGCACTTAAAAAAAAAAAAAAAAACCCACATACACACCCCCAAGGCCACTGACTGCACCGAACAGAACAGCAGTTTAGTGGTAGGGTTATATGGCTGTGTGGGTTTCAGGAGAGTCTCTCCATCCAGGCAAACGTAGCTCAACACAGACAGCGTAGAGCAGAACGGTCAGGGCCCTACGCCCGTCACCACATTCGGCCTGCAGATGAGTGACAAGTCATCGCTACACATGGTCACATAAGTCTGTGGGAAAAGGGCAGAGTAACATTACCTGCAGACAATAAGCTATCATTACCACTATATCACTTTCATTATGTTTTAAATATAGAAATTTGACCTTTATTTATGATTTTATTTCCAATATTGACCGTATTTTATTACTCTTACCTAACCTATCCCTCAACATTACTGCTCATTGCTGAATTTTTTTCTAAAAAAAAAAAAAATGGCTGTAAATCAGAACGGGCTGAAATTCCCATTTAAGCAGCATACGAATGCAGACACCTTCCCTGAATTCAGCAAGCGAATGCAAGAAGGAGGAGGGGAAAAAAAAAAAGAAAAAAAAAAGCTGAACGGCAGCCATTGTTTAAAATAACCACGGCACCCGAAGTCAGCACAACCGCCGCAACACCCGAAACCTGTCCAAAACGGACCGGAACTGGCTGGGAGAACAATGACGGAGCACAGAGAAATATGTTTAACGCACTCCTCGATCACGAGGGGCGTCGACGTTGAATGCGGCTTTCAAAGAAAAAAGAAAAAAACTACGTTAGTCAGAGTAAAGACTGGAAACGGTCCGATGCTCGCTGCCGTGACCTGAGGAATGGAGGCCCCCCCCCTTTCTCCTTCATGTTCCTCATCCCTCTCCCCCCTCCCCCGTTTTTAATCCGGGCCACTTTGCATGCCTGCAGCTTGGCTCGTCTCGTGTTCTGTTATTTTTACACCAGTACGGCGGTGTACATTTCCAGGTTCTCCAGCCACCTTCCTCCAACCTTCCCCATCTGCCGCCATCTGCCTCTATTTAGCATGTACTTTTTAGTGCGATCACATACTCTTGTGAAAAATAACCAACAGTCAAACCATCTCCTGGCAGGGCCGAGGGCCCGAGCCAAAACAAAACCCAGCGCCAAATTGTCTTCCGTACTTTTCCGATTGGGATCCACCCCCCCACGCGCACACACGCACACACACGCGCACACACACCCCTCCTGCACTTGATAAATACACATGCCATCCACAGCAGCCTGGGCAAGGACTCTGGTTGCCGGAAGCCTGGGAGTGAGAGAAACTCGCAAACACGCAACGGCCGCCGTTCTCGTGCATGTTCTGCTGCCTCCCGCGCCACAGAATCCAAAGAGGAGCTCGACGTACGGTTTGTGTTTACCGCCATGCACCACTTTTAGCATGCCGTACACTGATGCGGGTGTGTTCGGTTGGTGCTGAGTGACTCATGCTCTCTGTGAGTCATCGGCAAACCCATTGATGACGACGAAGTGGATTCTTTACACGGTGTCGGCATGTACAGGGGGATAATCCACACCTGAAGCTGAAGGCCCCGTCTGTCACAAACTGCCCACCCAGGCCCCACATGGCCAACTGGCATGTTTACTTTCCTTTAGCAGGAACTGGATTCCTTGAATCATGCTGCCACTCTCACTAGAAAGCAACTATAAAGCAACTTCTGCAAATTCATAAAAGGTAAGACAACTATTTCTATCCAATGCTACGAGGAGACCCGAGTCAATCACCGTGCCGAGTTACAGACTTTCGTCACCCCGCCCTGCAGGGGGCGCCAGTTGCCAGGACCGTACCTCTGGTGCCAGGTACTCAGGGGTGCCGCAGAATGTCTTCATGGTAGCAGCGTCAGTGATTCCTTCTTTGCAGAGTCCAAAGTCGGTGATCTTAATGTGACCGTCCTTGTCTAGCATGAGGTTCTCCAGCTGAAGTTGGGAACACAGGCAGCAGACGGTGAGGGCTGGGGTGCTCGAGGCACCATGCCTTAGAAAGTCATAACGTTTTGACCCAAAGACGTTGGTGTTTAACACAACGTACAGAGTAGAACCCCAGCTGTCCACACACATTACTTTTCAATTCAAGCACACCGGCAAAGTTTATTTTGTTTTTTAAAAAACATTTCCTGACACAAGATGGAAAGAGAAAACTTCAGGCAATTTCTCCCCCCAAAAAAGGCCCTTTTAATTTTAATAGTGCAGCCTCCCCCCCCCGGTTTTTGGCATCGTTCACACTCACTTAGTCCAAGGCTGTAAGCAAAACTGTGGCATCTTTTGCAGCCGCAAGAGTTTGATGTTTTCCAAAAACCCACTTCCTCACCTCCCCAAACTCTGGAGCTTTTAATTATGTTTCTCACAACCAGAATCTCTCTCTCACACTCACACACACACACACACACACACACACGATGAAAACCAAAAGGAGGTGGAGGGGGCCTCCAAATTACTCAATTACTTTCCGAGTTGCCATTTCTTATTGTTGCTTTCTTTACCTTTAGGTCCCGGTATACAATCTTGGCGGAGTGCAGGTAGTCCAGAGCAGAGACGATCTCAGCACCATAGAAGCGAGTACGGTCCTCTGAGAACACCCGCTCTCTCGACAAATGGAAAAACAGCTGCAGGATAAACAGCGGGGACAGAGTTGCAATAATTACTGATTTATTGGGGGAAATTAACACAACACAAACGGCCTCCCACCGCCATATTGAGATGATAGATGGCGGGGGCCCTCCGAGGACGCGGGCGGAGCCTCCTCAGCAGCTGCCGCATCATTTCCTCTCCAGCGGGGCCCGCTGGCGCCGCCTGTTAAACCGCCGTTCTCATCAATACACTGGCCTCGTTAGGGGTATTCGGCCGACCGGCCTCACGTGCGGGTTAACGCCCTGCTTAAGCTCACGCCCCCCCCATTACCCCTTTGATGATTTTTAAAGAACCCCCCATTCGCACGAAGCAAGCGTCTCCTGTTTAATTGATGCGCGGGGCGTTCTGCATGCGCCTCCTGGGGAGCATTAACGGGCTGCCTGATCGGGGGGAGGGGGGGGGGGGTGTACAGGTGCACCTTCATCACCACACTGGCTGCTGTGAGTGGCCAGGTTTTTTTTTTTTTTTATTGGGGGGGAGGGGGGGGGAGTGCACACAGACAGGTTGCCATGCGAGGGTGAAGGGTTTCGTGGGGGTGGGAGCGGGAGCCGGCTGGGCCGGATGTGGGGAGCAGGTGACGCTCAGACTGAGGGAATGAGACATTGTCCGCCCCCCAAAAACGGCAGGATTTCTGGAAATCAAACAGGGCTCGAAGTGACGGATTCCTCCATATGTGCACAGAAGTCCACACAGTGAAAGACCGGGCACATACACACGTCATCCTTCACAGGAGTTCAGGAAATTCAAGAAGGAGCTCACCGACACTACAACTGTCCAGCGAGGTCCCATCTAACGGGCCACCATGACTAATGGCAGTCATTGTGCTCAGCGCCTTTACAAACACATGCCGAATAGCTGGATCCAGAGCAGCACAGGCAGCGAGCGAACGGATCCTGTTCGTTTGCGAAGTCACGTGGGCTTCGACGGGTTTTGGGGAAGTGGAATCCATACGAGAACAAACATATGCAAATTCCCATGGCGGCAGGAGCACAGGGTGATCAAAAAACCAAAATGCATCGCAACACACCCCCTTCTGCACGGGGACCCATCTGAGTGACCGACTACAACATAACCACCCCCCGAAGACAGGTGGAGGGGATTCCTGCACACGCCACAGTATGGATGAAGTTACTGGGCGTCTCACCGTCCGGCGTGATGAATCGACTGCTGTGCCGCAGTGGATGAGAGTCATTTGCTGATTATGAACCGTAAGAGCAGCAACACCGCGAGGAGACAAGAGACCATCATCAGCATGGATTCCAGCCTCACTCGCAGCTGACCACCATAAATCGACTCATTAAACGCAGCAGATTTCCTTAACCCTACAACCGTATTTTCCCACGTGTCCTTTCTCCTTTTCGTATCAAAGGGTTTTATGATTACAATCCATTTATTAACCCCCGCTTGTTCAACTTTAATGACGAGCTGTTCGGCACCTTGTACAACGGTACAACAACTATACCACTCTTTGTCCTGCCCGGCTACACGACCTTCTGCTACATTATTGCATTAAGACCAAGACTGGAAAGATATCCAATTTCTGACCCACTGATGGCTGGAATGACAGAGGAGAAAAAGCGACAGAGTACAGCCGTGAGAGGCGGCTTACCTCCCCACCGTTAACGTACTCCATCACAAAGCACAGCCGGTCTTTAGTCTGGAAGGAATACTTCAAAGACTGAAACGACAAGGAGGAAACCGGCGTCAGGCGAAACCCACCTCGCGCTCAACCTCTCAGGAGACAACGCGGTGCAGAAAGCGGACGCCCGAGGAGGATTTGGGGGGGCGGCAGTGTTCCACTTTACACGAGAGCATCAACGGTGGCTTTGAAAGAACGTGGGGGGGAACCCGTGTCTTGAAGCGCACGCCTTAATTGTTTTGCTAAACCCGGTGTGTGTGTTTTGCATTTCACAACAGCATCTGGAGTGTCACTAAAATGACTTCTCTGTGGTGACTTCTCAGCAGATGCACAGCTACATTTGAGCTGTTCATTTATAACAGTTTATTTGCCGAATTATAATTAGTCTCTAGGGGTACCATGTACATACAATCAAAACATTCAGCGTTAAGGTGTGTTCCCCCCACCTCTTTTTTGTATGTTTCATGTGCTTGAGTCTGCGTGCCACCTTTCAAAAGCTTCCAGGATAAAGTATACACTCACAGTTAAGAAAGGGTGCCTGGTGTTTTTCAATACTCTGCTCTCTGTGAGAGTATGGGCCACTTCATCCTGGTGGAGGAACGAAGCAAAGACAGGTGGTTTGGAACAGGCCCAAGAGTCACACACTTAACCTCAGACGGGTGTCGAAGTACTATGGAGGACAAGATAGCAGCAATACTGAAACTCTACATAACACAAACAGATGGACTCTTCCAGAAACTGTGTTTTGAAGACAAAGAACTTTTTCATATCATTGTTAACAAAATTATTCTTTATTATTGAATGACTTGGTTATGTATGCATGAATATACAAAGAGGCTGAAATGATTCTGAAGAGCTGAAGTAGTTGGAGGCAGGGAGCCAGCACACAGCGCCCCCTGCTGGCAGCAGTGGCGATGCAGGACCTACCTTGGCAATAATGACCTCTTTCTTGAGGATCTTCATTGCGTAGTATTTCCCGCTCGCCTTCTCCCGCACCAGGATAACCTTCCCAAAAGTGCCCTTCCCCAGTAACTTTAAGTAGTCAAAGTCATTCATCGTCTGGAACAAACATCAAATTATGGGAAGGTCAGTCAAAAAGTCTATTTGATAAAAAACATATCTGACGAGTGAACCAGTAAAATAGAAAGAAAACAATGACTGTGTGACCTGAGGTAAGAGCTCTCTCTATCTCAACCTGCAGACAGGCCTGCATTTAATGCTATAATTAACCAGACCCATATCTTGGAAGTTCAGTAAGATGCTCGTCATCCCCAAAAGGCATTTACCATGGCAGGTGGAGATGTCCATCTTCACTTATTCCACCCTCTAAACCTTTCCCCCGCCCCTTGCCTTATCATCTGTTTATGGTGCCTAGTGGAGATGCCCATCCTGGCCCCGCCCCTTGCCTTATCATCCGTTTATGGTGCCTAGTGGAGATGCCCATCCTGGCCCCGCCCCTTGTCTTACCTTACGTTTATGGTGGCTAGTCGAAGTGTCCATCTCCTCCTCGCCGATGTTGTCTATCTGTGACGTTGGGCTGCACTGGATCCTCTCCTCCTCTTGTCTTTGGAGCTTGTCAGCCACCATCTGGATGGCATCTGTCCATTCATCCCTGTGTCACAAGACGCTGCGTTCACTGAGTGGGACGCGAAGGGGGGGGGGGGGGTCTCGAACAGTGCCACCGGACCCAAACCCAACTACTTTCCACATACTGGGTCGGATCCAACAGAACACTGGTCACATGCCTAGTTCTCATATCCCTCCATGTACTCCATGTAATAAGCTACTGTGGAATGAGGTGGATAATAAGGTACCGTGGATTAACATCCTTTTTCACCCATCATTTCCACTTATGCTGTCCCATTCTTATACGTTAATTCTGCTGCCTTACACTGTTTCAGCCTGCACAACAAGCTGCTGAACAGGGAGACCTAATTACACAAATACTCTGAACATCCCATGCATATGAATACACTGAGAATGAGAGCTGAGGTTCACCCTCCGTCACAGAACGCGAGCCCGCTTCCACGGTCTTTCCTCTCAAGGGTGGCCCCCTTACACAATGGTGTAGGGACACACCCAAGGCCTGCCGACATCTTCGGTTCTGCGTTTTTTTCACCTGACTGGCGTTGCGGACTGAGAATCTCATGTTCCAAAGACCCAGCGGGATTCTTCACGACACATCTCTCAAAACTGCCATGTAAAGGTAGCTGTTTATTACGCATGACCTGCGGCGGCACCTTCTGGAACCTGAAGCTGTTTGTTCAGAGCGGGGTCCCGCCCTCAGCCCATTTCAGATGCCATTCTGCATTCTTAAAGTAGAGACGAGTCTGCTGCCTTGGCACCAACTCTAACGGCACGGCACGGCGCCTTCCGTCTCAAGCCTATCGGGTGAACGCCATGCCTGCCTCCCATAAACCGAACAGCTGGATAATTTATGCCCCTACCACTCAAAGGGGTGCTCCTCCGGGCTGCCGCCAGCGACCGCGGCTCCTAATCACCTCGTTTGTTTCCGTATCAAACGTCCTGACGAACGGGGGACCCGGGCCTGTCTACGGGGCTGCTGCCAGATTTTTCTGTCAGACTGCACGGGGACATGCGCGTCGCTCCAGCCCAGTTTAATTTGGATCGTGGTGTTATTTCGGGAATATTTTGATACGCTCGGGTTTGTTTGTGAATAGTCCAAAAGATGCCAGCAGACAGAGACAGCCTTAAACTTTTTAAAGGGCACGGAGGTCTACAGAGACTCGCTGTCGGCAGGTGTGTCGCTGACCTCCGGACTGCAAGCTGCGTTATTCCTTTCAGCTGTGATTATGGCGATGGCAACACAGTCGGGGAGCTGCCGTTACAGACCGCCACGAGCCAAATGGGCTCTAATGGTGGCCATTATGAGGAGGCTGCAGTGAGCGTGCAACGACGGGGTCGTCACGGGGGTCACGAAGCGAAGGGCAGGGGAAGGGGGGCTACCTTTCCTCTGGCGTGTCCACGTGGAATGTCCTCTCGATGACCGTGGTCCATTGTAGACATCTGATGATGAATGTGTTGGGCTTTGGTCGTTCAGTTTTCATCAACTGGCACTCTGAAGGAGGGAGGGCGAACTGTTCATACAGTGTGGTCCACATGTCCACTCAGGCCACCTTCTGTTCCTCATATATTCTGAGCACCATCACTGACATCCTCCTCCCACCGCCTCTGCTGGGAAGGGGCCCTACAAAGCAGACAGCAGCCTCCGCTCCACCTCCCCACATGAAAAACACCGTCCTCAGCGGCCATTACAACAGCTCAGCCAAAAGAACCGATTGAGCCGAGGAAAGACGCAATGTGTTTCTGCTGCTTCATCTGTCCCAGGCTCTGCTTCTAGAGTCACTCCCTCACAAACTCGGATACCCCAGCGACAGACCGGTACACGCTGGACGGCTTACATTCAATTTCACCTTAAAGAGCCCTAATTAAAACTGTCGGGGGGGGGGGGCAGGCAGGTAGACCCCACCTGTGCCCTAGCCTCCCACCCCAGAGCAGGAAAACATTTCCCTGATGCCTTGAGAGTGAGCCCAGAATTTTCGTTCACCGGAGGATCACGCCAACAGGAGGCGGGAGGACATCATCCTGGCCAACGCCACCGTTGATGCTGGGGGACATCGCTGGGGACTGTGTGTGACATGGGCCGGCAGGCGGGACAGACGCCACAGCGTTGTAATAAGGTCCCTCTCACAACCAGCTCCACTGCAGTAAGACCACGGGCGCGGGGCGGGCTTAAGACGGACGGGAAGGTTAATGACAGTGGGGACGGCGGTCACGCAGGTGCTTCCGTCTGCGAGCAAAACTAGAACAAAAAAAAAAAAAAAAAAAAAAAAACCAAAGAGCAGAGGCGAGGCCCATCTCACGCCGTGCGCCGAAGGAGCGGCCTGCGATACAAGGTCATGACGGCGGCGAGGCGGGGCGCAGAGCGACACCTTCGGAGGAGGAGATGGAGGAGCTTGCGTGCGGTGCTGCCCGCCGCGCCACATGTACACGCAGATGACGAGCGTAGCTCCGAGCTACAAGCGCTAAGTGAAAGTAAGGCAGCAATTAAACAGAGCAGAAGCTGTCACTTCTGCTCAGGCAGTGAATCATCTGTTTAAGCCTTTCATACACCCTCACTCCCAAACTCTCTACTCTGAGGGCCAAATACAAAGAAAACTCCAGAGAGCAGAAAGTAACTCCAAAGAGCGCACACGTTTTTTTTTTTGTTTTTTTTTGTTTTTTTAAAGGTTTTTGCGGTTATTATATGCACAAAAACATTCACCTAAGCAGATCCTTAAGACACAGTGTTTTAGCACCGTAAGGGGGTACAAACTGCACAGATGCTAATATTGGAATGGATACCGACTATAGCAGTGACCCAAAGACACGCTAACAACAGTTTATTCCAGAGGACAGCGGGCCTCCCTGTATTCTCTAGGACCCTAAAACTTGTCCCTGCCTGTGTCCTTGTTTACAAAAAAAAAAAAAAAAAATCTAAATTCGGGCATCTAGCACGTCTGCCACACGGGGCGGGAGGGGGGGCGCGCGACCGAATGGCTTCGGCTTCTGTTCTAATGGGTCGCGTGAGAAGAGTGAGAAGACATGAGTATACTAAAGACACGCGATACCCAGGCAGCAGTCCACCGACCTCCAGCATAACAAATAAGACGGATAAGCCTGACAATGGAGGATGCAGGCTGTAACCTGAGACTCGGGGGGGGATAAAACACGCCACCAACAGCAGGCAGCCCCACTTCCGGCAAAACGTGACATTTTAGGCCACTTTTCCAGGCCGCTTCCTGCTCTTAGCCACCTAAGCGCCTTTCCGGTTTCGTGTCCAGCGGCTGAGGAGGGCGAAGCCGAAAAATGCCTGATGCCCCTTTCTGCCCGTCAGGTGGAAAGGACAGAGCACCAGGACCGCGGGCTCCCTGCAAGAGCCGGGGAGCGGTGAGTACACAGCCCCGCCATCTCTGCAGGGGCAAGCGGCCAGCCCTCCCATCATGGGACTGCCAGGCCACGGCCTAGAGGTGGAGACCCTTTGTCAGGGAGGAGGTGTCACCCCCCCGGCCACCTGGCCTCCGCAGCCTCTTGGCCACAGCTGCGGTGGCGTGCGGCCTCCCGTGGCCCTCAGATTAAAAGCTGGCCATACCCGCTGATGGACCGGGCCGCTGCTGGAGCTCAGATCCCTCCATGTGTTCAGGCAACAGGGGATCCAGCCCCCAGCTCACTGCCAGGACAGTGGCAGAGACCCGAAACTCTCCTAACTATGGGCTTCATTGGTACTGAGCGCAGGAATACGAAAGAAAAAAGCCACAGGAATAAAAGAGCCACGTTAAGAATGCCACACTCCACCTGACCAGTAGCATCTTCAGACTTCTGATCAGGACTAACGGAAGCCTTCAAATACTCCATACTCATTTACTCAGGAAATACATACACACATAAAAAAAAGATTACGTTAAACCAATGATTATTTCAGGGAAAACAAGAGGAAACCATATTACAATTCAATCTGAAAGTGAAGAGAAGGCTGTCGTACAGCAAAAATTATCAAGTAAAGCGGCACAGATTGAAAAATGTAATGAAAACGTCAAAGCTCAGCCGTACTTCAGCCTTGATTAACTTCACCACTAACTAGAACACTGCATGCCGTACGACGACGACTAACAATGGATCCCCTTCTCATAACTCAGCCAGATGAAAGGTTCTGGCTTGGAAGTAAAAGGCCGGAAGCTGGCCGGTTAGGACTCACTAGCCACAGAGAAGTTGTTGAGAGGGTAAGGAAGGTCAGCATCTTGCGGCTTCTCCTTGTACCCGATGAAGGAGCCATCGGTTTTCAGTAAGAAGTACCGTGGTCTCCAGTTCTTGATGTACTCTCCTGCAGGGAGATGGAGACAGGGAGAGGATGCTTCATTAGGTTTTATATGGACCTTTAGCATGGCAATCGGTGGCCACGGGTCCTACAAACACGATGGCATTCCGACGTGCCACCGAGCACAGGCAGTGGACGGGATGCTCGGGGTGCGTCCACCGGCGGGAGAGGGGGGTAGCAGCTCCACGGCAGCTTGTAGGACGACATGCGGAGCAACAGGCAAATCGGAGCGTTAGACCACAAGCCGACAGGGTGAACAGATCCTGCTTACGCTGTTAATCCATGAAGTTCTGAAAACATCTAAGTTACATTTAATCACCGATACGAAACACCTTTGAACGTAAGGTTTAAAACCTTTCGTTATTAACAACCGTCTCGAGCAGTGGATACCTCGAAAAAAAACGCCATCTAAACTCTACAGCTGCACGAGGTGAGCAGCAGTAATATACATATTGAGACAAAAAAAAAAAAACATGCATAGCAGGGAGGGGTCAGATATGAATTATAAGGACAGCGATGCACTTAACCCTTACAGCCTGAGACAGCGGAAAACAACATCTGCTGAACAGCTGGTCAGGCCAAATTACCATAGAAAACTTCTGGCGCTCCAGACTGCGCTATTAAATAATCAGCAGCAGGATTACAGGGGTGTCGGCTGGGGGCCGGGTGTGAAAAGCAGCCGCGTGCCGCTGACAGGCATCGGGGGGGCGCTCCCCAACGCCCCCCCCCCAAACATGACAAGTCATTAAACAGGGCCCGTCAGGCCCGATGATGCGGCTTTTAACGCGGCGCTGTCCGTGTTCCCGGATAATTAACAGCCATCATTATTACCAGAGCGAAGACTCGTTATAAAGAACCGTCACCGTGTCTCGGGACGCTCCGATGTCCCACGCACGTCTCCAGTTACGAGTGATAAGACACCAGGCCTCAAACAAACGCGCCCGACGACGCCTCTTATTAACTGAGCTTATTGACACCGGCGCAAACAAAACGGTCGACTGCAGCTTGTGTGCCTGATTGTAGAGGCTGTACCAAAAAAAAAAAAAAAAAAACTGGCTTTCATCTTACACATAAGTAAAGAAATGGGACTTTCCCTATGACACAAAAAATTCATAACCGTTGTTCAAATTCATTAGTAATATCAGATAAGATTATATAGTGTCAGACTTGTTCTACAGAAATAACTGCTCTTTTTATTCATCTCTTTTTTGACCAAGGAAAAAATATCACTTTGAAAAACACAAACAGAGCAACAGAATAAAATGACAGCATCTTAGGAAAGAAATGGCTGCAGCGCTTAAAGCTAAAAGCGCAATAAAAAATACAATAAATTACATTTTAACTCCTCATGCTCTCAGATGTTTATAAACATTACATGACCGCTTATAACATGCATGATAAAAACTATAAGCATGACACTACTTTTTGTACGCTGTGTCCACACACAGTTACCAAAAAGGTAACTGACAGCTCTGCACATTTGATACTGTGCCCTCCAATGATAGTGCCATTTCAATGGACCTTTACTACACTGCAATGCAACTGCCCTGAACCCAGCACCACCGTCTATCTTCAGACAGAATGCAGGGCACCACCACTGCTGCCAGAATCAAACGGTTAATCCCTATGAGGATGTGGGCTCTGACACGGAGAGGACAGCTCAAGGCCTTCGCTGACCTCGGATCAGTGGGGTCCCGGAGTACCTGCAGCAGAGGAGATACACACGGGTACGAGCCACAGCAGGACAGTGCAGGTACTGACTAATGACGCGACACAGCAGGAGATCCACCTGTCAGCCTGCGAGGTTAGCTTAGCGTAGCGCTTGGAAGTTACATGGGCACAGTCGACCGAACCCAGCCACCGTCCCAGCATGCCCTGGGGCTGACCAACTGTCATCCTAACAGTAGGCTTTTGCTGGGATAAGGCTAGTTCCAGGCTCCGATCTAAGATTTAATAACAGGGTAAAATACGCCTTTCAGTAACGGTACCTAGGAAACTTATCATTGTCGTGATTTATCAGTTCATTTGTGATTTCACCAGAACAACTTTGCCACCCATGTTACCAATGTCTGCTATCAGATCTTAGCCAGCTCTGTTTAATTCTGCTCAGGAGTGCAGGAAGCCGGACGGCTGGGCAGCCCCGGACCGACTCTCTCAAGCCGGGAACATCGTTCATCGCCTCGTTTCCCATGGACCGCCGGCGCCCGACCGTCCTCGAGCGCGTTCAGGGGCCGCTTGGCCGACAGTTCCCATCCCGCTCAACTCTGTATTGAGACTGACACCCTGGAATGCGCCTCAGCAAAGAAACGCGGAAAGCCCAAAATTATTACATCATGTTTATAATTCCTTATAATCGCCGTCCCTATAACCGTTGCGAGTCCCTCTGACAGCTCTGATCCTTCTCTCTTTTTTTTGGAATAGAAAATAAACAACATGTTCTATTTGTAACAGCCACTTAAAGCATAATGACACCAGCTTTTCTTAATTAACACATCAGAGAAAAACACCTGCTCATGTTAATTTGAGGAGACGGAGGTCTTTGCCGGTACGGCGATCCGTGGGTAGGAAGGAGCAGCTGAACAGAGGCTGAAAAAGGAAGGAGAGGAAAGAACGGAAAAGGAAAAAAAAAAAAAAGAGCGGGGACAAGTGCTGCCATCAGAGGAAGGCGACCCACGCTCGCTGCTAATTGCTCAAATCTGATATTTGTTAGGAGCAGAAGAAATAATAGCAATAATACTAATAATAACATAAACGTGACTGTTCCATTCCCACCTCACAGCTAAGAAGTGAAAGAGAAAAGGTCCACGTCTTTTAATCGACATCAAACCGAGCCGGAAAGGAGGCAGCGGAAGCAGGGGTGTATGGAAGAGGCGCCTCGTTTGGGGAGAAGCAGGTTCAGGGACAAAAGGGTCGCCAGGATGAAACCACATGACAAGGCAGCTTCTAGACTTTGGGGGCTAGCAGGGGAGAGTCGGATGGTGCTGAGATGCAGATTCCATCTCTGCTTTCATTTGCCAGTAAAAAAAAAAAAAAAAAAAAAAAAAGAAGCAATGGAGAAAAGATTTTAAAAAAAAAAAAAAAAAAAAAAAAAAAGTTAGTTTCACTGGGGCCCCCACAGTCGGGATTCTCAGAGGCCAACCAGCAGGAGCGATCTGCTGGGTCCCCCGGCGGGGCGCCCCCCTCCATTTGCGCGTGGGTGTAACATATCGGTGGGGACATGGCCTCCGTCGGAGAGCCAGGCGGCCGAGTGCATCTGCCCATTTCCTGGTACGGAGAGAGCAAACTTCCTCTGGCGACTTCACTCCTACCCCCGAGATCCCACTCCTCCTGAAGATACTCGAAGAATGGCACCTTGTTTACCCGCACCGCCTGTTTATCTATCTACGGGGAGCCACAACTGGCTGTGGCACAAGGGTCAGCACTGAGACTGCTGTATGGTGACCACCTGCCCCGCAGATAATGCTACTCTCTGGTCTCTAAAGTCAGCCCACTAGTTTGGGGGAGAATCGTCTCTTCCATCTTTTTCATTTTGAGAGGGGGGAAAAAAAAAAAAAAAATGAAGCCATTTGTTAATCAGCCCAAACAAGGATTTAATGTAATGCTTTGGCTGTGGCTGGGCGGATCTGCAGATGGCTCGTGGATGGGCCTGTGACGGCACCAGGGGGCCGCGGAGATGCCCGCGTTCCAGCACACGGGCCGCCCGGGGGGGGGACCAGCCGGAGAGCGCCGCCTGCGTGTCCGAGCCCAGCCTGGCCCGGATCGAGGGAGCGATCTGGCTGTTCCGGATGGGGTTGGGGGGGGTGGCTGGTACCTCGTGTTCCGTGGCAGCCTGCAGAAAGCTGAAGCCGGAGCGGCTGGATCCGCTCTGCCGGCCTGGCACAGGGGGCGGCGAGCGCGTGGGCGCCCTCCGACAGCTGAGGCGGCTCCTCAGAATACCGCCGCGCACCGGATCATCCGGCCTGGATCTCCAGCACGCCGGCCATTCCCTGGCCACCTGGAGCCGGCACACGCAACACACCACATGCAACGCGGCCCAGTATCTCACTCCCCTGCTCAAACCGCGGCATGACACGACACCAGAAGGCAGAGGAAAAAGCCCAGCAGAGCCAGTGTTTTACGAGATAGAGGGATTTGCACGACTTCCACCCAAACTGCCCACAAAGGCCTAAGAGGACTGATCCCTGTGATGGGAATGATGCTGGATGAGAACAGGGATGCTGTGGGTCACCAAAGGACACATCTAGGATAGGCCTCCACAAAGCTGACCATCTAAAACTTAAGAGTTGTATTATTAATATTCTAGTAATTAATATCATCACACCTGATGGCATCACCAGACTCTGTCAGCGAGGACCAGTTTAGCCTGAGTTCAGGGACTGGGGGTCCAGAGGAGAGGAAGGGCCCGATATGAAAAGGCCCCCCATGAAAACCTCAGACGGCAAGGATGACAAAGTCAACAAAAGCTCAGAGTGACTGACAGGAACCATTTAAGCTGTCATCCAGCTGCTTTACAGTGTGTGCTGACAGGAGGGAGAGACACACACACACACACACACACACACACACACACACGGCAGCGGAATACACATAGTTGTAAAGACGGTAACAGATCTCGGCCCCCACTTAACCATACCTGTCCCGCTATCATTCGAAAAGGCTCTCAACTGAGGCCTCTCTACCTCATAGGCAATTTGTGACGGCCTTGCCGCTTGCTTCGGTATGACCTCGCCCGCTGCGCCAAACTGCTGCTACCTGCATCTGTGCACTACGCATCCCCAAAGGGCATTGGCAGCCGGCTGAAGGTGCGGGCTGGGGGAACTCGACCTCAGCACATGACCAGCGTGCCTCCTGAGAACAGAGCTCCAAATGCAGCCGAAAGGTTAACTGATCCAAGGTTCTGTAAACGCATGTACAGGCTAAACCATAAGAGTTTCTATCAGTGCAGGCTTTCAGATCACATTATTTTCCCCACTCCTGCAATTCCCTGGCTGCTCACTAGATGGCTCCCCGATCCAAGCTGTCTCTCCCTACCGTAACACCAATGCAGTAGCAGATGAAGGTCTCGTCTGGCATGGTCCAGGTACCCCCGCCCCACTATAGACCCCGCAGGGACACCCAGCCCTCATCCCAGGCCAGATCGGAAGACGCCTCTGAGGATTTATCATTTCAGTCACCAACCTGGATCAAAAAGATCTGGATTTAAAAACAAAGTAAATGAGGCTGCAGTGCCCACACTGGATCTGCTGATGCTAACAATGCTGGTTTCAGTCAACAGCTGAGTTTTAAAAAGGACCGGCACACGACACAGGGCCGAGGTATGAGCATGTGACTGACAAAACAGCCAATCGCAACATGTCCAGGTTCCTTAGAACTCACTTTAGTGGAGACGTTACCGGAGAAAAAGCTAAAATAAAATAAAAAACACACTAATTAGGAATTAGCCACCGAAGTGACAGAGGTTCTGTGATTCTGCTGTGATGACGGATCTTCCTAACCCTCTCTTTGACTGCACGTGTTACAGTAACAGGCCAAATGAATGCGATTAGCCTCCTTTTAGAGGCTCTAATTGAATATCCTCAACCGCTCCGACTGCTTCTGCTCTGCCTGTAAATCTATTTAGTCTGCTATTCCACTTGGCAAACGTCGCAGTCTTCTCCCGCCACTCCTCACAAGGAACAGGCTTTGCTCCTGGAGGATTATTTTAGGATGGCTCATTAGACTCCATGTACAACATTGTGAATACTTTTTACTTGTAATCTCCAAAGCTAAGCATTTAAAAGTCCTATATAACAACACCTGCCATAACTCGCATTGTCTGAAACACCCACCTGATTTTGACCCGGATAAAAATCCAGCATTTTTTTTTTTTTTTTTTTTTTTAAATAAATATACAACAATATCCTCCTTAAAATTACTGTAAGCAATTATATTAATTATATCATTGGATGCTCAATTAATCTGACATATTGTCAAGCAATTTTGATTTCGTTAATCGTGTGATCTGAGTTCAGTCACAATTCTCAGTTTCGTGGATAAGTAATTTGATTTTTTTTTTTTTTTTTTGGGGGGGGGGGAGCACTCCAGTCTGCTTGACATTTAGTGAAGGTGGTGCCACCTCCAGGCACATGCTGTTATTACAAGCTGTATATTAATCTTCAATCTACTAGTATTTACTTCGGGCTGCTCCCGTGATCAGCTGCCTCCATCTCTTCCTGTCCTCTGCATCTTGCGCTGTCACCCCAACCACCTGTATATCCTCTCTCACCACAAAGTTCCTAACCTTCCTCCTGCCTCCGGACATGCCTTCCCCCTCTTCTTCGTCAGCCAACAGTAGCCCAATTTTTCCAAGCGCCCTGTCGGCTAACAGTACTGGTGGTGGTGGTCGTTAACCCAGGGCCTCGGCTGCTGCGGTATGGAAAGCGGTATTGTTGTCCGCATATTAGATTTTACGCCGGATGCCCTTCATGTAACCCTCCTCATTTATCTGTGCTTGGGACCAGTACAAAGAAATACACTGCCCTGTGCATCCTCAGTGGCTGGGTTGTATATTAATCTTTAATGCACTTCTCAATTCTTAATGGACTGTTTGTATTACACTTACTGGTGTTCTGGTATTTGTATCTGGTCTCCATAATAGTGTGAGATGACAGAAGTGACTGATGACCCAAAGCTCAGACGTATTTGCATCATGCGATAGACATTCATGCCACAGGAAAACATTAAGTTGCGCAGTAGTGGTATTTTAATTTGAGTCCATGTCCTTCACAAGTTATTTGTGTGGAATATGGCATACATTCTTTTTGCACCGTAATAGCTCCCGAATGGAAGGTCTTATATGTGTACTATTGGCTATTGGGTACCTGTAATGCGTTGGTGGTATAGTGGTTAGCATAGCTGCCTTCCAAGCAGTTGACCCGGGTTCGATTCCCGGCCAACGCAGTTCTTGTCTTCTTTTTAGTTCAGATGCAATTTAAATAAAAGGAAGATAAAATTATTGGAACTCTATTAAATATTCAGTTTGCTAATTTTATCCAAATCACATCACTTATTCTCTTAAAACGCCACATGGTGTCAGTGTTGCTGTCGTTTTAAATTAGAATGATTCCGAAGTCGGAGTTGGGTGGACGCTGGCATTAGAACTGCCTTATTTTAATATACTATTTCACAACTACAGTTCAGGCGTGTCTGCCATCATCTCGCCATCTATTAAAACCTTTTTTTTTTTATTTTAATATATGCATTCGGATCCTTTCTAATTCCGTGCCTTCCATTCACGAGCTTTATAGGGGATTTATAGTACATCACAGAAAGTAAATACGTGTAATATCTCGGCAATCGTGACTCAACGTGTGAATATATTTGCCCAGCAGTAGCTGTAGCGCTCCTTTTGATGTGGTATTAATTTTGCCCGCTGCGCAAGGATGGCAACAAAAGGCTGGTGGAGAAGTGATGGCGCCTGCTGGTCGAAATGCGATGGAAAAGGCGTCCGCTGGTAGTCGGCTCCACTTAGGGGTGCGATGCCGCCGCAGCCGTGTGGCTCCGGGGAAGGATTTTGATCAACAAAGTGCACGGAGGAGCGTGCTTCCTTGCAGCTGGACTCTTCAAAGAGCATCGCCTTTCCTTCTGTATAACAGCACCGCAACCATGGTAACGGCGAAGGGCTGCTGCGGATAAGGGGGAAAAAAAACGCTAATTTATTCATTTACATACATGCCACAGACAGTAAAAGCAAGTGCGCTGTTTATTACCTACATGTCAGTGTAAATCTTACAAATATACTACCAAATAGTAAGCATGTCACATACCACCCACCTAGATTCTCATTTTTGATCACCTGCACGAATTAATATCATTTAAAAATATAGCAACGTAATTTCCACAAGTCTCATATACAACAGGAGCCAGCCGTTATGATATTAGGAGTTCAATTAATAGAGCAAATAAAGGCTACCAAATCGTGCTGCTGGATTAATGCTTTAATACTGGAGTGTGTTGCAGGCTGTCTGTAATCTTGCTTGACTCTTGCCTCTCTTCACCGCGACGGCGGCCTGATGGAGAGAACCCAGCAGAACAGGCTTCCCGATTCGGATCGAGCCGATTTTCAACCTGCAGCTTGTCTTTGGGAAAAAAGAAAGAAAGAACGAAATCTCTTGGTGTGGACCGTGTTATTAGGATAAGCCGAGATGAAGGCGCCACGTGAGAATTGCGCTCCCATGCATTCAGCCGCTAAAACGTCTTGATTAGGCGCGCCGCCCGGGGTCATCCAGGGTTATCCGTGTGAAGGATGCGCTGGCTGCATCACACCATCTCACTCAAGCGGCGCAGCATGTCTGTTTTTAAAGCCGGCCAAAGAATATGAGGAGTTCATTAATTTACCTAATCCTCCCTCCTCCTGTTTGTAATTTAGGGCCCCTGCTATAGAGACCGGCCTGCTCGACTTTCTTATCCCACCCACCGTGTTCGTATTCTGAATCCCCCTCCCTTACCATTTGCTTAAGCAATGGTCACAGTGGGTCATTTATTTCTGAAAATATACCCTCTCCCCACCCCACTTTCACAGCTAAAATAACTGCCTTAAACACACACAAAAAAAAAAAAAAATGCCACTGTGGTCCTGTCTGTATAAACGACGTGGGTTTTTTACGGGAAGCTGTAAATTGGCTTTTACCTATTTCATCATAACATTTAGAAAATGTTACTGAAATAATGTATTTATTTATCTGGAGGATGTAATGATGTGGCAGGGTGATGGACCCGAGCGCTGAGGGGAACAACCAGAACACAGAGATGTGGGTCACTTTGCTGAGACGATACAGGATGGGCAAGGCCAGGAGGAGGGTGAAGGGAGCGGGGGGCACAGGGCAGGCAGGGGACCCAGAGACGGGGGGCACAGGGCAGGCAGGGGAGCCGGAGACGGGGGGCACAGGGCAGGCAGGGGAGCCGGAGACGGGGGGGCACAGGGATAGACTGGTTCAATGACAGAACGGGGAACAATCACACAGTCATGGTATACGCAGGGCTCAGTGGTAATAGACGACAGGTGAGCGAGAGAATGGGATCATGGAGAGTCGGGACAATGGCTCCCCCTGGTGGTGGCTCGGCAGGAGACGCGACAGACGAATGGTTTAGTTAAATATTTGATTAACACGGACGGTAGTTAAACGAGGTGGCTGTTAGCTTTTTATGGTTTTGACACAACAGAACCGAGAATTCACTGTTTAACGCACGTCTTCCAACTATTTTCAAGTCTCCACCTTACTCAAGTGCGCAGATTACAAAATATCAGAGGATAAGCTGAATAAAGTCGGATCACATTGTACTTCCTGTGTGATTCTTTGTGGCGCTTATAAATTAAAACAGTCGATTTAAATCCCCTAACCGCGGTATTTCGGGTACGGCATTCTTCCTGCATGTCACAGGTAACCGCGTTTCCGCTGACAGGTTAACTAAAGCTACATGGAGAAACAGCTCATGGCGTTTTGCAGGTGTTTATATGTCACGTTGATCAGATACAACTAAATCATAAAAAAAGAACTTCTAGCACATATTAGATCTGGCTTATGAATTGCTGTTTAGACACCAGACTACTATATACTGAGTCGTTTTCCATTAGGCTGACCGCTTTCTTCTGCGTGGTCTGTGTGTATTTTAAGCAATATTTGAAGCACTCAGTTATTCTTCATCCTTCACTAACTGTTTATCCAGTTAGAGATGTCATGATCCTGTGGAACATCTGAGTGCAAGCTTGCTACACCGTCTAGCAGGGCGCCAGCTTAACTCAGATAATGTTTTATTGTAGGCCTATCACTATAACGGCTGTAATATTGTGTCTAAGTGTGTTGCCGCCTTCTCGTAAGCATTTTCTCATATTACAGCGCCAGAACAGTAGGAATCCATTTTCCAGCATAGAAACCTATAATAGTTGAACACGAACTCAAAATACGCTGCACTTAGGTGCTAAATTAAAAATAGTCTACCTTTACCATGCATATTGTAATTTGCTTACAATATCAAAGCAGCGGCAAATCTGGAGAGATATGCCTTCGATATACATCAGCACAATTAAGCAAAATATTTGAAAAGGACGGGAATGTTTGTAGTGAATTTGGGCAGCTATACTCAAGCAGGGGTTTACGTCATGGTCCATAATGGACTCATTATATCAAATGAGTTCTGCTACATTTGCAATAATCGTTTTGAGCTTGTAGAACAAAAATGCTAGACTCACTGCCATGACAACAATGTACTTGGAGAAGGTAACAGGGAATTTAAGAGGGTACGAGTGCATTTCAGGTCTAGTGATGCCCACATTTAATCTCTTTTTCGTTTAAAAAATAAAAAACGAACAAACAGAACAGGCAAGAGTACAGGCAAATATACAGTAAGGATGTTTAAAAAAAAAACTTCTGGAATAGGTGACAAATGTGTTTTTGAGTATTGTTCCCTCTGAACAGACTGGTCATTTGGGTATTAAGGGATTACATGCATTCAATGCAGTTTCTCTAAATCTTAAACAACAGGAGTGAAGCAAGTCTGGTCACTGGAGTGAATGTGCGGATACATGAACAGCATATCACAGGATGAACAAGAACAACAGTCCACTGAACCTAAAAAAGAGCCATTCTTAACTCAAACAGCAGTTACAAGGTGTTCTTAACAAATAACATCCCTGTCATTCCTGAGAGGAGGCGGTAGCTGCCATAAAGCTACCACTGAGCTTTTCAGATCAATCTTAAATCACAGTCTCTTTCTAGAATGAAGGAAGGCTAATTAGATTATTTATAAGCTGACATGAAAAGATGTTGCCCACCTCGGCCGAAAGTGCTCTCGGGGGCTTATACAGCATGGAGGCATTGTGTGAAGTTGGGAGGAACGATGGCGGACACATGGCCTTCGACCGCATTCACGCTAATAGCCGTACTTCAGTGCTTAAAACAGAGATGGGGTCGGGAGAGAGAAGGAGCACTTGATGTTGTATTGGCCCCACCCCAATCTGGGCCCTGTGTCTTGAATATTGACTGGAAATCACGCCTTCACTGTGTCAAATGGACACGATCCCTGCAAGTGTGGACGTGGACGAATGGGAGCGTGTTCTCATTAAAAACGGTTTTAGATCAAAGAACAAGACTGCCTACTTTGTGTGCTTGTAGTTGAAGTATCTCCTGCTCGACATTACATTCAGTTCAAACGGTCAAAATTAGTGTCTATTGGATTGTATAGTTGGACACCGACTTTGTTAGTATTAGATGAATGTGTAGCCTTTGAATTGTATTTTCATTTGTAGATCAACAGATCAGTCTTATCAGGGATGTGCATGCTTTAAATCTACATCATACTGTTGATTGAGAATAATATTAAAAGCTCAAGTCACTCAGTGATGATATTTCTTCAAAGGGCAGATGGTTGGAGTGCTAGAGGTGCTGGTTGAATAACATGGCCTTTTAGCTCCATGCTCAGAACTATTAATAGCCGCCTAAGTATCTCGGTGTCCCATCTCCTCATTGCCGCTCCCTCTGCCTCCTCCTCCACCCTTGGACGGCAGCCTTTGCCTGGCCCGACGGCGTAATGAAAGCAATCCTGTTTTTGCGATGCTCCTTGTTTGAAACTCTTGCTCCATCCCTCTGCCTTCATTAAAGGTAAAGTGCCGGAGTGAGGAGCTCTTGGTCTGCCTGCATCCCCCGGCTGTCCTCCAGGGACCAGCACGGCCATACCTCGCTCCATGGTCTGATTATCTCTGCATCTGTGGACCTCTTGGTAGAGCACATGCCTCTGAAGCCGGGAGGTGCCAAGGGCTGAAGCTGATGTCCACTTCCTTCTGCTTATCCACTGGCCGTAAATTATTTGTGGATTTTATTTCTTTTCTAGCAGACAGCTATTCAGAATGAAGTTTCACCTTACTGCTTACAAGCCATGGTCACCGAATTAAACTGTAGCCCTTGTATAATTGCTGGCTATTACTGATGATTCACCCAAGATTCCTTTTCACTATGAAATTAATTGTTGATTTTCTTGTTCACTTAATGTTCAGTTTTCTTTATGTAGAATATTTTAGAATCAATCATACAATTTCAGTTAAAATGTTACGTATTGGATATGATTGCAAATACTGATATTTTGTAATCTTATCATCTATTGATCATATCGCGTTTTGGTTATATATTGATATTCCTAATATTTTTAATATCAAATGTGGTAATGATCAGGTATATTGAAATGTAGTCAATCGACCTTATTTGCTCAGTATTATCAATTTGACAAGTACACACTACTTAAAAGCTGTTTTTTTCTGGCTCCTCTGACGGTACCTTGGTGACTATGAGGTAGTCGATTGGTGTAAAATAAAATCGCAAGCTGATTGGTTAGTTTTTGAGGTCGTCATGCATAACAATCCATCCCTCTCTCATGTTTCGACAGTATATATACACACACTGGGGTCTCATCTGTCTTCAAGCCATCCAGTAACATCACAGACGCGGTTAGCAGCGTTTATAGTGGGAGGGCTTAGGGTAAAGATTGACGTTTGCCTCCGTGGCAGCTGGAGAGCAGATAAAAGAAAGATTCACACGTTCTTGATAAAATGCTGTCGGCGGCACCTGTTGATGCCTTCACGGTCAGACGGTAAGTTACGGCCGCTTGTTGAAGACACGCATCCAGGGATTTTCTGGAGGGCAGAGTTTGCTTACATGGACGTTGCAGGAACCCAGAGAAGAGAAATTAATCATTTCCCACTGCTGTTATCGTAGAAAGGATGCCATCATTACATCAGTGACGAAAAACGGGATTTGAAGTGCCGTCCGCCCGTATGGGTGAAATTCACCCCCGTGTGATGATGGAGCTGCTGTTTATTCTGATGATCAGACGTTTGTTGCTCTCGTCCAGCTGTCGTGTCGCCTTTCTGTGTTATTGATGCCTATTACATTTCGAACTTTCCCGCAACAGGTTGTAAGTTTGGCTCCAGTGAATGAAGGAGGTGTGGTGGAGGAGCGGCGTTTCAGCACCGGCTGGAGGACAGCTCCCACGGCGGCGCTCCATCTGCACGGTCGGGAATATTTCATTTTATTACGTTTTTTTTTTTTTTTAACCTGGCCACTTTCAGCGCTACTTTTTCTTGCAGTGACGCCCCACCCGCCTTTACATCATCGTGATAGACCATCATCAACAGGATGCCTGAAACGCGTCTTATATTTTATGTCTACTTCACAGTACATGATTGCATTTTCGTTTACATTAAGAAGCACAGATAATTATTAAAATGAAGACGACAGGTTTTGTATTCTGGAAGAGAACGGAGACTGAATTCTAGGACGCAGTTAGACCAAAATAATCGCCACATTAGTTAAATAAAAAACGCGTGAGTACCTGAATGAATTTAAAATCACAGCTTCTAAAAGACGCACAAAGTGTCCTCGGGAAGCGATCTATTATTAACGGATTCTATTGTCTGCATCGTGCCTTTATTTTGAAATATCCACAGGCTATGCAATATGAAACACAAATCCGTCACGAAACACATTCACTGCAACAGAGGTGGGTCATGTTCGGGGTAAGGGGTTCCTACACCTACTTCAATATCCAAAGAAAAGCAGTGTGGTCAGGAGCAGGCTAAGGGAACTCAAGGGGGAAGTGAACTTAAATAATAGCAGAGCTCCAACATTTTGCCGTCCTTGGGCTTTCTCGAGGAGCAGCTCTCATTGAAATAGCCAGTTTATTTCCCTTTGGCAACTGAGGATCCATGGAATTAATCACCACAATATCCTCTCACCACCATCCTCTTTTAT